>CM037887.1:26568847-27061347 GCA_021292165.1 Shinisaurus crocodilurus
TCCCAAACAGAGGAAGTTTGTTTGAACTGCTTCAGAGACAGAGGCTCTAGTACAAGAATTCAAATATTTCAGTAATGTTCCATAATTTTGGAAGAGAGGCCATCCCTTTACCTATCAGCAATCAGACTGGTCAAAGCCTTCCAGTTTTTAAACTTTCTGCATAAGATTCTTTCAAACTTATTTCTTAACCTTGCAAGCATACCTTTTATGGTGACTGATATAGGTATGCAGACTTAAATATGCAGACAGCGCAGAGACATATATATTCTCCCCCCCCCCCATCTATGCACACATGATTTAAAAGGGAACTTTTAACATTCCCAACTGCATTTACATTTAAACATTGGTGGATACATTTTTGGGCTGGCAGGGAATGTTATGGAAGGCACATGCTGCCTCTTTCTAATACACTTATAAAGTTCAGTCCCCTGAACTGGGGGAAAACCGATTATGCTCTACCGATGTTCCTTTGAAATCTCTCCGAAAAAGAACTGTTCCACTGCAGATCAGAATACACCGACAATACTAATATTTAATATCAACAACAAGAAATGCATTTCTATTTTAACACTAAGAGGCAAACCTACCTAGTAGTTACTTTAAAATAAAGAGTGAATGCCTTCTTACAGATGAATAAAAAATGAACGCTAGGTGGGGTTCCTGTTGCAACCGTTTCTCCAAAAAAGTTGAGAGCACTTTCATTGTTCCAATGACAAGCTAAGTTTGGGGGGGGGGGGAGGCGGGGAGCAATTTCTAAACTTTGGCTACGTAAACATTGGCAAAGGAACAAGAAACCAAATCCCTGTTGTTTGGAGGTGGGCAGATGGCGGTGGGGAGGAGCTGTGGCAATTTGCTGTCAATCTCCTCTTTGGGGGTCTGGCATCCAAGGGGGTGACAAGGGAATAAGGGTTAGCAAAAGAAGCAAAGCTGATAAGGTGAAGCTAAAATAAACTACCAGCTTCCTGCTAAGCGACTGGTGGTAAGACTCTATTTGGGGGGTCACCGGTGAGATATTGAACGGCATATTGTGATCTGAACTCTTGTCACCTTTGGCTGGAAGGAGGCTGGCCAGAGGTTAAAACATCTGAACACTTCAGTTTTCCTGAGCTCCAGTTGGCCAAACTTCCTTGGCTATTTGACCGTCGAAAGCAACCCATTCCATTGATACAGTCCGACTTTTGGGTTCCCCCCCCCCAAAAAAAAAAGATTGAAGAGAGGTGTCGACCTCTGCCTTGGCAAAGTCACAAGAGGCAATTGTTGTGGAGGTTGCCTTTACCAGCAATTCTTGGGAATTTCTTCCTCACCTACATACTCTCACCCTGCTTTGCACCAATTTACTGCATCCCTCCCTCCTACTCAGGCTGACAGGATAAGACCAAACTGATGTCTGTACACCTAAGAGTGTCCCCTTTTCTCTTTAAAGAATCTTAACAAAACAGCCAGGTGTGTAAATAAGAAAAACAAATCTGTTGAAGAAACAGCTACTTTGAGAAGATTGTACAAAGTTCAATAAGGTTCACAAGAGCCCAAAATATACAGCCTATAAAATGTAGGGCATTTGGAAAAACATAAGCTGATTTTCCCACAAGATAATTTCCCATTGAGTGTATAGCTGCAACTGAGGGACCCCCCCCATCTTAAAAATGCATTTATAGGTAAGCAAATCCCATCCATTTAAATGAGATTTACTTCCAAGTAAAAGTGTTGTGTGATGGTTAATAGACTTACTCCTCCTGACATAGCAGTCTACTAAGTCACATCTCAGTATCGAGCACATAAAGTTCAAATAATTCTATATATCAATCTTTTGAAGAAATATCTGATCCTGTATTAGATGGGGGGGCAGCCTTGTTAAATCACCCTGATTTCAAGGTGTAAATTGAAAGCATAATTAATTCTAACTTGGTCATAGAGTCATAGAGTAGGTAACTATTTCAATATTAAATCTTAACAGAGTTGGTTTTTCTTGCATCAAAAGGGAATTCTTTGCATCTTATGCTTTCTGCAGCATTGTGACTACTGCTACAATCTGTTCAGTGGATTGAATAACTCCTCCAGAAATATGTACTTATGCTAAGATTAGGCCATTAACCTCTAACAAGCTGCAATTATTATTATTATTATTATTATTATTATATGGATACAATGAGCTCAAAATGTAGCTATAATTCTGGAGGATTGCAAGTTTACAACACAATCCTATTCATGTCTACTCAGAAGTAAGTCTCACTGAGTTCAATGGGGCTTACTCCCAGGTAATTGATTACAGAACCACAGCCATGATTTCCAGAGGCAGCTTTCTAGACTGTTGTGTGTCTCCCCCACTAGCAATCAATGACTTGTTGAACACACTTTATGCTTGAAACTGCAGATGTTGCCTGTATCATTTCCAAGGAAGCAAATCCTAGACTTTCAGGGGCACAAGTGAGCAGAACAGGATAAAGTCAATCTTTACTTCACAGCAGAGTAAAAGCATTTGGTTAATAGGAAATCTTCAGAGGAAAGGCACACTACACTAAATAAACTCTTGGAGAGAGAGTTATGTCAGAGAAGGGTGAGAGATTTTTTTTAAAATTCAGTTGCAGGCCCAGAAATGTCATAAACCAGAATTTTAAAACAGATTATATAGGCTATAATATATAACCAAATAAACCCCAAATAGGCAATTCCATGACACCTTATTCTTGAGGCATTATATATTTTTGTTTTCATAGCAACTTTTAGATTAGAAACATTGTGGATTCCTGGGCTTTTAATTATGCTACCTAATCTCAGTTTGATATTCTCTCTCTCTCTCTCTCTCTCTCTCACACACACACACACACACACACACACAGAGTATATCTGCCTGTATAGGGCTGTATACAATTTCAAGGCATATAAAAATTACCAAAATATAGATTAAATAGGAAAGGTAACTGTCCTGACTTTAGCAGGTCTGTTGTATACCAATATTATTACAACATACTCAATCCTGTTAACACTATTACAAAACATAGCCTCCGGCCAACTTAGTCAACCTTATTATCCAAGCATGTAAGAGAGTAATAATAACCTAAATCCATTACTGGTAAGGAAGGGGTAGAGGAGAAGGTTCATTCAGATAGCTTTCTAAAGTTGACTGATTTTTCTAGAACAATGAACTAGCAAAAAGGAGGGGGGAAGGGGGGGGAACTAGCTTGCATCATTTAGTTAATTCAAGTAAGCTAGCGGCCAAGACAGCTGAACTGTTGTCTTGATATCATTGTGTTTTGATGAAATCTGGTGATTTTAAGCAGATCAGGTTAGCAACAGGCATGAAAACTGCTCAGATAAAATGATTTTCTTGGTCTGCTTTCGGAAGAGACATGGGAAAAAAATGGATCCCAGGACCAAAATATAGAAAGTAGGGGGATGTGTGACTAGATCTTTGGTTAACAAACTGAAGATGCTTTAACCTATAAGAAGGACAAGGAAAAGAGAAACTCTTTAAGAAATGAGACTGGGGGAGGGGGAAGCAAATCCCCTCCCCCCCCCAAAAAAAAGGTAAGGGAAAGAAATGTGCTTATTGCTTTCCCCTCTTCCCGGTTTGAAGATCACAGAGTTCTTTTGTTAGAAACCTTGTGGAGACAGAACACAATAACCAAATGAAAATATTTCCAAATGTATTACTGAAATTTCAACTTGGGCTTTGGGACAAATTATAATTATAAATGGATGTATACGTGTGTGTGTGTGTGTATATAACACATTTCTGGAAAAGACATTTCTGAGAATAGATTGAAAAGAGACCAACACAGCCAAAGGCTAAAGAAGACAGCCAAAACTTTTCTTACAACAATTCTAAGATTTGTCAAGAATTTGAGAAACTATAGAAAAATAAGAACTATTCTTTAAAAGAAAGAAAGAAAAGATAATAAAGCCAGCAAGAGATCTTTTATTTTAAAAGATCTTGCTTGCAAGTCTGTTTCTTTGGGTGGTTCATATTGTTCCCAAACTTTTCTAAGCCTCCTTCTCCTCAACGTGAAAGGGGAAGGAGGGAGGGGGGAAGAGATCTGGTAGCTTATGGAATGGGGGACAATACTGAAGACTGAGGAGTGGTGGCATAAAGCTGGCATCAAAAGGGCAAATCAAAGAGCTTCCGCGGTGCCCCCCCCCCTACTTACCTTACTGGCTATGCTGGATCTGTGTGATGCAGAAAAGTTTGGGGGCTGGGGGGGGGCTCGGTTTGTTGGCTGCTACTTGAATGACTAAGCAGGGGGTGGGGGTTAAATGGGGCCACTTCTATTGGGTGACTCACACCAGACTCTCTTGCATATCAACCTCCTGGCCAAACCCCTCAAGACAGACAGCAATTTGTTCCTTTTCGGAAAAGGTGCAAGGTGTTTGTGAGGTGCGTGCCAGGCAGCGGTGGGTGGGGGGCGGCAGGAGGAAATGTGAAAGAGACGGCAGAGGTAGGGCTGCTTCCTTGCAGAAATCAGACTGAAATGAAGGCCCTCGCACGTGTATGTGTAATATATATGCTTCCCCGACCCTGCAAACGGTTATCTTGCGGATTCATTCGGAAAGAACTCACCCACAGTGTGATCGGCCAACATCATTCGGGGAATTTTAGAGGCAACTTGGCCAGGCCGACTGATGGCCTACCTACGCGTTGCCATCATTGCTACACATCAGGACAAGAGAATGGCTGAGAAGATACTTCACACACACCCCTCCCGTTTCTCAAGACCTCCCCCCCCACCGCAAAAAAAAGTTTTGATCTCAGTTAAACAACTTTTAGGTTACACACATTTGCATATTATATCCACACGCACACAATGCCCTTGCAGACTCTCTCTCTCTCTCTCTCTCTCTCTCTCTCTCTCTCTCTCTCTCTCTCACACACTTATATGGAAGCGCCCTGTAAAAAAAAAGTAAAGCGAAAGATTTTCTTTTTCTTTTTTTAAGGGGGGAAAAAAGGAAGAAAGATGCTATGCACGTTTCCAGACGGACACTGAACTTCGCGGGATCTACTTCTCCTCAGAAAAGCAGCGGAGGAGAATTGCTCTCTGCACAGATCCACAAACATCCCATCCTTTTCTCCATCCTCTGCTTTCTATACTCGCTGCTTAGGAAGAGAAGAGGTTCAGGAGGGCCGCTCATGCCCTGTTATCTCACTCATTTCCTACTCCTCTCTCTCTTCCCTCTAATACTTCTCTCTAGTATTAACAATAATAAAGAACTCTGCTGACGATCCCAGAATTATCCTACCCTCGCACCCCCCCCCCCAAAACAAAAGAAACCGCCATCAACTTTGGAGCAAGAGAGACGCTTTTCTCTGTTCCGACTAAAAGCGGCTGGTCAGTTTCCCTTTGCCCAGTGGTGAAATTGACACGGCTAGCAGTGAGATGGGTACTACGCTCTCGATTTGGGGTTTCTGCAGCACCTCGACGCACCCACCCGCTTGCTGCCGATGTACACACAGGAATACAGGCCTCTCCACTTGCTTCGCGCTCCCGCTTCTTCCCAGATTTCAAACTCACCCATTATCCGAATTAACAAGGCGCAGGTAAAAAGCCAAGCCGTTCTCCCCGACCCCGCATGATTAACACTACTTTACACCGCCCCGTGAACTAAGGCAGGCCGCCAGCAACCAACTGACCAAACTCCTCTCCCCCCACCCGTTTAAAAAAAAGAAAAGAAAAAGGTTTCAGTTTCCCACGATCGCCAAAGTTCCCCGAGCGCGCGCAAGAACCTCACTTGACTTTCCATCTCCCCCAGCCAACTCAATTCCCCTTAATAAAGAAATAACAAAAAAAGAAAAAAACAAAAAAAAAGACCAACTCGATCAGAAACCGGTTGCAAGTACAAGAAAATAAATAAATAAATAAATAAATGATGGAAGAGGAGTCAAGCTGAGCTGGCCGGCTGGGAAACCTCTTGGGTCCAGTGGATGCCACGCAAAGACACAGAGAGAGAGAGAAGGCGAAGAAGGAGTGAACACGCCGGGTACGAAAGGGGATCTCACTCACCCATCAGAACCAGCCGGGAGCCAAGGTGGCGCTTTCTTTTTTTCCCCCACAGCCGGAAAACGTGGGGTTCCCCCCCTCTCTATTTTTATGTCCTCTCTCTAAAATTTAAGGAGAGGAGGAGAGAGCGAGAGGAAGGAAGGAAAAAGTTGCACTCCAGAGCAGCTCTTGCAGGCACGACGCGGTGGGGAAAGCGGAGGAGAGAGACGGGGCGGCGCGCGGGTGTGTGTGTTTTTTTGGATGAAATATATTTTCTTTCCGAGAGTCAGGCCCGGATAGCAGCACCCATAGAAGAAAACTGGGGGGGGGGGGACGCGGCGGCAGAAAGCTCCAGGGATCTGCCGCCTTTCAAACACACAACCAAGCGAGCTTCCGAGAAACGTGCGTGCGTGGAGAGTGTGTGTGTGTGTGCGTGCGTGTGTGTGTGTGTGTGTTAAGGGAGGGGGGCGCGGTTAATTGAGAGAGATCCGGTCTCAGCTTGCCAGATCGAAAAAGATCCAGCGAGGGAAAGATCCACAGAGGGCAACTACAGGGTTAGATGGGGGGTGGGGGGAGAGAGAGAGAGAGAAAAGGAAGAGGAACCACGCAGGAATCGAACCATCGCCAAGAAGCAAAACTCCAGCTGATCAACTTCTGTCTCTCTCTCTCTTTAAAAAGCGTCATTCTGTCTGTCTGGCTGTTTGTCTATCTGTCTCTCTCGCTCCCCCTGTATACTTTTCTTTCCATCCCTCTTTCTTCTTTAACCCTGAAGGTAAGTTTCTTCCATTTGTTGGGGTGGTGGTGGTGGTGGTGGTGGTGGTGGGTGGGTAAAAGATCCATTTCTTTAGAAACAAAACAAAACAAAAAGAGGGGGGAAATGTTCTATGTTTCGGAAGTGAGGGAGATCGCGAGCAGGAGAGAGCGAGATCTATCTATCTATCTATATTTCAAATAATAATAATAATAATAATAATCCCCCCACACACACAAGACCACCACGCAGGTCCAACCGTAAGCCCCCCCCCCCTCACCATTGCGCTGAGATCTCGAGGCCAGCTCGGGGTCGGATTGGAAATGCTGAGGCTTCGCTTGTTTCCTCCGCGACATGCTGGCTCAAACATCAGCTGGGGCAGAATAAAAAATTACGAAAAAAAAATCTTCTCAAAATTACGGAAATCGAGCCTGGCCCCCCTCCTCCTCCTCCTCCTCCTCCTCCTCCTCCTCCGGGCTCTTCCCCTCCCTCCTCCGCCTCCTCCTGCCTGCCCGATCCTCAGCGCACCGCGCATGTGTCTTACTATAATTGTGATTATCAATAATGCATTGCGATTAATCATACAGGGGGCTCTTTGAAAGGCGATTGGCACAGGGCCAGCTCTATTCAAACCCGCTCGCCTTAATCAATTAGCCGCTGATTTGCTGGAGACCCTTGTCTCTCCGACGCCCTCGCCCAATGAGCCGGCCCATGTGGCTGGAGTTCCACCCGCCCGGTCGTGTCTCTCTCTCACCCCCCCCCCTCCCCGCCGCCTAACCAGAAAAGCTGTTTGGATACAGTTTTTTAACCCTCTTAGCAACCAGCTGGGACTGTAGCACGCCGGTCCGGTTACTATAGGAATGCGTTCCCCAAAAGACCCCCAACTTCCCCCTCCTTCCTCTTTTCTTCTGCTGGGACTGCTTCCTCCTAGTCCCAGGGTTCCCCAAACACACACACACACACACACACCTTAATATATAATTATAAGTATTATTATTTTTTTGCTTTCCCTTTTTTGAAGGTGGTGGTGGGGAAGCATATGTAAAATAACAATGATCCTGCGCCGGGGCAATCCTTTGCACGTTTTCTCAGAAGTAAGTCCCCATGTTTTCAAGGGTGTGTGCGTGTGTGTGCGTGCGCGCGCGTGTGTGGACTGCTCCCAGGTAAGCGTGCCCCAGAATCGCAGCCTCTGATTGTGGAGGGAGGGGTCTCTCTCCCCACCCCCTCCCTGAGAAGTCTCAAATATCCTATGCATATTTACTTGGGAGTAAGTCCTATTGAATTGAAGTTGGTGGTGATGTGGGAGGGGTCTCGGATCGCTCTAGGACCACTTAAGAATAATAGTTTAGGAGAGATCGGTGTATACTTCCCCCTCCCCCAAAATAGGGTATAAGAGGGCGATCTCAAACGAAGAAGTGGGGGCAGAGAGAGAAATATCTGATTTGGGAAATGTGAGTGAAGGTATCGGTGTAAGATTCCCCTCCGAGGCTGCGATCCTAGGCACACTTACTTAAGAGTAAAAGCCCCCAGCCCACCCACCCCGGGATTCAGCGGGGCTTGCTTCCGAGTCAACACGCTCTGGATCAGGGGGGCTGAGAGCGACCGGCTGCAGAACTGGACTTCTCTGCTTAACCGGGGGAGGAGAAGAGAGAGAGAGAGAGAGATATGTGGAAACGTGTAATGATAGATGAAGGAAGCACCGGTGCCCTCGCTATATTTTCCTCACCCACGCTTGCTTGCTTAAGTAAACAAATATAAAGAACAGCTTGTCATTTTAAAGTTTCGGATAAGCATGGCAGGACTTAAAAAACAACAACACTGGTACCTTTGCCAGGTCTCCTCTTTCACGGTTGCTGTAGATTTTTTTTTTTTAAATCCATATATATATATATATATATATGTGTGTGTGTGTGTGTGTGTGTGTGTGTGTGTGTGTGTGCCAAGTATGTGGCTTCTTTCTAGGGTTACATTTCTAGGACTTTTAAATAAGATCCACCTTTGTTTCCCTCCCCCTCCATTCCTCTTCTTGTTCTTCCTTCCTCTCCATCCATCATGGAACCAGAAGGGTGCTGAAAATAGGAAGCTCTCCCTCCCTCCGGCTCTCGCTTTCCCTCTCTCTCTCTTTATTAAAGCCTCACACATTCCCAGGACAATTACTGCAAACTTTTTCGCTACATGGCTAGCGAGGTGGTGGTGGGCGGGCTTCTTGCAAGCAGCGGCCGCTCCGGTTCGCTGAGGGCCGAGTCAATCTCCCTGACGAGGCGGCTGGAGGAGGACTTGGTGGCGGAAACGAGCGAGCTCGTCTCCCCGGCCGAATCCTGGGGCCCGCGGAGGCGGGGCTAGCGGAGGGGGCGGAGTCTGAAGTGCGAAAAGCGACAGCGGCATCCACATTACACTTTTCGTGGCGGGGGGTGCGGGGGTGCGGCGGCGGCTTTCTTTCACTCATGTCCTTTTCCTTATTTTTTCTTCGTCTATAATTTCTTGTCCTTGCCTATTAACTAAGTTTCTTTAACTTTCTTCTTTCTTTTCTTGCCTATTGGCTGTCTTTCTTTCTTTCTTTCTCTTGCTTATTAACTAAGTTTCGTCTTTCCCTTCTTGCCTATTAACTATGTTTCTTTCTTTTACTCTTTCTTTTTCTTTCTTTCTTCCGATTAACTATGTTTGTTTTTCTTTCTCTTGACCGAAGTTTCTTTCTTTCACCAATTAACCTCCCTTTTCTCTCTTCCCCTCCCCTTTATTTTCTTCTCTCCCTACCCTCATCTCATTATCGTCTCATGTTTAGTTGTCCCCTAAGGATTGCTTTTCAAAATTATTATTATTGCTAAAGTAAAATAAATTGAAGGAGGAAGGTGTGTGTGTGTGATTGTACTATATGATGCCGCATATATTGGTAGAGGAGGGGCGCGAGGAGATTTTGTTCTCTCTCGGGGGCTGCCCCCTCCCATTCTGTGCCCCCCCCCTGCTCCCCCCTGCGGCTTGGCGACCGCGATTCTTGCCTCTCCTGCAAAAGACTGATTTTTGGGTATCTTTGTTGTTGCGCTTTAACTTCGCTGCGTGTTTCAGGGAGGGAGCCGAGCGATCACTTTTGTGAATCTTAACTCTCGCCGGAGAAGAGGAGTGGGTCAAAATGTCGCGATCCCCAAAGCCCTTAACCCTGAGCAACCCCCTCCTTCAGGCATTCCTACTCCGGGGTGCGGTTTGTGGGTTGCGACCCGAAGCAGGAAAACGTCCAGGCGAATGGAATTAACGGACACTTTGTAGAGTTTTGAAGGCTTCCCAGGTTAATTTCCTCCTGATCTGTAGCCATATATATATATATATATATATATATATATATATATATATAAACCCGGTGCGTATACTATGCGAGAGATCGAGGATCTAAGGGTAACAGGTGCGCAACGGTGTTTCTCGGTAGAGCTGTGATTCTGGGGTTATAATTTCCCCCTATCCCTCTGGACGAGCACCCGTTTTTGGGGGAGACTTTTGGAAATACAACTTCTAGGTTTGTGATTCCGATTTGGCCTGTCTTGTCTGCCGAGAAGGGCGCCGGAGGACGCATTGGCTCGGTCTTGACCCCTGTATCCGGCGTGCGCGCGCGCGCGCCCACCCACAAACCCCACAAACCCACACGCACGGTACATTAATTCTGTACCCATCGTTTGCGTCTGTCACCCCGCTTACAACTAACGCGTGTGCAACTGGGGACACGCACCTTGGCGTCTAACATTGGAATTGAGGCTCAAAACTTTCGGACCGTTTTGAACCTTGTTGGCAGGACGACAAAATCAGGGGGTAAAGGTTTCTAGTTGGAGAGCACCTCTCTCTCTCTCTCCTCCCCAAATCCCGCAAACAATACTTCGCTTTTCTTTTAGCAGATATATATATATATATATATATATATGTAGACTCGATTCCGCTCCAAACTTGCGTTCCCTCCGCATTCGCACGGCCACGGAAATCCTAGTCTGAAAACCTTCGGAACGGCCCGCAGCTCTCCTGTCCTCGTGTCAGCCCATCCCCAGATCTCCCTTTCCTTTCCTCCTCCTCCTCCTCCTCCTCCTCCTCCTCCTCCTCCTCCTCCTCCCCCAACCCTCTCCTCTGGCTTATTTACTCTTGTGATTGGAACGGCTCCTTTCCCTTGTGGTATCAATATTAACAAACTCCGTAAAAGCAAGAGGCTGATCAGATAGAACTCATTTCAATTTCAAATGAGCCAGAGAGAGAGAGAGAGTGCCATCTCTCAGTTGTGAAATTCTGGCCCACTCTTTCTCTCTCTCTCCCCCCCCCCCCCGCCCACCCGCTTTCTTTTATTATTAAAAGAACTAAATTCTACAGTGTTTACTAAAGTGAGTGGAGGCGAAGCACACCTCAAAGCCTAGACAGGAGACGCTGCCCATTGGGTAGAATTAACTGATGGCGCGCGCTCTCTGTCTCTCTTTCATATATATATATATATATATATATATATTCAGTCATATATATTTCCCCTTGATTCTCTGTCTTTTCCCTCCCAGCAGTCTTTGATACAGTAAGAGTTTGATCAAAAGATAAACGGAGCCATCAGTTTTTGAAGGTGTTGAAAAATGAAGATAATAATGCCGGGCTTCGGATGTCATTATTTTGCACTGAATATTTAAAGACATCCTTCGGCAGAGATGAATCTACTCCGGGTCGGTCGGGTAGCCTCAGCCACCACCTTCGTCTCCCTATACCTCTCTCTCTGTCTTGTCAAATTCATCCGGCAGAGAAACTTGCACACGGTTGCTCTCTATATACTATCCAAGCCATAACACCCGAAGAGTAGACAGTACACACATTTACACACAAGTCTGATGTACTTTCTCAGTTCGGAATGGTCTCCAGATTCATGCCTTGCACTGCGATCATATATCGCAGTGCAAGGCATGCATATATGATCGCAGTGCAAGGCATGAATTTGGAGACCACTCCGAACTGGGAAAGTACATCAGACTATATATATCTTACCTGGGAGTGCCCCATTGAACTCAATGGAGCTTACTTCTGTGCGTATATGCAGCGCACTCCGTGTAAGAATCCTATCCACGTTCCTGAAATCTAGCGGCGCGCTAAATGAAAATTAATTCGCATTTACATCCTCATTAGACAGGGCAGTTTGTTTGTTTGTTTGTTTGGTATGTCAATTAGCTGCGTCTTCCCTCTTCGCCGCCCCCCTCCGTATCAAAAGTTCTTCGCCGTAGGCTCTGCGGTTCAAATTTCTAAGGCGCGTAAAACCCTATCGATCGTAACACACACTCACACACACACACACACACAATCATTAAAATATGAAGCGTGCAGAGAGAGCAATTTAAAGCAGAAAATAAGCAAGTGGAGAAAGTTGAGGAATTTCTTTTTCATTTCCCAGGAGAAAGAAAGAAAGAAAGTGTCATCGTTAAATTAAGGTTGAAATCCTGAGCACACTTACTTGGGGGGTGGGTGGAGTGTGTGTGGGACCCCCTTAGACTTCCGTGGGACTTACTTCTGAGTAAACATGCCTAGGGTCTGGCTACGGGAGTGTTTGATTATTTAGTGTTTGTTTTCTTCCCCCTTTGCTTTTGGGGGGCGCGCCGAGGGAGGGAGGCAGGCAGGCAGGCAGGCGCGCGCGCGCGCGCACTCGCCTGTGTGTGCGCATTCGCTGGAGAAAACAGCGCTGTTTTCCTGGCGAAAGACGAATAGTTCTTTATTGTCTTCTGCTAGCAATCATTCAATTAAACGTCATTGCCTGGAACAGAAGTTTGAAGTGTTTACACACGTAAATACCGCGATCTGGTCCCTTCCCCCGTCCCCGTCCCGGTCCCCCGCACGCCTCCTTACTCCCAATGAGATGACAAAATGCAAGAGAATTTCTTTTTCTCCCCCCCCCCCGTAGATTCTTCCTTCACCGGTGCTGTGTGGTTTTTGGTGGGGTTGGGGTTTTTTTTTTTTTTTTTTTGGAAGCGTCTCTTGTGTGAGGGTGGGATCACTCTTCAATGCAAATCAGGCCTCGGTTCGGAGACAGCCGCGCTGGGGGATCGATCACGCCGAGGGAGCATTTGGAGCGGTGTGTGTGTGTGTGGGGGGGGAGATTGTAAACAGGGCGGGGTGAGGGGGGTATAATTTGCAGTTCACGCGGGTGAGAGGCGCGATGCGACGCACCCTTGCACTGGATTATTGTTATTAAGGATCGGGATCAGACATAACAACCTTTCCCGCTCAGGGGTTAAAAGCCACACAGCCCGCGTGCAGTTTATAATGAAGGCATCGCGCTCCGCAGACGCAGAAACGCCAATTGATTTTCGCAGAGCGGTTTCTTTCTTTATTTTGTTGTTGTTGTTGTCCCCTGCAAAATCCTCTGCGACGTCTGTTATACTTAAATATAAAACACTTACGCTCCTATGGCATCTTTCACCCCGCGCCCCCGTTTCTATTCCGTGGAAAGGTGTCTTTGACTTTAAAATGTCAAGAAGATTTTTATTTTTCATTTTTAAATCAAATTAAAGTCAACATTTTCAAACATTCCTGTGTATTTTACTCCTAAAGCATTCAGGTGCCGCCGCCGCCGCCGCCGCCGCCGCCATCCGACAGAAACCAAACGCGCGCAGTTCTCCCAAATCCTCCGGTTAACAACTCGCTGATTGCGATGGGACGGAAGGCGCCGGGTGGAGAAACAAACCTTTCCGTGCATCTCTGAAACAAACATGCAAACATTAAAAAAGAAAAAAAAAGTTTTGCAAGATGTCAAAAATATTTCACGTAGAATCATTTTTTAATTATTAGTTAGTCTGGGCATTTCGAAGATCCGTGTCTCGGATATGGGGATTGGAGGGATGAGAAGGAAAAATAATAAAACTTGATATATAGAATACTTTGTCTCAATTACGTTAATGCTTGAAAATGCGTATTTCGAGATTTGACCATATATATATGTATACACACACACACACACACACACACATATATATTCCGCCTCAAACGAACTGCGAAATCTCCGTATCACAACCTTCCAACTCCCCGCCCCGCCAATTTATTATTATTATTATTATTATTTTGGTGTGTGTGTGTGCAAATTTATTTTGCACACTGCAAATTTATTGTTCTACGGTGCTGAATTTAACCTCCGACGCCCTGCCAAATTGACCTGTTTCAAGCCTCCACATCTTGGCTTTAAGACTTTCCAAGATAAAGATAAACAAACAAATAAATAAATAATAAATAAATAAACGAACAAACTCGGAGCCTGCGAGCTTTCAAAGATATCCATCAAACTCCTAAAACCGGCTCTGAATGCGTTTCCACCCAGGAGCAGTAACTGAAGGGTTTGCTTAAATTGTCTGCTTCCCTATCAATAGTCTGTGATCAAGCGATTCATTTCAACCCCTCAAGTTGAAAAAGGAGGGGGTGGGTGGGAAGGAGCAGGGGGGGAGGGGAAGTTACGTCCGCCGTATTTTAAGTGGGCCCTCCGCATCTCCCTCCCCACCCAGCCCCGTGCACCCCTTTCTTGATTTATTTTCTAATGACCATCCTGCAGAACGCCAGGCCCAAAATCGAATGCGTCGCCATTATTACTGACAACAACTAATAATTGATCATTGCTGGCCCAGCTCAGCTTTTAGCCTTATATAATTGAATCCTATAGGCACATCCAGTTGAGAGAACAAGAGGAGGGAACAGGGAAGCATCCCAGCGAAAGGGAGGAATATCCCTCTCCAAAAAGAGACCAGTGAAATTGACCAGTGTCATAAGCAATGCGGAGCAAAAGTACTTCGTTCGATGGCTTCTTTCTTTCTTTCTTTCTTGCAGGGGTTTGTGTGTGTGTGTGTGTGTGTGTGTGTGTGTGTGTGTGTGTGTGAAGCTGTCCTGATAACTAGTGGATTCCCCCCCTTTTCCTTAACACCTTAGCAGACCCAGATCGTGGATGCAAACCTCTCACCTGGAGATTTACAAGGATCACTCCCAATTTGTAGGGAAAATAATGAAATCAGCCTGGATCAATCAGACACCCCATACATAACCCTTCTTAATTTTGCTCTTTTAACCTGTGTTCTATTACATCTCTAGCAGCATTACACGTGTTTGCTTCAGATGAGAAGCAAATCCTTCTGAAGGATCCTGCCAAATTTCAAGGGGTAGAAAATGCGGACCAAGCAAATAGGCTGGAGGAAAGGGTGGCATTGAAAAATACTTTGGAAATGAGTAAAATAAACTTGGAACCTTGTATTTCTTTATAATACCCCATGTGCGCATCTGATGAAGTAGCCTGTGAAAGCTAATGCCAACCACAGACCAGCAAAGGTGGAACCCATGAGAAAGTTCCTATGGGAGCTTCTGCAGCCCCAAGGACTGGGGCTCCTGGGCTGTAATTCTGCACATGGTTAGGCCGCTTAAATTAATGGGGCATAATCCAATAACAAAATTAGCCAAAGACTATGTCCCATGAGTTTAAATCACAACTAAATCTCATTCCACTGCTTCCTAGAGGGAATGGGATCACAGCGTTAGCCAAGATCCAAAGGACTACTTGCCACCTGATCCTATGCTTGTTTCTTCAGAAGTAAGTCCCACTGAGATCAATGGGCTTACACTTGTGTAAGTGTCCATAAAACTGTTGGCTTTTGCTCACAAGTTTATTTGTTTGTTTGTTTTACTTTTCTTTCTTGGATCAGCTAAGCACTACAGGACAAACTATTTTTTGAAGCTTCTCTTAGTTTCAAAAGAAGTCTGCTCTTTGGCATGCAAGGGTGGGAGTTCTACTGATGGAGGGGAGTCTAGAGGCCCTACTTAGAGAATCCATTGCACTGATGGGTGGGGATATTTTTTGTAGATGAGATGACATATATATATATATATATATATATATAATGTCATCTCATCTACAAAAAAATAACTCCAGCCAGCAGTGCAATGGCACCTTTCAAGATGCTAACAACTCCAAGAACAGTTATAGGTATATAGTTCCAATATCAGCAGTATCGCTGTCATCTGGAAAGATCAGAAACGTCCTTCCTGTTCCATTGTTCCTTGTGAAGAATCCTGAGAATCTCAAAACTAAAAATAATTTTTTTTTAAGACCTCATAAGCTGGTCCAATAAAAGAGATCAGTTTACCATTTTTCTTTTGCTCAGACTTATAAGGCTCCTCATCTACAAAGTGTAGTTGGACGCCCAAATGTTGTCTATTTGTTTTGATTTCTCTGCTCCTGGTATTCCTTTTCTTTGAATGCCAGATGTCTGGGACAAGCAACAGGGCAAGGCTGTGGGTTGCCTTCTTGCCCTGCTCCTAAGCTTCCTGGAGGCATCTGGCAGCTGCTGGTGGAAACAGAACACTAGGCTAAATGCATCTTTGATCTGACCCAACAAGGCTGTTCTTTGTTAAGCATCTTTTTTTTTTTTTTTGTCCCCTACAAATACTTCGCTATAGAGCAGAGGTGGGCAGACTTCAGGCTTGCAGGACTGATTCTGTTTCTTGCTAGAATGCCGAGCTTTACCAGCCAGAGCCGGACACAAAATGGTGGCTTAGGGGGTGATCAATGGTCAATTATGAACAATACACTGGCATATATACAAATCTGCATGTCAGTTACTACAGACCGGGGATTCTAATACAACACTCTGAACCTGTCCAGAAGAGCTGAACAAAAACCTAGCCAAACACAACCTATTAGTATTCCCATTTTACAGATGAGCAATGCCGAGACCCAGAAATAAACAATTCGCACAAGGCCAGCCACAGCAGAGTCTTTCTTTCTTTCTTTCTTTCTTTCTTTCTTTCTTTCTTTCAATTTGTTGTTAAAGCACTGGAAGACAGAAATCCTTGGAGATCTACTATAAATCACCCAGCAGGGATGTCGCTAGCCTTGGGCCCATGGGTCTCCAGCCCTGAATCTATTTACAGAGACCTGAGTGTCTATTGGTGCCAATGGAAGAGTGTTGCCCTGACACACACACACACACACACACACACCCATGCAGGGAGAAATTTTCAAGGATATTTGCAGCTGAGGAGGGAAAGGTTAACTCTCCACTTCTCACATGTTGCAATATCTCCCACTCCAAAAAAAATAATAAAAAAAAATCCCCCTGCATGGCAATTAAGCATAGAAAGAAACTTTCTCCATTGGTTTGGGATCACCGGAGTCAGCGCAGCAATTAACTGAAGAACTTATTTTATTTGACTTGGTTTGGCTGAGAAGTTAATTGGCTGGCTTTGCCTCCTGTGAAATTTAAATAAACCCTAGTAACTATTTCTTATTTTGCATATATAAATATAAATATTTATAATATTTATTATTACAGCCAGTGTGGTGTAGTGGTTAGAGTGTTGGACTGGGACTTGGGCGATCTGGGTTCTAGTCCCCACTTGGCCATGGGCCTCAAAGGGTGACTTTGGGCCAGTCACTGTCTCTCTGCCTAACCTACCTCACAGGGTTGTTGTGGGGATAAAATGGAGAGGAGGAGAACCATGTAAGCCACCTTGGGTTCCTTGCAAGAGGAAAAAAGGCAGGACATAAATGTAACAACAACAACAACAATAATAATATAATAATAAATGAGCATATTAAAATTATATGCAGATTTGTGCTCTGTGGGCCTGCCTCCTGGATTATTAAGGGCCTAGCAATGCCCTTGTCATCCAGAGATCTATCCCAACCTACATTCTCCCTGCCCCTGCAATAGACAATCTGTATATTTGAGTATTTAATGTTGCTGACTCCACAGGCACTTTTAGACTAATTTCCATGTTGGCCCAGCTTTTGTAGGCTACAGATTGTCTCTCAGCTGTTCTAATTAAGTTTGCAAATGCAAAACTCCTTTTCTCCCCCCCCCCATTCATTAATTTGACCCACATGATTATTACTTTGTAATATTGATTATATGTGAAAACGGCGATATTCTTCCTAGACAGGCCCATCCACTGATTAAAGGAGCTTCGCCCATTCATTGATTGTAATGCTCTTAGCCAATGGATCAATCTGTTCATCTATTAGAATCAATCCTACAGTCTACTACAGGATAGGACACTTAAGTGAGGATATTTAATAAAGAGAAGTTTCTCTTGACTAAATGACAGAGAGAAATCATGTGTTAACAGCTGGGAGAAAAATAATCTTAAATGCATTGTCTGAATCAGGAGAAGGGCATAGATTATTTTCAACAAGACTTTCAGTGCTAAAAAACAAAACAAAACAACCCCCCCCCAAGTTGTTTCTTAGGGGACAACTCGAGTGTAATACATGATTTTAAAATCCATGTTTTCAAATATATGATGAATGAAATACTGTGCAATCCTAAACATGTTTGCTAGTATAGTAAGTCACACTTTTAAGGCACAGCCCTATGCAAGTTTAGACAGAAAAAAGTCCTACAACTCCCAGCATGCCCCAGTCAGCCTTGGGGAGTTGTAAGCCCAACTCCCAGCATGCCCGACCATTGTCTATGCAGGCTGAGGCTGATGGGAATTGAAGTCCAAATCATCTGGAGAGCACCAGGTTGAGGAAGGCTGAACTTTGGTAAGAACAACACATCAGATCCAAAATAGACACACACACACACCGATGAACACATGCAAACAAACTAGTATTAACTCTCAAAGTCACTCATTAAAACTGACCCCTGGTACAGGAAGTAAGTGAGGATCTGCATCTTTACATGATGCCAGGGGGTGCCTCCCTGACTTCTGCACATAAACCCCCCCAGCATGTCAAGGACAAGGGTAGCATGGCTGAAATCTGCCCCATTGCCAAAATAAAATAAAATGAATCCCTGCCCATAGAAACTTAGCATGTCAGGGAGAAAGATTCCTTCTGAGTCTCATCTGACACATTAATCTTCAACATCACCCATCCTGAACCCGGTGCCCTTCAGATATGTTGGACTACAATTCCCAGCAACCCACCCAGCTGGTTGGGGGGTGATGGGAGTTGTAGTCCAAAACATCTGGAGGGTGCCAGGTTGCAGAAGGCTACTCTACCTGTATTCCCACCTCATGGGGAAGGATTCAAAGATCCCACCCACCAACTACACAACTAGAAAAGCTTTTAACACATGAATTCTACTGAATGTACAAGTGAGAAATATACAGAAATAACAACTCAGAAATAGTTCAGAAATGGTACAGCTTTAATAGCACTGTACCTCTTCAGCATGCATGTAAGGGTCATCACACATTTGAAAACTCTCCCCACATCAAAAACTCCTTGCACACAGAAACTAGCCTGCCAAGGAGAACCTTGGTTCTAGCTACCTCTAGTCCAGGGCTCTCCAACCTTGGGTCCCCAGATGTTGCTGGACTACAGCTCCCAGAATCCCTTGCCATTAGCCATGCTGACTGGGTATGCTGGGAGCTGTAGGCCAGCAACATCTGGGGACCCAAGGTTGGAGAGCCCTGCTCTAGTCTGATGTGCTAAGTTTTCATGGCTTCTCCTACTCATCTTTGAACCATGTGATCCTCTAATTTTGGTCACGTAACTCTGCCAATATTAGCAAGCCAGTGTGTATCAAACCATAGCTGATTGGGTTGTCCAAGAAACCAATATTTAAACCTGCAAGAGCCTCCTAGTTGGTTGTATTTAATCCTCAGTTTTTATCCTGAAGTGACGCTTTCTTTCAGCATCCCTGGCCCCTGTCATCGGAGCACCTTTATTCAGGTTTTGCAAGATGTAACTGTATGGACATTCCGGTTGCAATCCTATATACACACCTGGGAGTCAATTCCATTGAACTCAATGGGGTTTACTTCAAAGTAGCCATATAGAATTGCATTGTTAAACAGCTAACAGAATGACAAATCAGTTAAAAGCCAAACGTCTGGCTGGCTAAGAGTTATCTAATTAGCCTACAGGACTCCTAATTATATTTTTGCATGTATAAACTGATGTGGTCTCTGCAGTTGTTCTCTGTTGCTGGCAACATATAAATCATTTTCTATTAACACCATTGTAAATGACGGCGTATCATTTGTAAGGGGTTTAGCTTATTTAAGCATTCTAAATAATTGCACAATTTGTATCTGGAAAGAATTAGGCTTCTGAAAGGACTTATTAACAGTGCTGGAGGTCTCCTGTGTTCTTTCGTGGTCTCCTTTTAATTTTCCATCTTGGGGGAGGGAAAGTCAACTTTTTTTTTTAAAAAAAGGGATTTGGTTGTTGTTTTTTAAAACCTACCCTGCCATTATCTAAAAGTTAATGGCAGCTTATGAAGCATAAAAAATAAAAATAAAAAACTCCCTGCATTAAATATTCCCATGAAGTATGAAAATCAATGCTTTTTAGTGTTGCATTTTTGGAAGGGGAAACTGGCACCCTGTCCCTGTTCTTCAATGGGAACATTCATTTTCCAAGGCTGGAGAAACTCCTGTGCCGCTGATACATCAGCACGCTTGATGACAACAGGCTGGATCTGGACTAAGTCTGTTGGAAGTTCCTATTGCAATCCATGGGCCTCTAATTAAGTCATGGCTATCTTGACCCATTGAGTTCAATGGGCACTAAGTTCAACTAAGTTACATATCAATCCAACCAGTGTCAGGGAGAGGGAAGTGAAGAGGCACATCCTCAGCTCAGGGGCTTTGAAAGGCTTTTCAGCCTGGTGTATTTTTTTTTTTTAAAAAACCCTTCCTTTGAAAGCAATGGGAGGGAGTGACTGGGTTCACACAGCACGATGAGCCATGGTGGCTGATAAGCCATTTGTATTTCAGAGCAGCTTGTCGTGTTGTCTGAACCCAGCAGCATGGTTTGTTCACCACATACAGGCCACTCTGGCCAGGGTTCAGACAACATGACAAGCCCCTCTGGAACAAATGTGGCTTATAAGCCACCATGGCTTACGGTGTTGTGTGAACCCAGTCAATAGCTACACCAGAATAAAGTTAGGCCCCATTCCAGTGGTGGGCGGAGCCAATGGCAAAATACGAAAACCGAAACAAACATGTCAGCATATTGTCACTGAAAGCTGTTCCTACCAGCAGCAAACCCTTAGGAGATGCATTTCAACTTTTTAGAATTCAGAAAAACTGCCCCAAAGACAGAAACCACCAAATGGCGGTTTATTTTATAAAGATTTTATTTTGCCTTCTGGCTTATTATGAACCATCAGTGCATTCTATTCAGCTGGTTGTTAGGGTCTGTGTGATACTTTTGTTATCTATCCCATTTGTATCCCATCTCCTGGCTCAGCTTGTCTGAGTGTGGAAAGCTAAGCAGGGTCAGGCCTGGTTATTACTTGGATGGGAGACCCCTCCTCTAGTTTCCTGCATTGAGCAGGGGGTTGGACTCGATAGCCTTCTAGGCTCCTTCCAACTCTATGATCTATGAAATCTATGATCTATGAAATCCAAGGAGTGGAGGGATGTCACCATGATGGAGTGATTCCCTTTTATCCTTCTGGCTAGGGCATGTTGTAAGCAGGATTCTAACCCAGCACTCTATTCACCTCACCACATCACATCAAATCTCACCATGAGGGGAAGACTTGGCTCCCCAGCCCAGGAGCAACAGCTTCCTCAGCCCACTGCAATTGATACATGAACAACATATTTTGGATTCTGGGACAGAACTTGCATGAAGGTGAGCCAACTTCTTCACTTCGAACCTGCTCCTGAGCCTTTTGCAGCAGACATTACCTCAGATCGCAAACCTAAGCAAGTGAGAGCCAATCAAGCTTTTCTGTGCATAACAGCAAGGCATGATTTTTTTTTCCTCTGGTCAGTTGAAAACCCACACCAATTAAGGCTGTAGTCCTGTAAGACCGAGCATACCTGGGAGTAACTCCTCTTAAACTCAGTGGGGCTTACTTCTGAGTAGACCCAAATAGGATTGCACTGCACAACATGTTGGTTTCCATGCAGGCCTCAGTCTCTACCTTTGTCTTAAAATCAACTAGTTCCCTTGTTTGTTTGTTTGTTTGTTTTAATCACCTTGATAGATTTCTACAATTTTGTCATTCGTTCCCCACCCTCACCCCAATCAGCCATCAGCTCCCTCAGTGTTGAAACAAGAGAGAAAACAGGTACATTTCTGGGAACATGCCAAAGATGTGCAATATATTGGAAATCTCAGAATCCTGGTTCAGTTCTCTAGAAATGCCTGGCATAACAGTCACTTTAAATGGGTTACACTTTACAAACTTCCCAATGAAGTCGTCACTGTTGATAGACATTTCTCTTTGCATGTGTCTGTCACTTTGATGTAATATGCATTTTCAGTGAAGGTAAGGGAGGGTGCTGCTGGTTGTGGTGGGCTTTAAGGTGGCAATTTAGCGGCAAGACATGCTGTGAATTCCAGATATCAGAAAATACTCCATTTGCAGTTGCTTGAGTGTATAAATAAGCCAGAAGAAACCAAAAGTTGAGTATTTAAAATAGACACACACACACGCATGCCAAAACATGGCCAATGAACTAGTATTGTACCTTGGAATTTATTTGTTTTAACTTGTTGCCCTAAAGATCTCCGGCTGCACTTTCAGCCTCATAACAACAACCTTGCAAAGTAATTTGGGGACAGGATATCTGAAAGATATTCTCTTGTATGAGCCTGCCCATACTTTGCAATCTTCATCAGAGGCCCTATTGTATGTCTCCCCACGAAGAGAGGCGAGGTTGGTGGGTACATGAGACAGGGCCTTTTCTGTAGCAGCACCCTGACTGCAGACGTCTTTCTCAAGGGAGGTCAGGTTGACTCTATCCCTATTGGGTTTTAGACAGGCCATGAGAACTGTACTGTTTTGCCAGGCCTTTGGCTTTTAAAGGTGTTTTGGCCTGTTTTAAAGGAAGTTTTCTTTATTGAGTTTTATGCAATTGTATGTTACTTCGAGAGTCCTGGTGGGCAGGAAAGTGACGAATAAATACTTTATATCCTGTGAACATCTTTCAGCCCAAGGGCTGAATTCCATTTCAGACAAGCTCTTGGCCCTGGGGGGATGGGCACATCCCAGTGGGGCCAAAGGCAAGAGAGGCATGGCCCAAAATACCAGCATATTTTAGGTTTACACTCTTCCTGCTAGTAATTAAGCCATAGGAGAGGCATCTCAGCCTTTTAGAATGGGGGGGGGGGAGAGAGACACAGCACCAAATGATACGTAGTTTCCCTTGGGGGAAAGGGGTGGAGTCAAAGGAAGGGGGCATGGCCATTTGGGGAACCCCGGAGGCCAAATTTGGCCCATGGGTCTGAGTTTCTGCATCCCTGCTTTAAATAAATAAATACATATTAGGTCAGGCTGAAAAGAGTGCCTTACCCAAAGTGAGCTTCATGTTTGAGACTGGAATGGAGGTCTTTCTAGTCCAAGTGCGGCACTTCAGTCACCAGTTTTCCTGGGCAGTTCCAAATCAACCCAAATGTGGACCACATTGTCTAGCAAAGTTTGTTCAAATCCATGCATTTCTCAGTGTGGGTGGCCCCGTGCCCAGCTTTACAGGCGGCGGTAAAGGGCTGTCGGAGGACAAGCCGCTATTGGAAGACAGAACAGGCCTGTGGCTCACGCTGGCTCAGCTTGTCTGAGCGGTGGAAAGCTAAGCAGGGTCAAGCCTTGCCTCTCGCCTAGACTACTGCAATGCGCTCTGCATGGGGTTACCCTTGAAGACGGTTCGGAAGCTACAGCTGGTACAGAACACGGCGGCTCGCCTGGTTAAAGGCAGCCGCCGGCGGGATCACATCATGCCAGTGCTCAAGGAGTTACACTGGCTACCAGTTGCTTGCCGAGCCGAATCCAAGGTGTTGGTTTTGACCTTTAAAACCCTGTATGGCTCCAGTCCAGTCTATCTCAAGGAGCGTCTCCAGCAACACCAAGTAGGCCGCTCAGCAAGATCTGCCACAGACAGCCTTCTCCTTGTCCCATCAGCCAGAGCAGCTAGACTGGTGGGGACTAGGAAGAGGGCCTTTTCTGTGGCGGCCCCCATACTGTGGAACTCTCTCCTGAGTGACCTCCGCCATGCCCCCTCTCTGCTGAGCTTCCGCCGCTCATTAAAAACTTGGCTATTCAGGCGGGAATATGGGATGGGCTAATTATCTTAAAATTTTATATTGCTTAACTGTATTTTATTCTGTTTTTATCTTGTATTTTTATCTGTGTACATTGCCCAGGGTGGCCAGTTGCCGGCCAGATGGGCGATAAATAAATATCAATAATAATAATAATAATAATAATAATAATAATAATAATAATAATAAGCCTGGTTATTACTTGGATGGGAGACCCCTCCTCTAGTTTCCTGCATTGAGCAGGGGGTTGGACTTGATGGCCTTGTAAGTCCCTTCCAACTCTATGATCTATGAATCTTCTATTTGGAGGACTCTCCAGTCCAAACCCAGTTTAAAGAGAAGGGAGAGCAGTGATCTGGAAGCTGCCCATCAAGAGCGAACACCTGGCTGGCAGAGTGAGCAGCGGTCCACAGGTCACCTGGTCAGACAGGCTTCCCCACTCTAGTGAGATGTATTTGTATTTCTATTTACATTATAGTTATTTTATTTCCAGTAAATTTACAGCTATAAATATCAGTCAGCATATGCAAAATGTTTTGCAAACTGGTGTCCTCTTTTGTCCTTAAAATTTTTTTTTTTGAGTGATGCATTTCCTCTCTCTTTTTTTCTTTTTTGATGATGCAGAAGTGGTCATCCTAGTGAGACAACAACACTGGTGTTTTTGTTTTTTTTTAAAGCCCTCAGGTTAAGGCCTTTTTATTCTCTAGGTCTGCTTAGAGAAGAAAGCCCCAGTAAGTTTCCATAGGACTTACTCTCAGGTAAGGGTATACAAGATTATAGCCCAAAGCTTTTAATTGAGCAAAATGTCTCTGCTGCCTTCCTCTGGACCATTCTGCAGTTGTTCATTGACCATTCTGCAGTTGTTCACTGTTGTAAGCCACTTTAGATATTTTCAACAGAAAAGCAGCATATACGTATCTTAAATACAAATTCAGAAATTGCCCAGCTCAGCAATTTTATTGGTATCCATTTATCTGGATTTTTATTCGTGTTGTAATAAAATTGGTATTGAGTTTTGTTCAAGTTCAGAATTGACCTATAACACAACACTTTACAAGGGTGGTGTGACAATCTACAACTTATTTCCTTTTGGATTTTTTTGTTGGTCTATAGCCATCAAAGACAAGAGGGCATATGATTTTTAAAATATATGTCTCCCTCCCCTCCAAAAAACAACTGTATTTTCATTTTAATTTCAATGCCACTGTCTTAGGAATTGTGTTTCTTCTACAAAGGGTTTGGGACCCTTTTGCTTTCATGATCTCAAAACATAGGTGCCTCAAACCTATACTTTATGGACCGTCTAAACACTTATTAAACTTCAAAGGTTGCCGAAAGCTCTACTTATTTTGATTTAGGGAAATAATTTAAATTAATTGCTGGCGGTTTGTGTAGAAAATATGTAATCCAATACATTTCTCTAGTCTCCAGCTCTGAATCACTTACAGACTCATAAACTACTTTGCTAATGTTTCCTCTTCTGGAGGAATTTAATGCAACATACCTATATGTGAAAAGAACGTGGGTAATAACAGACAGCCAATATTACCTTTGTTTGCATGCTTATGATCTGGCACAACTATGAGTAGATAACCACAAAGCTGAGACTGCCAGATGCCTCTTATTTTAAGATGTCTTCATTATTGTTAGAAGTCTTTTTACTAGATTTCATATATTTATTCCTCCCCCCCACTATATAACTCTATCTATCTATCTCTCTCTCTATCTATCTATCTATCTATCTATCATCTTTCCACATCCCCTAAGAAGTAGGTCAGGATTCCCAAAATGTCCCTTAGTTTGGAATTTTTGCTCTACGAAAAGTCATTCACAAATGTAAGATCCAATGAAATTTGTAAATGTTCTTTCTTTGGCAAGATGTAAGCAAGAAGATCTGCCACGGACGGCCTTCTCCCTGTCCCATCAGCCAGAGAAACCAGGCTAGTGGGGACTAGGAGGAGGGCCTTTTCTGTGGGAGCTCCCAATTTATGGAACTCTCTCCCCAGTGACCTCCGCCATGCCCCTTCCTTGATTAGCTTCCACCGTGCATTAAAAATGTGGCTTTTCAGGCGGGAATATGGGGCGGGTTAGGATTGTAAAGTTTTGTACTGTTAATTGTGTTTTACACTCTGTTTTTTCTTGAATTTTATTGCACTGTACATCGCTCAGAGTGGCTGGATGACTGGCCAGATGGGCAATTCAAAAATATAATAAATAAATAAATGCCCAGTCTGTAAAATCAGAGGTGAAGAAATTCAAAATCATAATACTTACTGTTTGTATAGCACTTCTGAGTGTTCAAAATGCTTCCCACACATTGCCTAATTGTAATCCTTCACAACAACTTTGTAAGGTAAGTCATCATTATTATCTTCCATATCGCAGGAGGGAGGGCTGAGGTGGAGAGTCACTGGCTTGCCTGAGGACATCTAGTGAGTTCATTGGCACATTCGAACCAGGGACTTTCTGATTTGTAGCTCAGTCTCTTAGACACTATGCTACACCAGCTAACTCAAAATGACACCATTTAGGATTTCATTCTTATTTAGTCTTTGGGAGGGGGGATAATTGAACACAACCCCATTATTATTATTATTATTATTATTATTATTATTATTATATTTATTCATAACGCTAGCTCAGCTTGTCTGAGCGTGGAAAGCTAAGCAGGGTCAGGCCTGGTTGTTACTTGGATGGGAGACCCCTCCTCTAGTTTCCTGCACTGAGCAGGGGGTTGGACTCGATAGCCTTGTAGGCTCCTTTCCAACTCTATGATCTATGAAATCTATGAAATAACCCTCCTTTTTGCCAGTATTGGGACTCAAGGCGGCTTTACAACATTAAAATGTGTACAGTTAAAACATATAAATAGAAAAATATAAAAGTTTAAAATATAACGATATCAGCAATAGTATTAAAATTATATAAAATATCAAAACTAAAACAACAATAACTCTAGGAGCAGTGCAAATCCATCGGACAAATTTCTCATATGTCCAAATTTATTCCCTGAAGGCCTACCAGATACCAGAACAAGAAAGTTTTTGCCTGCCTCTGAAAACATACCAAGGAGGGTGCCATTCTAGCCTCCCTGGGAAGGGAATGTCAGAGTGTTGGAGCAACCACCGAGTAGGCCCTCTGCTGCGTTCCTGCCAGGCATGCCTGAGATGGTGGCGGAACTAAGAGAAAGGCCTCCCCAGAAGATTCTCAAGAGTATGGGCAGGCTCATAGGGAAGAATACAGTCTTTCAGATAACCTGGACCCGAGCTGCATAGGCTTCAACCCCAATTACTTGAATTGCCGACAATGTGGTTGGGAGGGTGGCAGTGACAGAGGTGGAGATGACAGCCTCACAGCCCTGATAAGAATATCTGCAGAGCGGTAGGGACAGCTCTGTATGCTCCCCCTTTCTGCTTACTGCTCCCTGCACAGGGGGATCGTACCTATTTCCAAATAAATAAATGAATGAATACAAAGAGAAACCAATGGAAAGCTCTTGAGATGGTTTATTTGCCGCAGTCCGACGCGGGGCTGGGAGATGTTTATCAGCAGCCACCAGACAGCCATGTAGAAGAAAGAGTCTTAATTTGTGTCGGAGACAGCCTCTTTCGGCTATTGATGGCTTGCACCAGTGCCCATTCTGAGAAATGGAAGGGCTGCAGGCAACTTCACTCAAGACACCCT
Organism: Shinisaurus crocodilurus; assembly: GCA_021292165.1. Classification (NCBI taxonomy): domain Eukaryota; kingdom Metazoa; phylum Chordata; class Lepidosauria; order Squamata; family Shinisauridae; genus Shinisaurus; species Shinisaurus crocodilurus. Next base: position 26,596,227 of record CM037887.1, read on the forward strand.
ATTGATTGACTGCTTCCTTTTGCCTCCCCGGAGCAAAATTGCAAAAAAAAAAACAAAAACTGATGGGTGCGGGAAAAGAAAAGAAAGGGAGGAAAGGAAGGAAGGAAGGAAGGTGGTGGCAGCGACTGGGAGAGAATCCTCTCGTCAGAGGAGATCTGTGTGGGCAAGCCACATCTTCCCATCATTCAAGAGGAGAGATGTGTTTGTGCATGGATATTTCTGATATTCAGCACCGGGGACAGCTGTAAATCACACTCTCAGCTGCAATCAAGATACATTTCAATGTGTCCGTAATGTTCTCTCTATAAAAGGTATCACTAGAATTCCATTTCTCTCTTCTCCCCCTCTCCTCCCCCCCCCCCGCTGCTGTCCTTGCAGGAAACTTTTTCTCCTTTTTGGGAGGGGGGGGATTGTTCCTTTTTAAATTATTATTTCCCATTGACTCCCTTGCACTTCTCATAGAGCTTCCCTGACACAAATCAATCCAGAGCATAACAGGAGAGCATAGCCATTCATAAATAATACATATTTGGGTCATTTTCATTTGCATCTTGCAATGAAGATTTAGTAGACAGGTTGGAAAGAAAGACAAGCAGGAAAAACACACACACACACACACACCACCATATGACCGAAATAAAGAAAGGTGGCAGGAGGGGTGGGGTGGGGGAAATAGACATGAAAACAAGAAACGGTGCATGGAATGTTCTTGTGAGAATATGTAGACATGATCAATTAATCTGGTTTCCCCTGCCCCCTTTCCTAGCTCTGCATTATATTGATGTCTTTACAGTGCCTATACATAAGGATTTATAACCAAGGGGAGGCAAAGGTAGCACAAAAGCTTCAACATAAACACACACACACACACACACACCTTTAAAACAGGAGAAGCTTTGCCTTCCTGAAGTTTGCTTCCCCTAAGGGCAAGATGGGAACAGCAGCAGAGTCAGCAATGGCATGAAGTGAGAAGCTGGAAAGAACGTGAAATTGGCCCACTAGATATATATATATTCACAGAAGGAAGTATTATTAAGTCATAACACTGCTGGAAGTTTTCCCGGCACTCATGCAAGATAGAAGAATAAAGTCCTAGGCAGAATTAATTTTGCAATGAAGTCCGAGTTCTCTATCACAACTGTCCGAGTTTTCTTACCGAGGGAAATCGCTCGTATAATTGTAGTACAGTAATACCTTGGATTGCAAGTAACTTGGTCTGAGAGCGTTTTGCAAGACAAGCAAAAAATTTTAAATACATTTTGACTTGATAAACAAGCGACGTCTTGCAATACAACTTGTAGGGATGTAACCGCTCGCCTTGAGTGGGCGTAGCGGGCCGAAATCAGCCCTGCTTACACCCGCCAGAGACTCGTTTTGATATAAGAGTGTTTTGTATTACAAGCACTGGTTCCGGAACAAATTATGCTTGCAATCCAAGGTATTACTGTATATATATTAAGTTGGAATGGATTCAGATTTTAGCTTCTTTGAGGTCTGGTCCAGATGCTTTACTAGGTCAGCACTCCGACCCATGTGACAGAAGTGTGGGGCACTACAGGTGAACACAGGGGCAGGAAAACTTTTTGGGCCCTGGGCACATTTGGCAATTCAGGAAACTGTCCTGGGTACCATCACAAAATGGCTGCCATGGGAGGCTTGGCAAAGGAGAAGCGACCTACTCAAAAGATTGCATACAACACAGAGGGGGGGAGGTATCTGATACCCAACAAACTAAAGAGCTCCTTAGAACTCACAGTTTTCAGCTCCAACAGAAACCTATTTCACAGTAATCCCAGTTGTCAGGAAGAAAATGCGTCAATTAAAAAGAAATAAGCTGCAGGGGTAGGGCATCTTGGTGGATGCCAAGAAAGGTGTCCAAACACATTTGTGCCTGTGGGTACCATGCTGACTATCCCTCATCTAACAGCTTTAAATCCCTTAAGAGCTGGGGACCAGGACCCCCTCCTACCATAGGGACATGCCCAAGCCTTAAGACCCACCTTGGATGTTCTGTTCTCTAGCCCATCACTGGTGGAAATACATTTGGCAGGTACCTGGGATAGGGCCTTCTCAATGGTGGCATCTATTTATTTTATTTATTTATTTATTATATTTATACCCCGCCTTTTTTCCTGCAAGGAACTCAAGGCAGCTTACATAATTCTTCTCCTCCTCTCCATTTGATCCTCACAACAACCCTGTGAGGTAGGTTAGGCTGAGAGTCAGTGACTGGCCCAAAGTCACTCAGTGAGTTTCATGGCTGAGCGGGGACTAGAACCCGGATCTCCCGAGTCCCAGTCCAGCACTCTCACCACTATGCCACACTGGCTCTACAGTTGTGGAATCACCTCTCTGGTGAGAGCCATCAGGCTTCCCCTCTTCTCCCCTTTACATGGGCTGGGGAATGTTTTTTATTCAGACAGGCTGTCCTGTGATGGCTGAGTAAAGCTCAGTCCTGGACAAACTATGGGGCAACCCCATACAGCAAGGTCCAAGGCAGGCAGAAACCAAAAGTACACAGCTACTACCAGTCAAGAAGGGAGCAGTCCAATCAGGGTGTGAGGCAGAGCCAAAGGCAAGCACAGGCAGGCAATCCAATCTCTTAACAGGAGTCAGGGGTCATCAGCAGCTCAGGAGATCAGTCAAGAAAACAAGCAGGGTCAAGAAAGCTCAGTTATGTGAGATCCCAGAGCCCCACGCAAGGCTCATCACAGACACTTTGTCAAAAGTCTACTCATGAGGAGGCCTTTACTGTTGAGGAGTCCTCTTCACCTGGCCACTGTCCTAGCCTGAATCCTTAGGTGCCGGCTGATTTTGAGGGCCAGGTAGTGGCTCAACATCCCCCTGTGCCTTAGAAGCCTCCGATTCTTGAGGAGGCAGATCTCAAAGCATCTCCCCTGAGGGCCCAGGACCAGTTTGGGCAGCCTGAAGGGGCCCCTGGAGGCACTGGGCTCTGATGGCTCTAGCTCTTAGTCTGTTGAGGAATCCCCCGGAGGAGGAGTCATGACACAGGCTGGATGTGGCATTCTGCAGCTATTTTAATTGGTTCTTTTCTTTCTTTCTTTCTTTCTTTCTTTCTTTCAAATTGGTGTGGGTAATCTCACAGAATGGTTCACCACAAGCCAGAAGGACATGGTGCAAATGAGGTGTGTGTGTGTGGGGAAACACCACACAGGTTTGTGTAATACTAGACATATAATTCTGAATTATTTAGTTGAATATATACATGGAGAGTTCATCACAATCTGTATCATAGCATTTAACATGGAAACTGTTAACATAGACAAAGTGGAACCCCCCCCCCCCCACAAAACCTGGATCTGCCAATCCCAATTCTGCAGCAAGCGCATTGTGAGACACAGTAACAGGCATCAAACTAGCTAATCGAAAGCATAATACTGAAAATGTCCATGCAGTGGCAAGAGCATTTTGAATGCTGGACGCTCACCTGGAGAGAAGCTGATATCTCGTCCCGAAGTGGCATGCCAAGGCACAAAGAAACGCTTCATCTAATCTATCATATTCAGGGGGAAAATATTCTCAGATCTGCCAAGAGAGCTTAGGGGGATATATGAATGTCTGTGTGTCAAGAGGACTGAGAACAAATGGAAAAAAGTTCTACAGGGGCTGCCTGTTCTTCTTTGTCGAGAGATCTGTAAAAGTACAAACCTATACATGTCTACTCAGAAGTGAGCCCTGTTAAATTAAATGGGCCTCACTCCCAGGTAACTGTGTATAGCTGATAAATCTACTAATTAAATGTGCACATGGGTAAAAAAAAAACAAAAAACCAACCAAGCCAATATTTCTGAAGTAAGAAGCACACTGTCTTTGTTTTTAGACAATGCACACATGTGTCATGGTGGGCTTCATTTTAAAAGAGGCATTCCCTCCATTGGGACAGAAAAAGGGAGAACGCCTCTTTTGAGATGGTGCTCGCCATCTGCAGGTTTTGTGTTAAAAAAAGTATATCTTTTTACAAATCTGATGCCTGATAAACTGGGGGCCCTCTTTTTAATCAAACATTATATATATATACATATATATATATATATATATATATATACGTATATATATATATATATCAACGAGCCTGGGTCAGCACAATCCTATGGCTGCTAAACAGTGTCTAGATGGCCATAAGGTTTTCTGGAGATCTAGCTACAAGGTTGGAAAATCACGGAGGCCTCGTAGCTGGCTCTCTGCACTCGGAGCGTCCTTCCCCCCTCACAGCCAGTGTGGAAAGAACTGCGCTGCCTGCGTCCTCTGCGGTTGCAAGAGTGACCTCAGCAGACAGGGTTTAGGGGGTATTCTGGGGGGGGGCTGGGAGTGGAGGAGGCAGGGCGCCAGCACGGTACGAGCTCTCCTGGCAGTGCCTCGGCCTCCTTCCCTCCCTCCTGCTGCAGTGAAATAGGCCGTCTTGCCGCGTTGCCTCCGTGCTCCTCCTGCCCACCATAGGATGCCCGTAATTTTCTGAGCTCGGAGGCTTACGGGCATCCCCACTGGATTGCACCCCTTAATCGATTAACACACTTCCACAGGTCCGAACCTGATTTAAATTTGCAGCGATTCTGTGACTCCTCGCTTCTCCAGCTACAATCCCAAAGCAGTGGAAATGTCTTCTATTGCTCATAAGCCCAGGGAAACCTACAGCGAAGTGTGGTGGTGACCTTAAACCAGTGGTGACCTCAGGAACCGATAGAACAACGTAACAAGACAAAACAAACCCCTACAGCTCCCCCGTCGTCGTCGTCGTCGTTGTGGAAGCACGAAAATGACTGAGAGTGGAGTAGAACACGCTGGAGAAAGGGAGGAAAGAAGAAAACTGCTGGTGGTGGTGGTGGTGGTGTGTGTGTGTGTGTGTGGGGAAGAGATGGAAGTCCCTTGGGGCGAAATGCGATAGGATGCTTAGCCAGTGTAGGGGCAAAAGGTTAAGTGAAAATGTGAGGAAGAGATGATCAGCGATACGGCCTGTTCCAAGTCAGTTAAATAAAATAAATACAGCAGGCTATGACTGGTGTGAAAAAGTGCTCATTTTGGAAGCGGCGTCTTTATCAGGATTCAGGGTATCTCTCTCTCTCTCTCTCTCTCTCTCTCTCTCTCTCTCTCTCTCCCACACACATACACACACACAGCCAAACTAAACGCTCTGTCTAGAGCCATGCATGCTAGTTTTATTTACCTCTGTGTAAGTCCAGGTGGCCCTGATTTGGATTGGGACCATAGCACTCCAGGAGGAGGGGGATCTTAAACTTTTCTCCACATGCATTTTTTTGTGTGTGAAATTCTCCCCCCCCCCCGCAAAGGGAGGGAGTTAAAGAAAATCTACATTGGAGTCAATGGAGTGGTTCCCCCCCCCCTAATTTTACCCACCTCCACTACACACACACACACACACACACCCATGGGTTAGGGAAAGTGGTACAGCTAGGGCTAGACCTTGGGGCAAATGACTACCCAGAGAGTGGCAGGATTATGAGAGCCTTCAGGGCAGCAGATGCAAACTCTGTTTTATTCCTATAGTCGTGATGGTGCTACTATTTAAGAAAGTTTAAAATGCAAAACTGCACATGCTCAGAGGTGGGGTGTTTGTTTTTGTTTAATTAACAGAGTTGGTATACAGTTTGGTTATTATTCTAACATTTTAGGGATGTAGTTGTAAAGCATGGGATGGTGGTTAGGGGCAAAGAGAAATGTTCCTTGGGTGCTTTGCACCTGGAAGTAATACGTGCGGCTTGTCCAAAGTGAGACCATGAAGCCCTGGGGTCCTTAATTATGCCGCTGTCCCACTGGGTAGGGAGCAGACAGAGCGGCAGCATGTGGCATCCGGCCTGCCCTGCATCCCCGAAGCTGCAGTGGAAGATGCTATCCCATCACCAGTCATGAAGTAAGATTCAACTGCCCGTCTGGTTGGCTTTTCTTACGTGTAATGGAGGAAGACGCCATCTTGTCCTTCATCACCTCAGGCAGCAAAATGTCTTGGGTCAGACCTGCTCAGCCTAACCTACTGCACAGGGTGTCGGTGAAATCAGGGGTTGCCCCAGGGCAGACTTTCCCAACCTGATGCTCTCCAGATATGTTGGGCTGCAACTCCCATCATCCCCAGTCAGCATGGCTGTGGACGATGTGGGTTGTAGTCCAACACATTTGGAGAGCATCAGGTTGGGAAAGGATGTTCTAGGTGGGGTCAGAGCCAAGGAACACGCCAGAATCAGGAAGACTGGTGTTGCTGTTCAGGCCAAGTCCTAGCCCAGACATGAAGCCCTTTTATCGTTCTTCCTGGCTAGGAGCTGGAGGTACTGTTGGGGGTGGGGGTGGTGCACCAGGGCTGGATCCACGAATCTTTCATTTGGAGCCCCAAATCTCTGGCAGGCCATCTGCCCCACCACCCTGCTGTCCAAGGGGCACTTGCTGAAAGAAAGGGGCAGGTCCTCCTGGATGAGCAGGCTTTTTGCCCACAGTGTGCTTCACCTCCTGCTGCCTCCACCTTGAATCTTTCTGCCTGAGGTTTTTTTTTCTAAAATCAAACACCCTCCTCTCCCCTGTCCATACATCCCTTTTGACAAATAGGGGTGTCCTTAGGAGACAGGGTCCGTTTACAGACTTTAGAGCATATGTAAGTAAGCATATGCCAAATTTGTGCATATATTTTTTTTGCCCTGTGGGCCTGAGCCCTGGATCTTTTCAGTACCTAGCGCCACCCCTGGCTGAACCTACCTCACAGGGTTGTTGTGAGGATAAAATAGAGAGGAGAAGGATCATCTAAGCTGTCTTGGATTTCTTTGGAGGGAAAAAAAGGGGAATAAATGTAATGATAAATAAATGAATTAATAAATAACATACACATGGCTGTCTACAGGGCTCCCCTATAAGTCCAATGTCTACAATTAGCCAGCGGTACCACCGCTTATTGGTAGCTCTAGAACAGGGCTCTCCAACCTTGGGTCCCCAGATGTTGCTGGCCTACAGCTCCCAGAATCCCTTGCCATTAGCCATGCTGGCTGGGGATGCTGGGAGCTGTAGGTTGGAGAGCCCTGCTCGCTCTAGAAGCTCTCCATCTCGAAGCACCGTGAGTGTGATTGAGGGTGCACAGTTGCTGTGATTAAAGGTTATTTTCCTTTTTTTAATTCTTTGTGGTCGTTGCTCTGATTCCTTCATCGCTGAAACCCTTGATTTTCGCTCGTGAGGAGCTGGGGATGTGCCTGTCACCGCCAACAAGGTGATTTCAGCCCTCGGATGCCAGGAAACCTTTCCCACTGATCAAAACACAGCTGCGCACACGACTTGGCTGATCGGTTAATGGGTGCCCGCAGCTTGGGGGCGCGTCTGCCTATACCTGTGAAAATAGATATAATTAGTATAACAGATATCATATGTATATGCAAATCCCGGCAGATAAAAATGACTCGTCAGGAGGTTTTCATTTGCCAAACACGAGCAACGCTGCCGAGAAAAATCTGTGACCTACATTGGGAAGATTCCTGGTGTCTCACCTCTGTTTCACCCTTTAAATATGTTTATGGTATTTACTTTCTTCTGTTGTTAAATATGCAGACCTTAACAATGGAATCTGCTGTGGTGTTTTCTGTTTGTTTGTTTGTTTAAAAACAGAAATTGAAAAGCAGAGTGGGTAGAGACTGAGTTGTACCGGTTCAAAGCTCACCTCTGCATAGAGAAGAAGTCAGAAGTGACAGAACATTGAGTTTTGTTTATCAGGCAGTCACTTTAGGAGTAGATTTTATCTGTCTTTATTCTCTGAGTTATAGACTGGCTTAATTTCTTCCCATGTCCATACAACGGGGTGGGCAGAAGGTAGATCTTCAGATGTTTTGGACTTCAACTCCCAGAAGATCCTGCCAGTATGACCAATGGTCAGAAATGCTGACAGTTGAAGTCCAAAACATCTGGAGATCTACCTTCTGCCCACTCCTGCCACAGAAGACCAGATATTGTGGGAAGCCTTTATAGATGCTTTATATCATTTCCACCTGCAGATCTTAAATATAAGCAGTGGCACCATGCCATGGACTCACTAGGCAGCCGTAGGGGTGGGCAGGAGGTATTGTTTATGTATTTCATTTTGATACTGCCCAATAGCCAAGTCTCTCTGGATGGTTCACATCACACCACATCACAATTGGGATCTGCTGGCAGGTGTCCAAGTAATTTGCAGTACATCACCAAGGGTTTCTTACTGCCAATTGTTTAGCAACAGCAATAGCAAAAAAGGCTTCCCGTCCCCCAGTAGAGTCGGAAGGGGACTATAAGGCCATCGAGTCCAACACCCTGCTCAATGCAGGAATCTGTGGCCCTCCAGATGTTCTGGCTTCCAATTCCTTTTAGCCAATATACCAATGGTGGGGGGAATCACGGGAGTTGTAGGTCAAAACATCTCGAGGGCCACAAGTTGCCCACCCCTGTTCTAAATTATGCTGCTGAGATGGAAAAAAAAACAACAACAAAACATTTGGGGTCAACAGTGTGTGTGTGTGTGTGTGTGTGTGGGAAAACAGGAATGGATTCTTGTGTGACTGATCCGTGAGCTCAGTTTTGGCACTGAACACAAACTCCTGGGCTGAGCATATACTCAGAGGCATCCTTGTTCCTTAATTCTAAGAGTAGCTGCCCCCACCCTCCCAAGCACAATTTTGCACCTGGTGCCGTCTGGTGGAACTTCATGGCTTTAATTCCAGAGGTGTCCAACTTCTTTCAGCCCAAGGAGGCTGAATTCAGTGTTGGAGAAGTTATCCGGGCTGCATTCCAGTGGTGGGAGGGGGGCAAAGGCAAAAAGGGGCGGGTGCAAGAATATGCCAGCATGTTTGAGCTGAAAGCTCTCCCTGCCACTCACTAAGCCTTAGGAGAGGCATTTCAACCTTTTAGGTTGAAACCCTCCCACCCTCCTTCCCTCTCTTGTCTTCATCCCACCCCATCTGTATTTAGACCATAGATGTCATAGATTTCATAGATCGTAGAGTCGGAAAGGGGCCTACATACAAGGCCATCGAGTCCAACCCCCCTGCTCCATGCAGGAGACTAGAGGAGGGGGTCTCCCCCATCCAAGTAATACACCAGGCCTGACCCTGCTTAGCTTTCCACGCTCAGGCAAGCTGAGCCAGCGTGAGCCACACACCATAAGCTCCTTGGAGTAAGGAGGACCTGTCTTTTGCGTGTCTGAATCTGCCTAGGGCAGTGTTCTCCAACCTGGGGTCCCCAGATGTTTTTGGCCTACAACTCCCAGCATGCCCCAGCCAGCTATGCTGGCTGGGGCTTGCTGGTAGCTGGCTGGGGCATGCTGGGAGTTGTAGGCCAAAAACATCTGGGGACCCCAGGTTGGAGAACACTGCCCTAGGGGGGTCACAAAATAGCGTGGGCATGGTCGAATCATGCTGCTCATTGTTTCTGATTGGGCACTAGCCAGTTACCCAAGAGAGTTGGACAACCCCATTCGGGATAGCATTCCAAACTGCAATACATGCTGAGGAATGCACTAGTCTTTTCCAGGGGGAACTCCCCCCCCCCAAAAAAAAACACTTGTGAATGAAACCTTGTGGGTCCTCAGTTCCCACAGACCATGCCCTACGCGGATCTTGCCATGATGTTACTTTAAAGCTTTCAAATGAAAACTTCAAAATGTTTGACAATTTCTTGACCCTGCTTGTAAAAAGCTTGAAGTCGCAAGCCACTGGGATCAAACCTTTTCATAGTAAGCAAATAAACTACGTAAATAAAAGTTAGTTGAGAAGTTTGCAGCACCATTAAAAGAGTTTATCATAGCCTGGAGGTAAAGTAGACATTATATCTAAAGTTACTGTTTATTAGAGTGCCTGGGAAAAAAAATCAACACAGGACTCCAGACAAATGATTGGAGACTTCTTTTGCCTTTCTGTTTTGTTTTTGAAGGAGAGATACCAAGCCATGAAAGAAATGACCCATTTCTTAGAAATGAAGTCGTACAAACAGATTGGTGACTTTTTGTTGCCAAAGGAAGGAGACAGAAACAGTGAGAAGAGAGGTTTCAGTTCTAAGTACAGATCATTTCAAGCACTGAAATTACTTGCAGGAGTGAAACTGAGAGGTGTTCTCATCTGAGTGTCCTTTGAATAAATGATTGAATTATGTACTGTATCTATAAAATGTACAGATTCCCTTTCCAATATATAATTTTTAAAAAACATATATACATCTCAAAAGGCACCATTGATCTGATCTGTTAAAGGAAATTATGTGTGTAAATATGTGTTCTAGGGTTGCCACTTACACATTGCCAAAAGAGAGGGAATGCATCCCTACAAAAGATGTTGCCAGGTTGCAGAACATTTTTCATATGCTCATATATGCACATTTAGAAGTATAAATGCTCATTGATACATACGAATGCACATTTGGAAAGAAATGCACATTTATAGTCATTGTTTCTGACTCTAATTTAACTAGAAATGCAATATATCTCACCATAGTGGGGAAGAATGTGACCAGGTGAGTGGTGAGCCTGCTTAGTCTAAGATCCAGGTACTAACTGTGGATGGGCAACTTCAAGACCAGCTCTTCCTTCTGATGGTTTTTTGGTCTTTAAGCCAGACTTGGACTTCAGATAGATGACACCTTCAGATAGATGACACCTTCAAATAGAGGACTGATCTCTGTAAAGAAAGATGCATGGCCACTCTAAGGTGCTGGGCATATGTTCCTTCTAGTAACTGTTTATAATTTAGAGACATTCCTCTGTTTGGGACACCAGCCACTCGTTCTTATTAAATGGTAATTTGTGGACATGCCCTATGGTCACATGAAGGGTTGATCTGGTAGCTTGGCCTTCTTCAAAATCCAAAGAAAGGTATAGAAGGATGCAATGAATTTTCAAATTCTTTCCAAGCTCTGCAACATCTCATATTTTCCAACCAAGAGTAGAGCTGGAAGAGACATTTTAAAAATAGTTATCAATGTAGCAAGAGAGTCAGGTTGAATTTTTGAGGTGGAATTGCAAGAAATAGCCTCATGGGGCTGCAAAGGCTGTTGGGTCTGGGCGGGACCTGATTCTGCTTTAAATACTAGCATGGATTGTCTGTGTGAAGGTGGACAACAGTGTTTGTTTGTTTGTTTGTTTGTTACATTTATCAGGGATGTTGAAGAGTCCTTGGTTTCGAGTCACGAGTCGAGTCACGAGTCTTTGGACCCGAGTCTCGAGCCCGAGTTCTTGATCCAAAATGGTGACTCACGAGTCATGAGTCACTCCCAAAGCTGACACCACAAGTCCCTGTTAAAATCAATGGGGTTTTTTCCCAACAAAATAAGGCTATTTCAGATGTGTGGCTTAAATAAATTCTAGGCACAAGTGTGCCTTTTAATTTCAAAACTCTGCAACTGATTTTGGCAAGAACAGACCAGGCAGACAAACCCAAAATAACCAGACAGGCAGAGGAGGCAGGGAACCCCAAAACAGGCAGGCAGAGGCCTTTGTCTTGGACAATTCAAACTGTGGAACTGGTTAAGAAGAGACCAGGCAGGCAGAGGAGGCTGGGAACCCCAAACAGGCAGGCAGAGGCAGCCAAACCCAAAATGTCTGAAAGGTTGCATTTTAGGAAAATGATTTTAAAAAATAAACTTGCTGTACTTCCTAAAACCTATCCATGTTGCATTTGAGGAACACGATTTTGGAACACGAGTCCTTGGTCTTGAGTCCCGAGTTGAGTCTCGAGTCCCATTAAAAATATTGGGACTCGAGTCTGACTCGAGTCAGCGGGGGGACTCAGTCCGACTCACAAGTCAAGTCCTGGAGTCTGAGTCCCCATCCCTGACATTTATATCCTGCCTTTCCTCCAGGGAGCCCAAAGCGGCATACATGATTGTCTTCCTCTTCCTCTCCACTTTATTATTACAGCAACCCTGTGAGGTAGGTTAGGCCAAGAGTCAGGGACTGACCCAAAGTCACCCAGTGAGCTTCAAAGCAGAGTGGGGACTTGAACTGGGTCGCCCCCAGTCCCACACTCTAACCCCCACACCACCCTGGCTCTCTTTTAAAATGTTAATGGCTTTAAGAAGAATGTAATAAGGCATGGTAGGAAACTATAAAGCAGGGATGGGGAACGTAGAGGCCCTCCTGATACTGAGGGGCTGCAACTTCCATCAGCCCTAGTCAGCATACCCAATGGTGATGGGAGTTGTAGTCCGACAACATCTATAAAGAAAACAAATGCAAACATGCTGCTAAAAACATTGTATTAAAGTCTTGCAGCATAAGGAAGAGCAAGGAGATGGTCAACAGTGGTATGGTGGGTGGACACTTACACTTCACCAAAAAAAGAGGAAATATATCACCCAAACAGTGGACAAAAGAGGATACAGATTTGCACACCATTTGGATATGCCCATTTATATGTATAGATGCAAACTGAGACACGATTGCTATAATTTAAATAGAAATGCAAGCCATTTCACCATCATGGGGAAGACTGACCAGGGGACCTGTGTGCCTCCTTGATTGGTTGCCCAGGTTGTTGGGTAACTTCCAGGCCCCTGCTCTCCCTTCTGGTGGTTCTTTGTCTTGGACTGGACTTAGACTGGACAGCCCTTCAAATAGAGGATACCTTCAAAGCAGGGGATTTGCTCTTCAGATAGAGCAGGCATGGGCAACTTGTGGCTCGCCAGCTATTTTGGCCAACAACTCCCCTCACCGTTGGCTATGCTGGCTAGGGCTGATGGGAGTTGTAGGCTGAGACATCTGGAAGGCCACAAGTTGCCCACCCCTGAAATAGAGGATGCCTTCACATAGAGGACCGCCCTTTGTAAAGTAAGGCCCTCTGCCCTCTGTATGTGCAAGGCAAGCTGTGAAATCAATCCTCACACTCCAGCAGAACACTCACCTGCTGTGGCCATTGTTAAAATGTTACGTCTACTTTCACCCACTGGCTGCTCCTCCCTGCTCAGGGTACACCTTTGTAAATAAACATATATTACCCGGATGCCATGAGCCCACGGCACGAGAAAGCAGATGCTGTAAAAAGAAGCCCTCCTTGAAATAGCCGCCCTGCTGCATGGGGAAGTGCAGAGCATACAACAATACTAAGACTCCACCTTAATAGTGAAAACAGAAAGGGACACGGCTTCCACGCTCTGAGTTCGTGCCCTGACTTGAGAAGTCGAAACTTCCTTCTTCTGCTTTTGGCTTCTTGCAGACGCCTGATCCAGACAGCATGCCACTGGCTGGTTCCAATGATTCCAGAAATAAACTTTTTCTCATGGGGGAGTGTCAGTGGATAGTTTCCAGTGTGTCCTTGACTTTTCAGGATGGACAAAGATGCTACATGTCCTGCAAATGTAGGGTGCTTCCCAATGGACAGGTCCTAGCACTGCCAGTTGAAAGACATTGTGCAGCTCATCTGCCTTTCCCTCCTTAACAGATGTTCTGTTTGAAGGGAAAAAAATATTACAGAAGCAATGGGAAAACACAGGAAGGTTACAAATGGAAGATGTCATTGTCTGGATCCCCTGTAAAATTTTGTGAATGAGGCAGCCAAATTGCACAAGAAAAGCCTTGTCAGGCATTGGTAATAAACATCATTTCAGATCCTTGTGGATTCGGCAGACATCATGAGACAATTTTCCAAAGCGGTGCTTTTCAAATGTTCTCCTTTGAGTAAGCCCTATCCATGCTGAACTGTCTTGCCCTGTGCATCTGCCATCAGGTGTGGTTTGGGGTGAATGCTGAACTCAGAGGGCACACTGGTAGAGCTTGCTGCCATTCCACCATTGAACACCCAACACTCCTCTGTGGTTGTATATCATTGGGAAAGACTGGCATTGGTTGGAAGGTTGTCCACCATTACTGACCTTAGACTGGAATTGGTTGAAAGGTTGTCTACCATTATAGATTCATAGATTTCATAGATCATAGAGTTGGAAGGAGCCTACAAGGCTATTGAGTCCAACCCCCTGCTCAATGCAGGAAACTAGAGGAGGGGTCTCCCATCCAAGTAATAACCAGACCTGACCCTGCTTAGCTTTCCATGCTCAGACAAGCTGAGCCAGCGTGAGCCATAGGCCTGTGACCGTCTCTCACAGAAGAGCCACTAAGAAGCATCCAAGGAACCTCAGACTCTCCAGAAAACCTACTGCTATAAAGGAATATCAGTATCTCAGCACTGGTTTATATAATAAATTGCTGGAAAACATCTGTAGGTTTTTCATACTTTTTTTTCTGGTGCATGATACTCCAGAGCTTGAGTTGACTAGATTAGTCCAGAGGCAGATGGGTGAACAACATCCCTGTTTTTGATGTTTCTTGTGTAGACTTCTTCTTTGGTCAAACAAGAATTGCCCTTGCACTTGGCTGTATTCTGCTTGCTTCAGGTTCATCCTCCTGGTATTGGAGCTGAGCCATAAGTAGCTGAGTGGAGCCATGAGCTGAGGACCCAGAGCTGGGGTCGGAGGTCAGAACTGGAGATCTAGCCAGGAATAGGTGGTTAGATCCAGATAACAAAGCAGGAGCCAGGAAAGACTATAATTGCTCAGGCAAAGTCTCAGCCTGTGTAAGAGGCCTTTCTCTGATGTTCTGTTCAGGAGAGCCAATGGCCAGATTGGGTGGGTGGAGGCTGTTCAGTACCTGGGAACCATTCACTTTCCAAAGAGATGCTCCAATCTGTAGCTCTGGTGACTCACCAGACAGGGCAGCTGTGACTGCTCCTGACCCCTGCTGACTGATCTCTCTTCCAGCCCCTCTCTCTGTCCCTTTTCCATGTCGGAGGAATGGGGCTGAGATAGATTGACCATTAAACCAGTTGAAGTTTGCCATGTGTAGATGCACCCCAAGAAAAAACTGATTCTGCAGGCATGCTTCTGTTAAAGACATGCCTATTCCCTCATCAACCTGCCAATGTGCTGAGGTCATAGATGATGGCGGCTCTTCAGCTGGTACCTCCACCATCTGAGGTGAGGCAGATGGCCACCAGCACAAGGTTCTTTTCAGTGGTGAAGTCCCTCCCAGGGAGTTCCCTCCCCAGAATGGGTCATCTGGCACCAACTTTATTATCTTTTAAGAACATTAGGACACAACATTAGGACACAAGAATAGACATACAGGATCAGACCAAAGGCCTATCCAACGTTCTGTTCCTACACTGGCCAACCAGATGCCTATGGGAAGCGTTAGAACTTGAGTACAATAGACTCTCCTGATTGTGTTGCCCCAGCAACTGGTGTTCAGAGCCATCGTGGGTATTAGCCATTGGCATCCTTATTCAATATGAATTTGTCTAATCCATTTTTAAAGTCATCCTAGTTGGTGGCCTTCACCACATCATGTAGTAATGAGTTCCACAGTTTAACTATGCACTGTGTGAAGACTTAATTCCTTTTGTCTGTCCTAAATCATCTAGCATTAAGCTTCATTGGGTTCTAGTATTATGAGAGAGGGAGAAAAATGCCTCCCTTTTTAAAAAAAAATATTTTTTATTTTAAATTTTTTTGAACAATACAAAGAAAATAACACACACATATAACTAATATAGTGCTCCCATCACCATGGGACCAAATAATACAATAACTCTATAATTGTTCATTATTCCAAAAATACAACATATCTTGACAGGGTAAACTCCCTTTCCCCCCTTTTTAACACATATTCCAAAAATAAACCCCAAATATCCTTAAAAATATTTTTCTTTAATTGACCCCTTTTGCATTTGATATTACAAGTCAACATATCATTCAATGCCATATCCCATACTTCTTTATACCAATCGGTAATAGTGAAAACTTGCTGAATTTTCCATTTCCTTGCTATCATTAATCTACCTGCCGTTAACAAATTTATAATTAATTCTTTAACGTTTTGAGGACCGGTCACCTTTTCCGTTATTGATAGCAAAGCTAGTTTAGGACAAACCTCTAGATCAGCTCCAACAATTTCTGATATTTCCTCAAAAATCATTTCCCAAAAATCCATTACATTTTTACAACTCCACCACATGTGAGCATATGTACCCAGCTCCTGACATCCTCACCAGCACATTGGAGAACATTTGTTATTATTCTATTTAATCTCACCGGAGTCAAATACCATCTCCAAATTAGCCTCCCTATCCGCTTTTTCCACATCATGCATAATTGTATACACTTGTAACCCTGTGGCTCACGCTGGCTCAGCTTGTCTGAGTGTGGAAAGCTAAGCAGGGTCAGGCCTGGTTATTACTTGGATGGGAGACCCCTCCTCTAGTTTCCTGCACTGAGCAGGGGGTTGGACTCGATAGCCTTGTAGGCTCCTTCCAACTCTATGATATGAAATCTATGAAACCTGTCCCCCCTTACTTGCCTTTTTTTAGGCTAAAGCACCCCCCCCACCCACACATACACACACAAACCTTGTGATCTTTCCTTGTTGGGGAGTTGCTCCAGCCCCTTGATCGTTTTGGTTGCACTTCTCTGCACCTTTCCCAACTCTACGGATCTCCTTTTTGAGATGCAGTGACCAGAACTGTACACAGTATTCCAAGTGTGGTCACACCACTGATGTATATAATGGCATCAATAATATTGCCATTTCTATTTTATTTTTTTAAATTCCTTTCCTAATGATTACCAACAAGGAACATGTAATTTGCCTTTTTCACAGCAGTCACACACTGGGCGACATTTCCACCGAGTTATCCACCATGAAAGGACTTTTTTTTGTTCTCCCAGGCTTTTAAAAGGTTTGAGTTTTAGATTGTTTTATCTGCTTCCTTTCAGTTGTTGGTCCCCACGATAGGTCTGATTGTGTTCTGATTTTGTATGCAGTACATCTCACCTGTGTCCAGGACAGGTGACCCATGTGCCTGCCTGTTCGGTCTGCTTTCCAGGTGGTAATTGCTGATGGGCAACAATTCTTATGCTTCTTTATCTTTAGAGCAGAATGGGACAGGATGGCCATTCAAATAGAGGCCACCTTCAAATTGAGGACAGTCCTCTGTAAAAGAGGACAGGTGGGCACACTATCTGGATTACAGAACAACTTTGAAATGAGAAGAGAAATGATCCATGCCTCCAATTTCTGTCTCTTTATGCAAATACAAATTCCATTTTTCTCCCTGCCTGGTAACTTTCATCCTTGGCTCTGTCCGCAGGAAGAACTATTTCCATGTATCGTACTGGCTGATCGAAGCTTGCACACAACACAGAAAGCGGGATTCCATGATTCATTAAATCTAATTTATTGCATGTGTAATTAGGCACCTCTTAGTTGAACCCGGGTCTCCCAAGATAATAATACGTGGAATGTATATGGGTGTCTTTCATCTTCAAAGTGCTTTACAAACATTAGCTAATTAACAACATAATGAGACATGAAAGACCAGTGTACTTACCCACCAGGCTGTCTAACCCTGCATAATTCAGATTTTGATGTTTGGAAATGAGGTAAGAATGTCTGTTGTGGGTTTTTTTTACGAAGCTCTTTTCCTATTTATTCCTTTAAAAAAATAAATAAAAATGCTTACATAGTTACAATGTAACAATTCAAAAGAGTGGCTGGGAATCCAGTAAAGTCCTTCTCTCTCACACACTGCCATATTTGCTCTTGATGGCCATTAAAAGCATTTTGTTTGCACAATGAAATCTATATTAAGTCGCAGGCCATGATTTCATCTCAGTCATTCTGGGAGATCGCAGGCTCTGCCTTATAAGATGCAACATTTCTAATGGACTCAAGTGGGTTTCTTACACGCTGAAAGTTAGTGTGTTCTCAAAATTCTTGGCACTGAAATGGACAAGAATGTAGTAAGTAGATCCCTGCGAGATCAGGATGTGGGCCCAGCAAGTCCAGCATCTTATTCCAACAGAATCCAGCCTGATGCCTCAATGGGACGCTCACAGGCAGGGGAGAAAGGCAGAATCCACTCCATAGATTGCCCCTTGCATCTGGTATGCAGAAGTATTATACTGTCTTGGAAAATGGAGGTGGCCCTATTAACTATTTCATTTCATTTCATTTCATTTATTATATCCCACCTTTTTCCTTCCAAGAACACAAGGCAGCTTACATAATCCTCCTCCTCCTCCTCCTCTCCACTTCATCCTCACAACAACCCTGTGAGGTAGGTTAGGTGGAGAGACAGTGACTGGCCCAAAGTCACCCAGTGACAACCCTGTGAGGTAGGTTAGGCTGAGAGTCAGTGACTGGCCCAAAGTCACCCAGTGAGCTTCATGGCTGAGCGGGGACTAGAACCTGGATTTCCCAAGTCCCAGTCCAACATTCTAACCACTACGCCACACTGGCTATCATGGGTAACATTCAGAGATAGACCTATCCCTCTCCGTGCATTTGTCCAGTCACCTTTATTTTTTATTTATTTGTTTGTGAAATGTATATACTGCCTGACTGGCAGATACCATCTGGGCAGTTTACAATTTTAACCCGCCCACACACACACACACTAAATAACAATCCCTTCGCAAATGCAACCGTGAAAATATCAAAATATTAAAGCATGAAAAATATTAAAGAGCCAGAAGTAACATTTATAATCAGAGCAATAAATTAAAGATTAAATGCCTGATGAAAGAGGAAGATCTTATCCTGGCATCTAAACAGATACAGTGAGGGTATCTGCCTGGGAGGGACATTCCACAGATGTGGGGGGGCACTACAGAAAAGGCTCTTTCCCTGGTAGCCCCCTGTTGCACCACTGTGGGTGGCGGCACCCAGAGAAGAGCCTCTGAAGATGATCTTAGCAATCAGGAAGGAACATATGGGAGACATTGTCTCCCTAGCATCACTCAAAGGCTATAGGTGATATTACTATTGGTTATAGGGTAGCTATGCGTCCTATTTTGGATAGGACAGTCCTCTATTTTGAAGGTGGCCTCTATTTGAAGGACTGTCTGGTCCAAATCCGGTTTAAAGATAAAGAACCATAAGAAGGACAAGCTGGGCCTTGAAGTTGCCCATCAACAGCACCTGGGCAGCAAACTGGGCAGGCACAGGTCACCTTGTCACAGTCTTACACACTATGGTGAGATGTTCTGTATCTCCATTTAAATTGTAGTAAATATTTCTAGATTTTCATCTGTACATCTAAATTAGCACATGCAAATGTTATGCACCTTGGGGTCCTCTTTTCTCCTCTTTTTCAGCAATGCATTTTGGCAATTCATGAGTGGCCACCTTAGTTGGTCAGCTGAGCATCTAGATTTGCTGTGTGAGGCTTCTGTAGGCCAGCTGCCTCCACAAATTCCGCACAGATAATCTTCATACAGGGTGAGGGCTGGGGAAGGCTATTTAAGCTGAAGCATTTGTTTTGACACAAGGAAGCTGCTGCATGTGTTGGTATGGCTTTTCCTGTTTGCCAGCTCTTATCTCACTGGGAATCCAGCTATTTCTGGCCAATCAGCCCCATCCTTAGCTCTCTACCCTATCCTTTAGCTTCTGTGTCAGAGCTAGAAGAGGGAGCCTGCAGACCTGTGATGGTGCCCCATGTGGTCTTAGGGTTGTAAAGGGTTCCTGGGCTTCAGAGCGACTCCTCCCACCCAGGCTGGCCATTGGCTCCCGCTGACCAGGAAGGTCTATAAAAGCTTCCTGTCTGGGCTGGGACTTTGCCAGGCCAACAAGGGTATCCACTGTTTCTGAGCGGGGATTAACAGATTCCAGTGGCTGATTGCGGTCCAGCTCTGATGCTGCCCATGAGGAATATCCATGAAGAGAAGACTACCCTGCCCCACCTTGTAAGGAGTTCATTACACACAGCAATTTGTGTAATGACAAGGCTGTTAGTATGAAATTGTAAATGGATAATAACACTTCAATTGGCCCTTCTTATTTCTCAGGCTGGAGACAGACAACACAGTGTTGTTGTTTCTGCCTCCCCCCCCCCCCCGAGAGCCGACGGCAGCTTGAAGTAGGGCTTGCAGCTCTTGGTGTTTGCACCGAGTACATCGCTTATGCCTCCTTATGGTATTATTTCCAAATAAATCTGGGAAAAAAACATTTGACCAGAGGTGGGCAAAAGTAGTAGGCTTGTCCACCATGGGAAGGAAGACCTCTCTCAAACCTTTCAATTCTGATAAAAATGACCAGCTGACTCCAGTCTCAGAGAAAAAAGGGAAAGAAAAATGGGTGGGGGTGGATTGCCGTCCCGTCCCGTCCCCCCCTCAGGCACTCCATGGGCCAGATGAGTTTGGCGGGCATGGCCCCACCCACTGGCATCATTGCCCTGCCCATTTCAGTGCTGAGAGAGGCACAGAGTTCTGTGCCTCTCTCAGCATGGAGAAAGGGACTCAGTCAGCACTGGGAGGAGCAGCTTAGTGGTTTGCATATGCTTTGCATAGAGAGCCAAGTTCAATCCCTGGCATCTCCAAGGATCAGGTAGCAGGTGATGAGAAAGTTCTCTGCATGAGACCTGGACAGCCACCGCCATCCAGCAGTGGTGCACTCAGGTAATTTTGGACCCTAGACCAAATGGTCTTACAGGGAGCCTCTGAGACAGCCATGTGTATCGGTTCTGAAGCACACACTTACTTGGGAATAAGCTCCATTTTATTGTAGAAAAGGACTGTACAAAGGAGGAGGAGAAAATCAACACCTGTAACCACGTGCATCCCTGGTCAACAACCCCCTGACTATAAAATGTTTTAAAACTGAAGAAGAAAGGATGCTATGGCCAGCATCAGCCCTGGCATGTCCACTAACCCCAACATTTTCTGGGTGCCTCCTGCCCTGCTGGGCAGTAGGAGAGTGGGCTTCAGCCCCAAGAACTTCAGTCCCTAAATGCACCACCACCAGTCAGAGTGGACAGTTATGGGCTAGAGAGACCCGGTATAAGGCAACACCATGTATGTTCTTATGTGTTGAGCATCCAATGTCTTTGTGTCCTTTAAATGTGAGCAGCTTCATGACCCAACCACTAGGCTGGGGCACCTTTAGCAACTGTCATCTAATGCAGGCTTCCCCAACCTGGTGCCTTCCAGATGTGTTGGACTACAACTCCCAGCATGCCCTAGGCAGCATGTCTGGCTAGGGCATGCTGGGAGTTGTAGTCCTGTCCAACACATCTGACGAGCACCAGGTTGGGGAAGGCTGATCTCGTGCATGCAACAACAAGGTATACAGAGCAACCAAGGAAAAGGTGCTCTTACTTTATGGACTTACAGTACAATCCTATGCGTCTCTACTCAGAAATGCCATTGAGTTCAATTGGAGGGTTACTCCCAGGCAGGGATGGGGAGAATTTTGTTTGGTTTGCATGTTGCTAAGAACTTAGCAAATTCACAAACAAAAATGCATATATTAGGGTAAAGTTCAGACTAAAATGTATATACTGTGGGTGGGGGCGTACACAGAGGACAGCATTTTATTAAGGAAAACTGCCTGCAAAACAATCCATATATTAGATAACATTGCACACACAAATGTGCATATTTGAAAATTACACACAGAAATGAATGCAAATTTATAAACATATATTTTTTAAAGTCACAAAGTGATGCAGAAACAGGACAAAGAAACTTAAGATGGGGGGGGGGGGATGAGAAACCGAAATTGATGGATTCATCCATCCATACCCCCAGGTAAGTGTGCATAGGACTGAAGCCTGAACCACCTCCCAGAAAGAAGAACAGGATAATGATGGGGCTCGCATAACTTGAGTGTTAGCAGGTTACATAAAAGCACACTGAAATCAATGGGTCTTTGGAAGTGCTCAATTTTAGCTGGATGGTGCCCAGTGTTGTCACATGGGAAATCATATCAGCCTGCTGCGAGGAGGGCCCCTTGCGTTTGCTGTTGCTTGCATATGTTCTATATACAAGACATACAGAAATAGCAATAACATCCTACTAGACATGTAAATAGGATTATGAGCAGGATTTCAATGTCTCTTACGCCAATTTCGCAACCGTTCGTGCCCTGTTCTTGTGCTCATTTCCCTTTTTATGAAAACTAAAAGTAGCCTTAGATTTATAGATTAAAAAAACAAAACAAAAAACAAAACAAAACAACCATTATTACTCACTCCCAGTCTGTGTAGCTCTTCTGAGCTATAAACAGGAAAGCATTTTTTTTTTAAAGTTGCTTTTATAAATATGTTAGGAAATGTTGCCAAATGGTTGAAGTTTATTGCATCTTCTCTCGAACTGGGGCTGCGACCCTGTGCATGCTTACTTGTGAGTAAGTCCAGTTGAAGAGACTGGGTTCTTTCCCCTATGACAACCTTCCCCAATCTGGGGGGTCCTCTAGATCAGTGTTCTCCAACCTTGGGTCCCCAGATGTTTTTGGCCTACAACTCCCAGCATGCCCCAGCCAGAGTTGTAGGCCAAAAACATCTGGGGACCCAAGGTTGGAGAACACTGCTCTAGATTCATTGGACTACAACTCCCATTATTCCCAGCCAGCATGAGGGTATCAGGTTGGGGAAGACTGCTCTGGGAGGTTCAGGGGAGTAAGACATGGTTTCAAAAGGGCATTAGGGATTAATTCAGAGTTAAACAACAACAACAACAACAACAACAATGGTACAGTTAATTAATTTATGTCTCTCTCTGCACAGGGGAAAAATGTGGATGATGCAGTATTAATGACATCATGGGAGGGGGAGGGGCTCCACTCCATTGATGTCATCCAGCCTTCCGCACTTAGTCCTTTTTTGCCCCCTGGGTCAACGAAGCTCCCTGCCCCAATAAAGCAATTGCCAAAACAAGATATATTCATCTTCTGACAAGGCAATCACAGTGCAAATTAGGTTTCCCCCCCTTACATTTTAAATTTATTTATTATCACATCATTAAATGGATGGGTTCTCCCACCTAGAATGCCTGATTTCACTTGTAGAGGGAATGGGGTCTAAATCCTGCAAAGGTCTCACTCTGGGTAGGATGTTTGCCAAGCAGGAGCACAAAGTGGGCACTTGGGAGGTCTGGAAGCACTTGAGCCAGACTGCTTAGCCAGCCCCCAGTTTGTCAGTCTCAAAAGGGTGCTGCCTTCCTTTCTTACCAGCTATTAGAGTTGCCATTCTGATTTGGCTAAGCAGAACTGCTCTTCCAGTAGGCTGCTGAGTAAAACAGAGAATGCTGAGTTTGGCTATTCACAAGCTGCCGTCTGAGCAGCATGCAGGATCTGAAAATACCCCAGCTGCTCCCTCTGCGAGTGCTAGTATGAAGTTCTATAATTTTTCGTAATGCTTCTTTGCCCCACAGCTGTAACTAGTGATTTGACTAATCAGTTGGGAGCCCTGAGCAGGCTTCTAGTTCTACTTCTTCCCCCTTTCAAGGGAACTAGCAGTGGGCCAAATAAAGAACTCCTGCACACACATACATAAGCATACAAACACACACACTCACACATGTGCAAACACACACTCATATACACACACACATAAACATATAAACACACACTCATACAGACAAACACACACATACACATACACATTCTGTCCTCTGTCCACGATCATGAATCTAATCCCCCCCCCCAATCCTGCATTAGCACAATTCATTGGCTGCATGCACTTTCCAGTGTCAGCCTGCAGGGTAAGACTATCCTGCCCTTAAAGGCGGCCTAACAATAATTTAAAATAAATAAATATTACCTCTGGTGTTGGAAACAGCATGCCGCTCAATAAAAATTGCTAGGAAACACAAGTGAGTGGGTGCTATTGCACTCATGTCCTGCATGAGGACTTCTCATAGGCATCTGGTTGGCCGCTATGACAAGAGAAAGCAGGACTAGACAGGCCTTTGGTCTCATCCACAGGGCTGGCCCTACCATTAGGCAGAGTGAGGTGACTGCCTCAGGTAGCAGGTGCTAAGAGGCAGCAGTTCTCACAAACTCTGCCTGTTCTCTTCTGTTGGAAGACAGAACAGTGTATGCCATACAGCAGGGCTCTCCAAACTTGGGTCCCCAGATGTTGTTGGCCTACAGCTCCCAGCATACCCAGCCAGCATGGCTAATGGCAAGGGATTCTGGGAGCTGTAGGGCAGCAACATCTGGGGACCCAGGTTGGAGAGCCCTGCCATACAGCATGTCATGGATCCGCTAAAATAGCCCACTGCCACAAGTGTTGTGGAGGATGCTAGCCCACTGCCAGTAGTATTAGATTCAGCTGCCAGTTCACTCAGCATCTAGATATGCATTGGGAAGGGGCACCATCTTGTCTTTTGCCTCACTTTGCCTAATGGTAGGGCCAGGCCTGGTTTGAGGCCAGAGAAAAACAAAGAGCAGGTGATGGAGATGAGAAAGAGGGGGGGGGAGTTCTTATGGAGCATCTTGCTTCTCCCTCCAAACCTGGAGGCAGCTCTGACCATTTCTTCTATATTATCCAACAGATCCTGGGATACAAATGTGACAGCCAGCTGGAGAGTTCCGCCTCTTCCTCTCTGAGAGCCCAGAGCCAATCACAGTGCTTGGAATGTTGGCAAGGGGCAGAGAGCTGTGAAAGTCAGTTTAACATTCATTCTGGTTTGGGGATGGGAACTGGAAACATTGAGTGACAGAATCAGAATCGGTAGTAGAGGCTGGAAGGGAACTCTGTGTAGAAAAGTCACCTCAGCCTGGAGTTGAAATATTGTACTGAATAATTGTATTGAATAATGTTGTAAGATAGGCAAGCACCTGAAAGTATCATTTGTTCCCATCTGTAGAAATAAACTTGTTTTGTTTTACTGTTAACTCTTGGTATGAGAGTGGGTAACTAAGGGAAGGAACACACACATCTTTGGGGAGCAATCTCAGTGGAGAAAGAAGAAGGTGGCAGTGAGGGAAATAACTGTATCCAGGTCATTACCCTAGTTCAGTGTTCTCCAACCTTGGGTCCCCAGATGTTTTTGGCCTACAACTCCCAGCATGCCCCAGCCAGCATGCTGGGCATGCTGGGAGTTGTAGGCCAAAAACATCTGGGGACCCAAGGTTGGAGAACACTGCCCTAGTTAGCCTATGGGAAGAGGGGAGTGCCCCGGGCAACTGCTGATGTGTCTCTGAAGATTGGGAAGGAGAATCAGAGTGTAAGAGGTATTAGCGTCTTCCATGAATCTTGGGTGATGGGCAAGCAGGATACCTGAGGGGAATATACAGGGCCTTGCAGCATATTCACCCCCTTTTGACTTTTCCACATTTTGTTGTGTTACAATCTGGAATTGAAATTGATTTAATTGGCATTGTTAGGGGCCTTCCAGAAACAGGTGTATTTAATCTGTGATCATGTGGCACTGGAATTGCACGCAAGTGGACTCCATTCAGCTACTTATTGAAGCATGTCACAGCAGCACAGGGGGGTGAATACTTTTGCAACCAACAAGTGCTAGTTTGTTTCTGTTCACTTAACTTTTGTGCCACAATAAAAAATATTTTGCACCTCCACGGTGTTGAGCATCTTGTGCACATCAAGTGGTAACAATGCCAATTAAATCCATTCCAATTCCAGGTTGTAACACAACAAAATGTGGAAAAGTCAAAGGGTGCGTCTGAATACTTCTGCAAAGTGCTGCAGTGACCTGGGTCTGTGGCCTGAGTATGAAGTCCCATAGCTCGAGCAAGGGAGATATATAAACTAAAGAGTAAGGTGGTTAACAACCTATAAATGTGCTACTAAGTGTTTCTACAAAAGTGTGGGCAGCGGTGGGTGTCACAACACAAGTCATTATTGACCCAATATGTTTTTAAAAATTATTTTATCAACAGAGAGAGGACTGAGATATAGGGAAAGAACTTGCCTAAGACAATAACTGAGCAACTGAGTTTGCTTCTTTGGGATCCACAGATGGTGTCAACTCCAATGGCACATTGATGAAATGGTGCATGGATCTGATCTAATTCAAGTCCGATCTTCTTTTATAATGTAAAAAACCAACAACGCAAGAGGCCCTTTAATTTACTTAAGGCAAAGATATGAGCAGGCAACCCTTTGTGGCCATTGCAGATATACTGAAGGTGAATAATGAAAATCAGGGTGAGAAGCAGCCCCCTGTGGAGGAGATATTTGGTTCTGCTATCCGAGCAGGAAATGTTTTATGTCTGAGTAATAATGCGGTTTATGGTTTTTCTTGTAATGCATTGTCCAAACTTTAATCTCGAATCATTTATCAAAGTTTTTCTATTGTGCTGTACTAATGGATCTCTTTAGCAAAGCAGTGAAAAGTCTGCACCTCGAGCAAAAGTAGCAAAAGTGCCATTTATCTTTTCTTGGCCTCTTTGGCAGGATGATAAAAAAAGAGAAAAAAAGTAACTTACCAGGAACAGTGACCCTGTAAAGATCTAAAGTTGGGGTGAGTTAAGACACATATGTACATACCTCATTCTGATTAGAGGTCTATGGAAATAAGATATTTCTAAGAGATCTTTATATTGTCACCTTTTCTTTTGTTTGCTTCCCCTGAAATTTGTGAAACATTTTCCCTGAGCTTTAGGAAGTGGCAGAGTCACTGGGTCCTTCTAGCCCAGTATTGTCAACACTGACTGGGAGAAGCTCTCCAGGGTTTCAGGGAGGATTCCTTCCTAGTTCTACCTGGAGATGCCGGGGATTGAACCTGGGACCTTCTGCATAAGCTTTGAGCAAAGGGTGGGCAACTTGTGGCTCTCCAGATGTTGTGGCCTACAAGTCCCATCACCTGCAGCAAGCATAGTCAGTGGTGAAGGATGATGGGAACTGTAGGCCAAAACATCAGAAGGCCTCAAGTAAGTTGCCCACCCCTGCTAGGCAGAACCTGGTAGCAACTGTCCTTTGTACACAGATGCTTGTGCCATCATATATTTGTTAATCTTTAGGGAGCCACAAGATTCTTTGTTGTTGTTTTTAACATGACTACTCTTCCATAATTTGTAGGGGCAGATGAATCTCTCAGTTCTGCTTTCTCCCATATTTTTTTTTAAATCTCAAGTTCTTTCCACCCCGTTTATAAACAAAATTGTGAATTTTGCCAGGTTCTTATCAAACAACAAACCAAACAGAATTCTCACCCATCTGCACCAGCCAAATTCTGTAGGTACAACTATTCCCAGCACAGAGAGGACCATTTTGGATTTGCCGGCCATACAGCTGTTAAAGATGAAGATCACATCAGAAGAAAAGAGGTGGCAACTCTTATTCAACACTGGCCTGGATGAATCTACAGGGATTCAAACCCAGACTTTTAAGCACTCAAAGTCCTCTGCCTGGATGGATGAATCTGCTGGTTTTGGTTTCTCCCACATCATCATCATCATCATCATCATCATCATCATCATCATTGAGATGGTTCTGCATCTGCCTGATTACCAGTGCTTGAATTACTGCAGGAACAGAGAGGGCCTGTTTTTAGAATGCTGTAAGATCAGGAGCATGGTTTGATTAAAACTATGGAAATTCAGAAGTTGTGGCTTGTGGATTTTGCTAAGAACTCCCTTCCCATGTCTATCATGCTCCCCCCTCAACTGTCACCAGAAGCTCCTATTCTAGCAGGCTGCAGCAGGGCTGAAAGACTACTCCCCCCCCCCACCTTTCCCCCCTCTTCCCTCCCCATCCTGTTTTCCTTTTGTGTTATGTCTCCCCAGATTGTAAGCTTGTGGTCGGGGACTGACTTGTTTGTATTGATTGTTTGTAAGCTGCTCCAGGAGACTTTTTGGTTGTGGAGTATAATACCTTCTCCCTGATCCCTGTCATTGTTTACCTGCTTCTTTGCCAGCTTACCCTTTGTGTCTGTGCCTAGCAATGAGAATCGCATGTGCCGAGGTACATGTGGGTTTCTTGCATTTCTTTACACATAAGTAAGAAAAGTGATTTTCTCAGATAATTAATAATTATTTCATAGTGCCATCAAATGTGGATTTAAAAGGGGGGGAACTAGTGGTCTAAAAAAATATGGGGGAAATGTGAAACACTTTAATACTTCCATCCCTTAGGAGAGGGGGCGGGAATCTTTTTAGCACTTGGGCTTCCATGAAAATGTATAAAACACCTCCATCTTACCCCTGATTTAATATTGTCTTAGGCAAAACCAGCACACTGTATATAAAATAGTGCACATTGCTGCTCTTAACCTGATCTAGCATGTTATCTGTGGTCGGGAGTACATTTTATAACCCCTGCTGTTGAATTGGAAAAGAACGAAAAAGAAAAAGAGGGGGGCGATGCAAGCATCAATCTCTCGGATAAAAATCAGACCATTTTCTACCACAGTTTGACCTTAGTGATGCCTTTGGATAGTCTTACTTGTCTAAGTCCTCACAGCAATTACCAAGGGACAGTTCGAAAATGGAGCTTTTATGGTGAGGTCTGGAATTACCAGCTGCAGCAATGACTTAAAGAACAGACACACACGGAGAGAGACTTCCTAGGGTTAGAAAGAATTTGATAGCAGTCGACTACTGTCCGAAGAAAATAAAGGGACCAAGGCTGACAAAATCCCAGATATAGTTTTATTTCTCTCTCTCCTCTCCCCTTCCCTCTCCCCTCTCTCTCTATATATAGGTCCAGTGTCAGGGGTCAGCAAGGCTGGGCAGTTGCCGATGCCCCATTGGCTCAGAAGGGCCCATCCCTGCTGACCCCCTAAGACCTTTCACTCACTATTGCCACCACCTGCCCACTGGAGAGCTGTGTTGGCAGGAGTAAGTGGCTGGTGTGGTGTGGCTCCTCAGAGAGCTGGCCAGATCTAAATGCCTGACTCTGAGGGGTCCTTCCTCAGAGCCAGGCAAATGTGGCGACTGGAGAGGTGTCCCAAAAGATCACCTGTGCTGCCAGCAGGGGGCAGGCGGTGGCAGCAGGGGGTGAGCAGCAGCTGCAAAAGCAGGGAGGAGGAGAAGGCAGGGGTCTTTGGTAGCACCATTCCAGAAATCTGTCACTGGCCATATCTCTATCTATCTATCTATCTATCTATCTATCTATCTATCTATCTATCATCTATCTATGGCTTATGCTGGCTCAGCTTGTCTGAGTGTGGAAAGCTAAGCAGGGTCAGGCCTGGTTATTACTTGGATGGGAGACCCCTCCTCTAGTTTCCTGCATTGAGCAGGGGGTTGGACTCGATAGCCTTGTAGGCTCCTTCCAACTCTATGATATATGAAAATCTATGATATCTATGTATCTATCTATCTATAGTTGAAACCTGAAGCATGTCTGGACTGTGCAGAAATGACTTCTCAAGTGGGACTACTCCTTGAATTTTGCAAGGGGAGGAGAAATTCTCCAACAGTTTCTCAAGGTTAGAGCCCGCCATTAACAGTGGCAGTAGTAGCTCAATTTCTTTCTTTCCAAAGTTTTTTTTTTTATATATATATAAAGTGGCAGCAGCAACAGCTGTGTTGGCCACCATTTTGCATCCTCCAGGATACGCTTGAGCCAATGTCATTTGTGTGGAGTTACTTGAAGGAGCAGCAGACCCACGGTTGCCTGGTGGAGTGGAGGCCTTTCCTGCTGATTCAGGGCCTTAACGCCCGGGGAGGCTGGTGACTGCTAGGTCACTGGGGCTCCTCGTCCATTGCAGCTTTTATCTGGAGCTTCATAGGAGCTATCCGTGGTGCTCCATGGTGGCGAACCTATAAATATAATCAATAAATCAATCAACAAAATACCCATTTCATGTGCATCCAAAATCCTTTGGGAATCTGCATGTATGAAGTGCACATCCACACAGGAACTTATTACCCTCTTAATATCATCAGCTATCATCAGGAGGTTTGGGGTGCGCTGTCATCAATATGTGGATGACACACAGCTCTACCTCTCCTTCAAGTCCTCACCAAGGTTGGCTGTTGAAACCCTGTCCAAGTGCCTGGAGGCAGTGGGTGGCTGGATGGGAGGGAACATGCTGAAACTGAACCCCGACAAGACCAAGGTACTTCTGGTGGGAGACAAGGGAAGGTTAGGGGATGTTGACCTGGTGCTGAATGGGGTACATCTACCCCTGAAGGACCAGGTCCGCAGCTTGGGGGTCATTCTAGACTCCCAGCTGTCCATGGAGGCTCAGGTGTCAGCTGTGAGCCGGGCGGCGCTGTATCAGCTCCATCTGATACGGCAGTTGCGCTCCTACCTTCCTAATCATCTGCTCCCATCAGTGGTTCATGCCTTGGTCTCCTCTCGCCTAGACTACTGTAATGCGCTCTGCGTGGGGTTACCCTGGAAGACGGTTCGGAAGTTGCAGCTGGTACAGAATGCAGCCGCTCGCCTGATTAAAGGCTGCCGCCGGCGTGATCACATCACTCCGGTGCTCAAAGAGTTGCACTGGCTACAAGTTGTTTGCCGAGCCGAATTCAAGGTGTTGGCGTTGACCTTTAAAACCCTGTACGGCTCCGGCCCAATATATCTCAAGGAGCGCCTCCAGCAACATCAAGTAGGCCGCTCAACAAGATCTGCCACAGACGGCCTTCTCCCTGTCCCATCAGCCAGAGAAACCAGGCTGGTGGGGACTAGGAGGAGGGCCTTTTCTGTGGCAGCCCCCAATTTATGGAACTCTCTCCCCAGTGACCTCTGCCATGCCCCTTCCTTGATTAGCTTCCGCCGTGCATTAAAAACGTGGCTTTTCAGGCGGGAATATGGGTTAGGATTTTTAAGTTTTGTTCTGTTTTTAATTGTGCTTTATACTGTGTGTGTGTGTGTGTGTGTGTGTTCCCCCCCCCCCCCTGTATTTTATTGGATTGTAAATCGCTCAGAGTGGCCGGATGTCTGGCCAGATGGGCGATTTATAAATATAATAAATAAATAAATAAATAAATAAATAAAAATTAATTCAGGTCTTTAGCACGATGTCCAAAGTGCACTGAAAACTATGTGGTGGTGGTGGCGGCAATATGGTGTCAGGGCTTTATTTACTTACTAAATTGATAAAAACACTCTGTATCTAAATAAAGATTACCAGGTAATGAAGAATCAAAGAGAGAGGGAGGGAGAGAGGGAGGGAGAAAGAATAAAATACAAAAAAACACTTTAATCTCATTCATTTCAATAGATCTACTCTACATAGGACTAATATTGAATATTGGACTAATATTGCATTGACTGCAAAGCTATGTACTGGTTAGGAACATCTGGCCCTAATGACCGAAGAGATTACTGCAGGCTTCAACCACATGGGCACAGTAGATTTAATCAAAATTGATTACAGCGCGATCCAATGTGGCTGCCCGTAACCCTCTGAACTCAGAGGATGATTTATTTATTATATTTATACCTCACTTCCCCCCCCCCCTGCAAGGAACCCAAGGCAGCTTGCATAATCCTCCTCCTCCTCCTCTCCATTTTATCCTCACAACAACCCTGTGAGGTAGGTTAGGCTGAGAGGCAGGGACTGGCCCAAAGTCACCCAGTGAGCTTCATGGCCGAGTGGGGACTAGAACCCTGATCTCCTGAGTCCCAGTCCAGCATGCTCACCACCACGCCATGCTGGCTATCTATCTAGTGCCTCCTCCAGTGCCTCTCCAGTGCCTTATGTACATCCTATGAGGGCAGGAGGAGCACATGGGCAAGGACTGCGTCCACGCTTCCCTCACCCTCCAAAACACTTAGATGGCTGATTTTGTCCATCTAAGTCAGTGTTCTCCAACCTGGGGTCCTCCAGCTCTGTTGGACCACAGCTCCCAGCATTCCCCAGCCAGCATAGCTGGCTGGGGAATTCTGGGAGTTGTGGTCCAACAGAGCTGGAGGACCCCAGGTTGGAGAACACTGATCTAAGTGTTTTACACCAGCTTGAGAGGGGAGGAGCTGGAGGCACAGACAGGATTCCTTGTAGGATGGCAGTGCCTCGTTCCTCCCCTCCCCTCCAGCCCCGGCTTCAAAGTTGGTCTTTGGAACCACAGCCGGTGCAGAAAGAACTGTGCTGGCTGTGAAGGTGAATGGAGGGCGCTCCGAAGCCAGAGTCCCAGCTCCTATCCGAACTCAGAGCGCTTTTCTGAGGTTGGAGTTGGGACTCTGACTTTTCCAATGGCTGTCTAGACAGCATCTAGCGGCCATACGACTGCACCCTTAATGCACTTAAAAAGACAAAATAATTGTGGATTGCACACCCCTAAGGTCCCCTTAGTACACATGCCGAATTTAAGGTGTGCCGGTTTCACAATCTTGGCCCTATGGTGCTGATGTACGGATGGACAGACAGACAGACACACACACACACATACACACACACATTCTTGTTTATTTTTATAGATCAAGGCAAAGTATCACTGCTAGTCTGCATCTTGAGGGAATCTTTCAAGGATCACATTTCCATCTCAGGTCCCCACAGACAATGACCCCATACCATACTCAAAACATGTAAGGCTCGTACTAATAAGTGATAGAAATGAAATATACTTCTCTAAGCAGAATATCTGTGAATGGATTGTTGACTAGTATCTGGAGAAAATACCGTGCTCCTTGAATACAGAAGTTGATCATCCTTTATCTAAATTATTAGTAAAACATTAAAAAAAAAATTCAAAATGCAGATGAGAAAAATAAATCAGGGAATCATAATCAGAGTAAACTATTTTAGAACGGATTTAACAGGTCAAAGAATTGGTATGCCAAATACTGGAAATGAAACAGCGTCTTCTTTATTTCAAACCCTTTCTTCAAAGAAAGTACGGTAAGTTTATTTTAGCATTTAATTCTATTCGCTCGATATAGATGTGTTTTATTTTTCAAAATCGACATATAATAACTGTAAGGGGGGGGAATGGAAAAAAAAAAGGAACAAGCATATTTAAGCTCTTTTACTGTACAGGAGATGATTATTAAGATAAATACCATGCAAAAGAATCTGGAGTTAATTATATTCCATATAATCAGACATTGGTTGACTTGTAATTTATTGCCCCCTAATTTGCATTTATTATCAAAAATAATCCATTTTCAGGAAGTGCAAAATAACATGATGTAAGCGGTGATCAGGAAGGCATGCTTTTAGCTAACTTCAAAACTATGTTCCAGTCTTTTCAAAACCAATTACATACAATTTCAGGAAATAACACACTAAAGACATTCAGGCGACTTGTAATTGTCAGTGATATATATATATATATATATATATATATGGAGCAGAAGTCATTTTTGGAAAGAAAATATCATGATTTTCGACAGAAGGTATTCATTCGCAGAGCATTATAAAAATACATGAAAGCAGGTGGGCTAATGTGACCCATTAGGAACAGAAAATTTGTTAAGTCTAGGCCTATGTTTGGAGGCTATTCAGGGGCAAACAAGAAAAGTAAAAGAGCACAACGATACGTTCTCACTAACAAAAATAAATAAATTGGAAGACAGCTCTACTTTCAATTAAAATGTGGCTGCTATTGAGGACCGGCTAATTAATTTCTTCAAAACGCCAAGGATTGCCATCTTCTTTATTGTCAGTAAGTTGGGTTTAGCATGCAAGTTCTTCTCACAGTTCTTTTGGTGAAAATCAAGATAAGAGAAACACACACACACACACACACACACACGCAGGGGATGTCCCAGTCAGTTGCCACCTTCCCCCACTCAGACATCAGATTGCCCCACTGCAGCTCACCTCTCATGCAGTCAAAATGCTGTGCTTGTGCATGCACATTTCTGTATTATTATTATTATTATTATTATTATTATTATTATTATTATTATTATTTATTATTATTACATATGCAGCACTGCATTTTTACAAAGTGTCGTAAGCAGTGGTTTAAATAGGGATAGGCAAATCTGTCAGTTTTGCTTTCTCCTGCATCTGAATTCTTTAAATCTCAAGTGCTTTCTCGGCAGAGCAGAACTTTGCAAATGTTGGTAAATTCTTATCGAAACTGAACTGGAACAAATTTCTCAGCCATCATCTGCTCCAGCTAAATTCAAGAGGTACATCTATTCCCAGCATGGAGAGGACCATGAGGTACCTGCCTCCCACGTAGCTGTTATACATGAAGAACCTGTCAGAAAAAGAGAGGAGGCAATATCCCAATTCAGCACAAACATGGTTGAAAATACAGGGATCTGCGACGACACGGCCCTTTACACTTTAGGACCAGGCGCATAAACCCTTCTCAGGCTAAGCATCAACACTTAAAAACCTGAGGGGAGGGTCAAATGAAACCTTTCCCCTACTAATGAGGGAAAAGATTGATACTGGTTATGAAGGATCTATTTTTAAATTTATGATACTGAGGGTACAAAGGTGTGTGTGTAGATTTGAAAGTAATGCAGGTTAATAACGCCAAGCTGACACGTAGGATTTGGGTAGCAAACAAAATAAAAATAAGTTTATTTTAATTCTCAAAATCTTAGTTCCAGAAAATAACTTTAAACCTGCCTACCCCAAACACTTTATAATTAACCTAAGTCCCTACAATTCTAAATACTTTCACTCCTCATACTATCACTGATTCCTCTTAAAACTCCTGACAAGACACAAATAACCCACCTAACCTAACTTCCAAACTCTCTAACACTAGTCCCAACACACTATAACCAACACTCTACTTCTTAACCTCCCTCAACTCCCTTAACTAAACTCTGACATCACTCAAACACTCCTTATATACTCCTCCCCCCACCCTTTCCAAGACATCACAAACCACACCCACTCAGTTCAACATTCTAGACACATTAAACATACTAATGCAGACATACACCAGGGAAATGAATTGTGGGGGTTACGCCACAGGATCCAAACTCAGACTTTTAGGAGCAAAGAATTCAAAGCGCTGAGCCCAGATGGACAAATCTGTCAGTTTCATTTTCTTCCTTATTTAGGGTGCAATCTGATGTATCTATGTTTAGACAGACAAAAGTTGTACAACTCCCAGGATGCCCCAGCCAGCATGGCTGGCTGGGGCATGCTGGGAGTTGTAGGACTTTTGCCTGTCAAAACATGCATCGGATTGCACCCTTAGAGATGCATTTCCTCAGAGAAAATACATTTAAAATATGTGTTTAAATGTGAATTTGTGTGTGTGTTTTAAGATAGCTGCTTAACGTGGAAATGGGAATGATTGGGCTTATGAGAGAACACATGTGAAAGTAACACAGACCAGAAATAGGCTGGCTTACCTTGCCCTAAAACATCTGCAGATATAAATCATTAGTTATGTCGATATACTATACATACATATTTTTATGATTATGTGTAATTCACGTGTAAATTTGGACTTATCTGTTAATGCTGGTTTCTGTCTGTTTCTCATTTTTCCAATCTTATGTTCAATTCATCTAGAACTTTGAGATGTTTTTCAGTATTAAATTCTGTTCATCCTGAACTCTGAGAATTTTCCTAACACAATACATTTTTTGTATTTTATTTTCCTTAACACCCCCACCCACATACTCATTTCTGAATGCATTTTTTTAAAAAATTAGAGAACTCCACTGCAAAATTCGGAGAAATGCCATTTTTGAAGGAAAACCAAGTTTTAGTTCACGTATTGGATCAAAAGTGCAAAATTAGGTAAGTGTGCATTGAAATTCAAACTGAACTAACTCCCCTCCATCCCTATAAGTACTTATATTATAGTATTTGTGCATGTGTGTGTATCACTCGACTGCACCGTCAGTAACTTGCATGTGTGAAAAAAACCATACTTACAAGGAGTAGCATCTATACTATAGACCAAAAATATGCCCTTTTGAAGGCAGCTTTCTGCTGGTCTGGAAACAAGACCCATACTTCTTGTCTCTGATGTGAGCTAATCTTTAATGCAGCTCTGAGTTGGAATGGGGACTATTTGACTGTAGACGATCAGCTTATTGGTTCTTGCAGTGTTGTCATGAACCCTTTCTTCCTCTTGTCTCAACCCTAGGAGCATTTTTACAACCCATTACAGATTGGGTATCCAAAAGACCACCCTTTTCAAATGAGCCTGCCCCAAACCGTGTGGGTCATCTACTTTGGCCCTACTCAATGTTCTAGAAGTTAGACGCATGGTGAATGGAGACACAGAGAGGCTTGCCTCGAACCAACTTTAATGTCATTTAAGGTGCAATCCTATGCATGCGTAGACAGAAAAGTGTCCTACAACTCTCAGAATGCTGGGAGTTGTTGTAGGACTTTTTTTTTCTTTCCCTGTCCGAGCATGCATAGGATTGTGCCCTTAGGCACTTCGGTGAAGACCTTTTCGTTAACATTTCCTTGTTATTTTTTGTTACTGCAAATCTGTTGAGTTTTGGGAATTGTTTTTCAATCGCCGCTTTCTGCCGTTTTTATCTATTTATATTGTATTGTTTATGCTTCCTGTCTCAATTTTTGCAAGCTGCTTTAACACAATTTTTATTGGAAAAGAGGGATAACAATTTTAATAAATAAATATTATCTAATATGCCTCCTCCTCCTCCTCCTCCTCCTCCTCCTCCTCCTCCTCCTCCTCCTCCTCCTCCTCCTCCTCCTCCTCCTCTCTACCCAGAAACTTAGGTTTATTTAGGGATCAATGACTTAGGGGTGTGTTTTTTTTTTAAAGGGAGCAATCCTATGGCCCCCTAGACAGCGTCCGAGGGGCTACAGAATTGTTCAAAGTCCCCTCTCCAAGGTCAGAGACTGTGCTCTGACCCTCTCCCCCTCACAGTCGGCACAGAAATAACCAAGCCGGCTGGCTTCCAAGGTCAGGAACTTGACCTTGGAGAGGGGGGAAAGGGGGCATTTCGGTGGGTGGGGAGGAGACTGGAGAGGCCAGGATTTGAGGTATCCCACAGCTGCTCCAGCCTCCCCCTCTGAATGTCTTCACTAGATGGGCAAAAAAGCCCATCTAGTGAAAAATGCAGGGTGAGAGGACAGGGAGGCAAAGATTGCCTCCGCCACTCCTCCCTCCCTGCAATGGATGATCGTAAGCCTCTGATCATCAAGGGCTTACAATCATTGAGGGCGCCGTCCATAGGATTGCACGCTTATTTATTACATTTTCATCTCACCCATGCTCAGAGGATCTTACAGTGGGATACATTGTTTCTTACCATTTTTATCCTCACAACAGCCCTGTGAGGTAGGTGAGGCTGAGAGTTGGGGTGACTGGCCAAGTGTCACCCACTGAGCTGCATGACTCGGCAGGGATTTGAACCCAGGTTTCCCTGGTCTAGGTCCCACACTCAATCCCACTTCCAAGGATGGGAGAGGTAATTGGCCACTGAGAAACAGGAGGGAGCTATCAATGTGCTTGGAGGATCTGCAAGTTTAGCAGAAGTCAATTTTTGTAAAATATATATATACCTAATTGTGAACTCTCACAAAGCCCCACCCAACAGGGCTAAGCTTGCACAGTAGTCGGAATGGTGCATGTCAGGTAGAAAAGAAAAAAATGGAAAATGTGCGGGGGGGGGGGAGGCAAGGAGAGTGGAATGTCCTGCTTGGAGGGAATGTCTCTCTGGAGCCCTGAACTCATGTTAGGAGGAGGAAGCATGCGCTGCAACATTGTGTCGCAGATCCCCCTTGAGTTTCACGTATTGCCGTGACTGTTGTCGTTTTGTATATTGTTGTGAGCCACGAACCATTATTTCTCCTGTGGGAAAGCAGCGTACTACAACATAGAACTCGGATCTAACCCCCACCGTCCTGGTTTTCTTGGGCCATCACTTGCAGTTCCTTGGTACCACTGGGAGAGTCAAACAAACATTTTCGGAATGCCATCTTTGAACCAGGGCAGGGGCTGCTCACACACTATCCTATCCTGCAGCACTTGCTCCAAATGGCAGCGTTTGCCGTTTCTTGAGAGACGGTGTGTTTGGCGGAAATCCTGCTGCTTCATTCTTCGGAAGGCCACTTGACGCTGCTGCGCTGGGAACCTCTTGATTAAAATTCCCATCTGGCGCAGAAGTGGAATTACCTCCTGCATTTTCTCTCCCCCCCCCCAGCTTGTTTTTTTGTTGCTGCTGTGCTGGTTTAAGGTTAATGTTTTACTGCTTAGCTGAAGCCAGAACACCAGTTTCCTATTACAGTTCCTTTGTGCGTGTGTGTGCGTGTGTGTGTGTGCCCTCTGCCTGTGATTGATTCCAGTGGGTTTTGACTAGCATTCATTCTCCACATGGTAAATCACGGCGGAAAATGTGGCAAATGCATGTAACGTGGAGAGAGAGAGAGAGAGAGAGAGAGAGGGAGAGAGTTTTGTTAATGTATAACAAAGCGATTTCATGAATACACCTCTTTTGTCACCACTGGGGTCACTGAGCTTTCATGCAGGCAAGCCATTCACGGCTTGGCTGTAAAGCATCTTTCCCCGAAGGGAGCGCATGGATATACTAATCATGCACTTTTGAACTAGATGACTCGAGGATTTACATCTCACTTGGAGTGGGTGCACTGTGTGGAGAAGGCTGGGATTTTGGCACTAGAAAGCGTGAAATGTTACAAGCAGGGAGGGGGGAAAAAGAATATCCTGCAAGCAGAAGAGCACAAGAAAATCCACTTTCCCCCCTATACTAACAACTAGGGATGGATAAATCTGTCGATTTCAGTTTCACTCAGTTGCTCATTTTTCCAATCTTAAATTCACTTTAACTCGAACTTTGAGAATTTCTCCAGTCTTCAGTCCATCCCAAACTTTGAGTCCCCCCCCCTACGTTCACATGAAAATTCATAAGCAGTTTGTGTGTGCACACTTCTCCAAATACATGCATTTTTGTATGCATTGTTGCCTAAGATACACATTATTATTTTTTTGCAAAGCGTTTTCCTAATATAATGCATTTTGAACATTATTTTCACCATTATCCTTTTTTTTGGGGGGGTACACATTTTTTGACTGGAGAACTCCACTGTAGAATTTAGAGAAGGGTGAATTTTGAATGATAGCTGAGTTTTGGTTAGCATAAGTGATTCAAAAGTGCAAAATTAGGTAAATTAACTTTACAATGTGAACTGGACAATGTTCTCCGCTTACTAACAACACACTTTTTGGTAAGTGAGAGATGGATGAATCAGTCTATTTCCGGTGTATGTCAGCTTCATATATACTCAGTCATAAGTTCCTTCCATCCAACTTCTGCATCACTCTGCAAATATAAAAATGCATGGAAATGTGCACTTATTTTCATAAACCATTTCCCCGAATGTACACTTTTTTGTACTCTTGTTCCTCTAATTCGCCCATTTTTTTAATACAGCTCTCCCCAACGTACACATTTTTGCGCACAACTTTCCCTACTATGCACTTTTTTATACGCAACTTTCCTTAATATAAACGTCTTCATACGGATTTCCCCTACTATACAGTTTTTGTATGTGTGACCTGTGAGCAGAGAAAAACTTTGCAAACTTTGGAAAAAGTGTGCAATCAAATGATAACTGTATTTAAATGATACTCTGCATATTAGTCTGGGAAGTGTGTGAATTGGGTCAGTTCACTTAAAAATGCGGAACAAACAAAATTCTCCCCCTAACCCTAACCCTACCCTTAGGAGATGCCTGCACTAGCTAAAGCTAAGCAGGGTCAGGCCTGGTTATTACTTGGATGGGAGACCCCTCCTCTAGTTTCCTGCATTGAGCAGGGGGTTGGACTCGATAGCCTTGTAGGCTCCTTCCAACTCTATAATCTATGAAATCTATGAAATCTTAACATTCCACTGTTGCTTGCTTTTTCAGTTCACTTTTCAGTCCATTGTCATGTGCCAATTAATGCTCCACTCTTGGGTGTTATGAAATGAGTACTAACTTCAGACCAACCACTAACTTGGTACTAACTTCAGCTTTTTGAAACATCTGTCATCCTCACCATCTCTCCTCTCCTCTTTCCTCCTGCAGCATCACCATCCCCACCCTTTAAAAACATCACCCACCCTTTAAAAACATTTTTGAAGGCTGTGTGTGGACAGGATCACCATTCGTTATCAGTTCTCACCAATAGGGATCTTCCTTCTTTCTTGTCACAGAAGGTAAATGATCGTCCTCCTCCTCTGGCTGGCAAGTAATAAATAATATTTATTTATTTATTTATATTTATATATAATTTATATAATAAATATAATTTATATTTATATAAGTAATATTTATTACTTATTTTAAAACTGCACACCCCACCTTTTGATCAATGTTGATCTTAGGTTAGAAAAATGGTGAGGTGTACAGAATTATGCATGGTGTGGAGAAAGTGGACAGGGAGACATTTTTCACCCTCTCTCATAATACTAGAACCCAATGGGGTCCTCCCACCAAGCTGATTGGTGGGAGATTCAGGACAGACAAAAAGAAATACTTCTTCACACAGCACAGAGTTAACCTATGGAATTCACTTCCACAAGATGTAGTGATGGCCACCAATTTGGAGGGCTTTAAACGGGGATTGAACAAATGCATGGAGGAGAAGGCTATCAATGGCTAGTAGTCCTGATTGGCTATATCAGTGATGGCGAACCTATGGCACGGGTGCCACAGCTGGCACGCAGCCAGGGACCTCTCTGTGGGAACTCGAGCCATTGGTCACCAGATCGTGAAAAGACTGTCCCCTTCTGCAAAACATGAATGATTTTGTTCTTTCTCACCGTGTGGAACAGAATGATTTTAGTCTAGAATTCCTGTTACAGAATTCTTTTCTACATTGTTATCACATTTAAAAGATTTTGAAGAATGATGCACAGAGCATGGCTTGGATGTAAAGCCCTAACAGTTGACCTGAGTGCTGCATGTGTTGCTCTCAAACTAACCGAGTATGAGCCAAGGTTTGACAAATTATCAGCATGCATGCAATAGCAAAAATCACATTAATTGTGCAAAAGCATGCCCAATGCAAACTTTTACCTAATGCAGTGTTTGCAGTAAGCACGTTTAGTTTTCTTGTTTATCTTGCTCATCCTAGTACAGGTTGACTTTTACTAATCCGACACCTGTAGAAGCAGGGAAAGGACCCGGAATAAAGCTTGCCCCATACAATTTCAGTCTGGTATATAATCATATTACAAGTTGAGAATCCCTTATCCAAAAATACATGTGCCTAATTATTTTAAAAGTTTGTATAAATTCCCTTCAGGCTATGCGTACAATGTAGTACTATAATAATTTTTTGAGTTGATTTTTTCCCCAACAAAAAACTGTTTGTATCATTGAAAGCTCTGTTATTGTGTTTTTCTTTTAAGACAAAAGATGTTAATTAGTTCGGACAACTGTATGAGTTGTTTTTCTAAAACTAAAACCTCGGTATTCAGGTTTAATTGCAGTGTTGGCACTTTGAAATAAATAAGTTGGTTTTGTGTTGCAGTTTGGGCACCCGGGCTCAAAAAGGTTCGCCATCACTGGGCTATATGCTTCCTCCACTATCAGAGGCAGTATGACTATGTACTCCAGTTGCTGGGGAACATGGGCGGGAGGGTGCTGCTGCACTCATGTCCTGCCTGTAAGTTTTCCATGAGCAGCTGGTTGGCCACTGTGTGAACAGAATGCTGGGCTAGATGGGCCCTTGGCCTGATCCAGCATGGCTCTTCTTATGTTCTTATTTCACCTTGAAGGCAGCTTACAACAGATCACAACAATGCCGCACAAAACAACCTACACAGCCCAGGGCAACTAGCAGTTGGAGCAGGCTGTTCTTTCTGGCAAGGGAGGAGGAAGCAGCCTTCCCTAACCTGGTGCCCTCCGGATGCTTTGGACTTCAACTCCCATCAGCCCCAGCCAACATGGCCAATGGTGAGGAATTCTGAGAGTTGTCGTCCAAAGCATCTGGAGGGCACCAGGCTGGGAAGGCAGATGCTTGGCTTCCCCTTGCTGTGTTATTCTTCCTGGGAAGTAGGGGGTACCATCCCGCAGTGAGCCTTAGCCCCAGCAGGCTGGACTGGTCTACAAGCTCCCTCCTGAGGCCCGCCTGGCGCCAACTTTACAGTCTTTTCGGCGCCAGGTTAAGACTGCCCTCTATATTGAGGCCTTTAACTCTACGTTGTGTATGGTGGGGTGGTTGCTTTTTAATTGGTCTCACTGCATTTCCTGTTTTATCTATAGGTTTGTTTGTTTTTTAAAATTGGGTTTTTAAATTTTGTATAATGTTTTTATTGCATATTGTATTGTGTGTTTTTATGGATTGTTGTAAACCACCCAGACAGCTTCGGCTGTTGGGCGGATAATAATAATAATAATAATAATAATAATAATAATAATAATAATAATAATAATAATAATAATAGTTCTGCAGTTCAAGCACACCAGGGAATTGGACACAAAAGCACACAAGCACCCCGAGACCCTCCACTAAGAGCCAAACTACACAATATGCCAGGGCTCTCCAACTTGGGTCCCCAGATGTTGCTGGACTACAGCTCCCAGAATCCCTTGCCATTAGCCATGCTGGGAGCTGTAGGCCAGCAACATCTGGGGACCCAAGGTTGGAGAGCCCTGCAATATGCTAATCACATCACATGTAGCTGAGGGTTGGCTATTTATTTACTCTAGTATAAGGTGTGTGGGCCCTATTTGGGTAAGGACCACTGCACACCAGGAGGGGAATATTAAACCTTCCTTTCCCCAGAGTCTTTCCCCCAAAATTAAAACAGGGGGGGGGGAAGCCTCCATTGATACAAATGGATTTTTTTCCTTCTTTTTTTTTTTTAGGAAAAAGTGGTTTAATCCTCCCATTCTGGGGCATGGCAGTCCCAATCCAAATTGGGGCCACACACACTTACACAAGAGTAAATAAAAAGGTAACTTTTAGCTACGTGATAAGTGTAATGTGCAGTTTGGCTCTAATATTCCTATTGCCTTGATTGCCTGGAGGAATTCAGAACTGGCAAAAGGAAAAAGAAAAAAGAAAGAAAGAAAAAAGAAAGAAAGAAAGAAAGAAAGAAAGAAAAGTCTGGCAAAGATCCTGCTCTGCCATTGTAGACAGTCTTGCATGGAATGTTGTCCCAGCTACTGGCCCTGCTTTGCTTTTTCAAGTACATAATTCAGCACACTGAGGAAAAATAAAATATAATGCATTAGCCAAGGAACAGCCACAGAGAGGAACTGCTCGGAGAGAGAACCGGAGAGCGTGGCTCTTTCCTGGACCTCAGTGACAACTAAAGTCTGATCTAAAC
Source organism: Shinisaurus crocodilurus (assembly GCA_021292165.1). NCBI lineage: Eukaryota > Metazoa > Chordata > Lepidosauria > Squamata > Shinisauridae > Shinisaurus > Shinisaurus crocodilurus. The sequence goes on from CM037887.1 coordinate 26,639,069, forward strand.
ATGCTATAGAACCCCATGGCATTTTCTTCTTCTTGGACTGTACCACATCATGATGCATACATGGGGGAATTATATGACTGAATGCTTCCCCCTGAAAACAAAGCTCCCTTACATACCAAAAGCTAGCATCTCGAGGAGAAATGCTAGAATAAACCGTTCTCCCTAACATACGAGCTTTCTATGTGCAAGGGAGATCTGTGCAATCCCAGCCTTGCAGTCTGAATGGTATGCTACAGTCCAGGAAACCACGTGATTCTTCTGCATACGTAATTGTCTGCAAATATCTGGATGGACCCTGAATTCCTCCTCACCCCCACCTTGCAATCGTTCACTGCTGAAAACTTTACTTAGGCTCCTTGTGGTTTCTGGGTCATTAGTGTACCCTGACGCTCCACATTCAAGCTTTCAGCCATAATATCATGTCCCATAAATATTTATTTTTTGCTCTCGTTCTGTTCCATCGAAGAGATTCACTTTGATGAGCTCTTGGAAAAGCACTAACCTAATTAAAATAAACGGGTAACATTTACCGCTTCAGGGGACAAGACATATGTTGCATTTAAGTGGACTTACAGTGCAATTCTGTGCATGTCTACTCAGAAGTCAGTTCCATTGAGTAGGGTGCTGGACTAGACAGGCCTTTCGTCCGATCTGGCAGAGATGTTCTGACGTCCTTAAGCCTGTACAAGATTGTAGGTTTATTTCTCCTGGTCTGCATTCAGCTGATTTAAATCACCCGATCTAACTGCAAAACAAAAATTCTTTTTTCCTCCCAATGAAGATGTTTTCATGTTTAGAAACAGAAGGGGAGAAGGGGAGCGGGAAAGACACCAAAAGGAATCTATGAACATAAGACACCAGCAGAGGTAGAAGCCTAATTCTCTTTGTTATCTAGTGAAATGACTCCACAAATATGACAATAAATCACTCCGGAAATCAATCCAAGAGGAGGCAACTGCTCCATGCTGATAATGCATCAATCAATATTTAATGTTTACACTTTAATTAATCCACACGTAGGAAGCATTCTTTCAGTGACACAAAAAAGGGATGAGAAATAAAACACCTTTGATATCAAATGGGGGACAACGGCTTGCCGATCTGTTAAGCTTTGATTGGGCCTTCAATTGATCATTGCAGTCTCTTCTCCCCCTCCCATCTTTCCTCTTCCAGTTGCACGCACCGGCATACAATGTCGCATTTGGTTATAAAATAAAACACAGTCTCTTTGCAGGGGTGGGAAAGAGGGACAGGAAGGAAAGAGGCATCACAAATCTGGTTTTGGGTAATTTTAACTTTTTTTGGAAATAAAAGGGAAGTGCGATTCTGCAGGATGGATTCTTGGAGTGGTGGAGGGGAAGAGAAGGATGGAGAGATTTATGTATGTAGGTATATTTGTAACCCTCCCAATAACAAATATCTCTGGGAGGCTAGAGAAGGTAGCAAAAAATAGTATCCACAATTTTGTGGCAAAGGGTCTATTGTAAGTGACTTCCTAGAAGCAAGGGAAGAGAAGGAAAAGAAAAGAAGAAAGCAAGCAAGGAAAAAAAAATATAACCCTTCACATAACTAAAATAAACACAATTTCCCCTATGAGGAAAGATTAAAGTTTTGGGGATTTATTAGTGTGTGGCGTAGGGGTGGGCGGTGGGTGGGACGACCACAGCTGAAGCTGCAATTCTAAGCGTACCTCTTAGGGACTAGGGGGCAAAACAAGACGCGGTCTTTTTCACGTCGTTTTGCCCTTGCATTCTTGAGTTTTATTAAGCACGAGGCTGGTGCAGGGTGGGGGTGGCAAGATTTATTATTTAGTTTCTTTATTTAATAGATGTATATATGGCTGAACATATTTAAAAATCTCTAGAGATGTGAATGCCCAGGAAAGCCCCCTGAAAAAAATATGGGGAAAACAGGGAAATTAAAAAACAAAATGCTTTTTTGGATTCACCCCAAATAAAAAACAAAACAAAAAACCCTGTGGGAAGTTTGGGAGTGTGTGTGTGTGTGTGTGTGAATTTTCTTCTTCATTTTTCCCCAGGCCTTCATGTCTATGATCAGGACCATGGCATGGGGGAAGGAGTCTTTAACCCTTTCCCCCCTGCCACAGTTCTGATTGGCATCCTCCTCTTTTTGCCTTCTAGTTGCAATGGGAGTAGGGTACTGGAACTACAACTGCAGTGCTTGTTAGTGGAGGCTGGTGACTCCTATTTCAGTGGGGCTCCTCATCCATTGCAGCTTTTATCTGGAGCTTTATAGGAGCCTATCCATGGTGCTCCATGGTGGTGAACCTATTTTGGGAATGGAGTTCAGCACCACATTTGGGCAAATTTTCATGAAAACTTAAAAAAAAAAAAGAGAGAGCCTCAAATTCCAGGATGAACCAAACTTAAGATTGGAAGCATTCTCAAAATTTGGGAGGAACCAAATTTAACCCTGGAAAAACGAGAAACTGAAATTGACTGATTCATCCATCCCTAGCTGGAATGCATGAATTGGCCCACAGATCATCTGTTATACAGTGCTAAAAACCTGTTTGTCCCAATCCAGAGAAAGCCAGCTGTAATGAAGTACCACTGAAATCAACAGACCAACTTCAATGCCGTTGCATTTCAATCGGGCTTAAGCGCAACTAACTTTCTCTCTAGAGTAGGACCTATGGCAGTTTGGAGGAATTGCTGAGCCAATTCAGAATGTTCAACATGAGTGCCAGTGGTCGCACTTAGTAGAGGCGAGTGCCAGGAAACGGGCTAATATTTTGGCATTCCTGACGGTCATATTTATTAGGCAATTTAGCTCTGGCAAGTTATGTTTTCAGTTATGTTTGGGTTGGTGCCCGGAGGTCTAATTTATAATAATAAAATGTTTCCAAAGCAGTGGCCAAACTCAAGTGGGCTCAACTACTTCTATTTCCTAGTGAGAAAAGAGAAAAGAAAAGAAAAGAAAAGTGGTCATGCAAAGTCCTGGCCTATTCTGGTAGTTGATGATGCTTGTCTCACGCAAGCAAACATATAGTATATTGAAACGATCCACAGGGCATTTGTAGGACACCTGGAGAACTTGTTGTTTATTCGAATCTTATAAATGCAAATGATGATGATGATGATGATGATGATGATGATGATGATGATATAAGGGGTGGCCAACCTTTTTTTTTTTTTAACGTCGGGGGCCACATTCCACCATGTTGGAGGCCACATGTCAGTAGCAGGCAAGGCCAATGGCAAAAGTAACTGGGACACCCCTTTTCTCTTTTTTCTGCCATTCTCTTTTCACTCCTATTCTGCAAGCCCCTTTTCTCTGTGAGTGGGTTCACACAACACTTATAAGCCATGGTGGCTTATAAGCCATCTTTGTTTCAGATTGTCGGCTTGTCGTGTTGTCTGAACCCAGCAGCATGGTTTGTTAGCCACGCACAAGCCACTCTGGTCGGGTTCAGGCAACACGACAAGCCACAAACATGGCTTGTAAGCCACCATGGCATATTGTGTTGTGCTGTGTGAACCCAGTCTCTGTCTTCCCTCCCACCCAGTGGGCTGCCAGGGAATTGATAGATCACTCTTACTAGAGGTCTGAACTGATCACATCTAGAGGGCTCCAGGTTGGAAAACACTACGCTAATCATTACAGCATACTGGCTGTCCTTTCTGGATCCTTATACTTGAAGCATGATTGAGATACCAGTTTAGCCCCACCCTCAAAATCTTGGCTGGGCTTCTTGGGGGAAAAGTCTTTTGTAAATTTGACATTTCCCCTAAATTGGGGGTGGACAACTTATGGTCCTCCAGTACAGATGTGTTGGCCTAAAACTCCCATCAGCCCTGGCCAGCATAACTAATGGCGAAGCATGATGGGAGTTGTAGGCCAAAACATCTGGAGTTGCCCACCCCTGCACTAAATGAACCATATGGCATACTTCTTTCCTTATTCACCTCGATATTACAAATACAACACATCCTCTAGAGTCCAGACTTTTCATAACCTCAATTCTCCCCATCTCCTCATCTACCCTATATATACAATGGTCATAAGAACATGGTGTGGGTTTGTTTGATATGCAGTGTACATCTCAAGCAACATTTTGAAGTTGCAGGCCTGCGTACACATTACATTTTCCCTCCTGGTTTATCAAAAAGCTGTGCTTTATCTGCAGTTCAGTTGTAGCCCTTTCTAAGCATGGAATTATTTATTTATTTATTTTAATTAGAGGCAATTCAGTTCAAAATAAGGGGAAATCTAACTTTACGCTAACTGTAGGAAAGCATAAGGCTCCCACTTCTGGTGGGGGACAAGGGGAGGTTAGGGGATGTTGACCTGGTGCTGAATGGGGTACATCTACCCCTGAAGGATGAGGTCCGCAGCTTGGGGGTCATTCTAGACTCCCAGCAGTCCATTGAGGCTCAAGTGTCAGCTGTGAGCCGGGCGGCGCTGTATCAACTCCATCTGATACAGCAGCTGCGCCCCTACCTTCCTAGTCATCTGGTCCCATCGGTGGTTCATGCCTTGGTCTCCTCTCACCTAGATTACTGTAATGTGCTCTACATGGGGTTACCCTGGAAGACGGTTCGGAAGCTACAGCTGGTACAGAACGCGGCGGCTTGCCTGGTTAAAGGCAGCTGCCAGCGAGATCACATCACACCAGTGCTCAAGTAGTTGCACTGGCTACCAGTTGCTTGCCAGGCCGAATTCAAGGTGTTGATTTTGACCTTTAAAACCCTATACAGCTCCGGTCCAGCTTATCTCAAGGAGCGCCTCCAACAACATCAAGTAGGCCGCTCAACAAGGTCTGCCACGGACGGCCTTCTCCTTGTCCCATCAGCCAGAAGCAGCCAGGCTAGTGGGGACTAGGAAGTGGGCCTTCTCTGTGGTGGCCCCCAAGTTATGGAACTCCCTCCCCCAGTGACCTTCACCATATACCTCATCAGTGACCTTGATGAACTTCTGCCGGGCTTTAAAAACATGGCTTTTCAGGCAGGAATATGGGGTGGGTTAGGATTTTTTTTAAAAAAGAACTTTTATATTGTTTTAATTGTGTTTGTTTTAATTGTGTTTTAATGGTGTTTTAGTTGTGTCTTATTTTATTTTATCCTGCTGTATCTCACCCAGGGTGGCCGGGTGGCCGGCCAGATGGGCGATTCAAAAATATAATAAATAAATATAAATAAAAGGCAACCGTAGAAAGTCGGGATGGAGGACATGTGGCCCTCGAGAGGTAGTTGGACTACAGAGCTCCTGTTTGTTGAAGAAGTGGGGCAGAGGGGATAATTTTGTCATGGATTAAAAACTGAACGTATATTTCTGAGCAGTCAAACAAAACAGAGGGAGATGAGAAGGGGAAACGGGGCCAGCCCTGCTGAAAGACGACCTAATTTTCCCCCTTCCCTTTTTCCTTTGGTGTGGTGTCTTTTCAGATCGGGGGTGGGGATGGGTGGGGTTGAACCCCTTCCAGCCTGAGGGCTGAACTCAATTTCGGAGAAGCTCTTGGGGACCGTACTCCAGCAGTGGGTGGGACCGAAGGCAAAGGGGGCGAGGCCAAAGGCAAAAGGGGGATGGGCCCATAATACAAGCATATTTTGGTTTTCAGCTCTCTCTCACTGTCAGTAACTAAGCCCTTGGAGAGGCCTTCCTACCGTTTAGAATGGAGAAGAAATGGTGCAAAAGCCAGGAAATGACCAAATGATAAATTGTCCAGGGGAGGGGAAGTGAGAACCACCTGGTGATGTGAGGAAGGGTGTGTGGCCATCCAGGACTCTCGGTGGGATGGAGTTGCCCCCCCCCAGGCCTGAGGTACAACACCCCTGTTTTAGATTGTAAGCCTGCAGGCAAAGATTCACTGGGTTCAGACAACATGATAACCCACACTCAAGGGTTGAGTATGGGCTGAGTGTGGATTGTCGTTGAACCCTGGATTGTTGTTGAAATGTGGATTATTATCGTGTTGCCGGAGCCCAGCTTCACTAAGAAGCCATGGCTTGTCAAACAACAAGCCAAACAACCCATGAAGAGAACCCATGGTTTGTTGTTGGGCTGTGAGCTGTGGGTTGTTCACCATGGTTTGTTATCTCAGCTGGGTTCAGACAACACGATAACCCATGGTTCAACAGCAACCCATGGTTCAAGGACAACTTACCGTACACTCAACCCTTGAGTGTGGGTTATTGTGTTGTCTGAACCCAGTCACTGTCTTGTTTTATTGTTTTCATGTAAACCATTTTTGGCTGAAGAGCAGGATAAAAATATTATGAAATAAATAAATAAATAAATAAATAATAAATAAATCACCACCATCATCATCATTTTTTGGGGGTAAATATGTATGTTGTTCAAGGATTGCTGTTTGCCAGTGACATATAGAAACTACTCAGTCTAATTATTATAGCACCTCACTAAAGCTCAGGTGCTGGCCGTAGGTGATTGGAGTTGGAGCTATAAAAGTTCCAGAATAGGAACAATGAGTCCTATGAAACTAATGAAAACAATTGCCAACTTCCTCACTCTAAAGCGTGATTCTTTAACAAGGGCAGCATTTCTTTTGGGTTCCCGATACTGAACAGTTGATTTGAAGCTAAGTCAAGTCTCCAGGAAAACATTCTTTTAAAAAAATAAATCAAATCAAATCATGTTGCACAAATCACGGCATAATTAAGCTGTTTCTATAACTGACATGTTTCAGTTTTGGGTTCTTTTTTTTTCTTTTTTAATGACACTAGAACCTAATAGGGAAAATAGAGGGGGGGGGAGAAATGATTTTAAAAATGACACATTGCCTGATGGGAATTGCTTCCTGGGAGGAAATAGGATAAGGAAGGGCTGCTGTGATTCAAGCGAGCCTATGTTTGCTTGCTTGTATTTAAATATGTATATCCTGCCAACTGGCCCTGCAAGGGCTCTTGAGAAGGTTTATGATGGAGTAGAAAGGGCAACTGAAGCAACCACCACCACAGTCCAACTGAAATAATTTTAAAACAACACAGCAGCAAGCACACAACTAAGATTTTTTTAAAAAACATGACAAAACCATATGGTGAAGATGAGTAAAATCAATCAAAGCCTTGTTTGGACTTGTTTAGCACTTAGGCATTTAAGCAGAGACTGGATGGTCATCCTTCAGGGTGATGTAGCCGCATCCTGCATAGCAAAGCATGCATTAAGCTGGGGGTTAGACTACATGACCTCTTAAGTCCCTTCCAACTGTATAATTCTAGGATTCTATGAAGGAGGAGGAGGAGGAGGAGGAGGCTCTAGCCACCATTCAAATCTGGCAAGTGACCAAGTTTGACGTGTCTCCTTGGGTAAGGAAGGAATTTGATAAGGAGGGCACCACTGCTGATAAAGGCTCTAATCCTTGTGTCTACTCCTGACCCAGTGATCACTGGAATCTGCAAGGGAATGCAAGGGAGCAGCTGTTTCTTCAAACCTGTGTGAACTGTTTATACAATCCACACAAACATCGGCCAGATCATTTTCTCTCCTTCATCCCTCCTTGTGTCTTACTCTGCAAAGGAGGACAGACTCCTGTTTGAAGGCATCCTTTATTTCAGCCTTCCTCAACCTGGCTTTTAGCCATGCTGGCTAGGAATGATGGGAGTTGTAGTCCAGCACATCTGGAGGACACCAAGTTGGGGAAGGCACCTCTATTTGACTGGCTATCCAATCTAAGTTGACTTTAAAGAGAAACAATCCTGAGAACGGGGAGCAGGGTCCTGGACAGCAGACTACATAGGTACTTAGGTCAGTGGGTCAGACTCACGGACTTACCCACTAGGGCAGGGGTGCAGAACCACTTTCAGGCCAATGGCCAAATTCCATTATGGAGAAGTTCTCAGTGACTAGTTTCCAGTGGTGGGCAGCTCCATCGTACTAAACATACCAGCATATTTTCACTTAAAGCTCTTTCTGCAAGGAACTAATGCCTTAGGAGAGGCATTTCAACCTTTTGGAATAAGGAAACACTGCACAAAAGCTGGGGAAAATCACCAAATGATCAGTGGTTCGGAGGAAAGGAGAGTAACCTTCTGTGGAAGGGCCAGATTAGGTCCCCCAGATGGCTGGATTTGTCCACGGGCCTGAGGTTCTGCACCCCTGCACTAGAGTGAGATGCATTGTATTTCTATTTAAGTTACAAGCATTATTTCTAAATTTGCACCCATGTATGTACCATAGCACATGCAAAATGCGCATTGCGCACATCTTTTTTGGTGATGCGTAAGTGCTCATGCTATTCATTAAGAGAGTCATTAAATGAAGCTGAGGGCTAAGTCACTTGTGTGTGTGTTTTCCTCAGGGAGAACAGATATCTTTGGTCTTGCAAAAGCCCTTTTGTTTTCAGGCATTCATCTGAATACAGGGAAAGCAGAGTTGCTAGGCTTAGGCTCTGGCCCTGAGACTCAGCTGAGCAGAGGCGGTGTTTTTGGAGGCCCATTAGGGCTGGAGCCCCGAATCTTTCATTTGGAGCCCCAAATCTCTGGGAGGCCCTCTGTCCCACCACCCTGCTGTCCATGGGCACTTGCTGAAATACAGGGACAGGGGCCCTGATGATCTCTGTTGCATCGGATCCCCCTGGATTAGCTGGCTTTTTGCCCACATGTCTTCCACCTCCTGCTGCCCCCCACGTTGAATCTTTCTGCCTGAGTTTTTTTCTGAAATGAAATGCCCTCCCCTCCTCTCCCCATACAGCCCTTTTTACAAATAGGGCTGTCCTTAGGAAACGGGGTCATTTACAGACGTAGACTTTAGAGCATATGTAAATTTCTGGTGACCGAAATAAACTTTATCTATCATATGTAAATTAGAATATGCAAATTTGTGCTTTTTTTTTTTTTTTTTTTTTGTCCTGTGGGCTTGAGTCCTGGATCATTTCATTTCCTATCACCACCCCTGCAGCTGGGGTTCTATTCTTAGGGCCTCAGAATAGCAAGTTTAAATGTTGGTGCTATCAGCCAGTCTCAGGAACAAAACAGATCCTGACTTTAAATCTGTACCTAGCAGCTACATCTTTTTCTTTCTCTTTTTTGACTCTAGAGTAGACACAGCCCCCCCCCCAACCCAGATCTTAAAATCTACCCTATGCTAGGGTTCCAACTATGGATTGGGTCCCTTGCACCTGCTTTAGATTGAAAATAATAATAAAAAAAAGACATAGCTGCTACTTACGGCTTTAAAGTCATGTCTGTTTTGACCCTCAGATTACTACCTTTGAATCTTGGGTCTAGGAGTTTTGCAGCAGTATTATTTCCAAACACACCTCCCCCCCCTCCTCCTCCTCTCATTTTTTTAAAATTCTCATTCTTAAAGAGAAAATCTTGCATAAAAATAATTCCACCCCCACACACCCCACACATCATGTTTCCACAAATCTCAAATTCATTCAGTTGGACCCCACCCCAAGGAAAATAAACAATCAAACTGTTCCCCCTCTCCCAAATTTTGCCATTTTCCTTGTCCTTCACATCCCTAGCTTTGCCCATTAACTGCTTGGCCACATCTCTCCCTAGGTATTATATAAAGGAGCACCTCTTCCCATATGTACTACCTGCAAGCTAGCTTAGCGGGGCACAAGACTGCCTAGCATACAGCTATCTCCTCCAATAACACTTGCCGCCACCTCCCAGCATCTGACACCTGAAGCGACCATCTAATTCTACCTAACGGTAGGGCTGGCCCTGGCCCTAGAGCATCAATGGATGCCCTTCTCGAAGAGCCACCTTAATATGCTCTGGGGAGGCTGACTGAAAGGGAGAGGTCCTTCTTGTTCCACCAGGTGCCTACATTGATGTATTTTTGGCACCAGGCAAAGACTTTCCTCTTCTCTACAGGCCTTTTAACATTCTTCAAATATCCTCTCATTCTGAATTATCATCATGTAAGAATGATAGTATATTTTTCTCTCTGCTTTTTTATCATGGATGTGTTGTTCTTAGTGCTTATGTTTTTAGGTCTTATGAGATGGCAAATTGTACATGCAGAACACCATGTACAAAATTCAGACATTCATGAGAAATGGTGGAACAATGGAGAATTATGCATCTAGTGCAGAATACGGCATCTAGGTTGCTCAGTGGAGCTTCCTACGTTGCACATATGACTCCTCTGCTGAAAGCTCTGCACAGGTTGCCAATTAGACACTGAGTCATGTTCAAGGTGTTATTGCTGGTTTATAAGGCCCTAAATAGCCCAGGACCAGGTTATCTAAGACAGGGGTGGGCATAAAGTAGATCTCCTGATGTTTTGGACTTCAGCTCCTGGCCTTCCTGACTATTGGCAATGCTGGTAGGGACTTCTGGGAGTTGAAGTTCAAAACATCTGGAGATCTACCTTCTGCCCACCCCTGATCTAAGAGATTACCTTCTCCTCTATAGGCCATCCCAGTCTTTACATTCTGGAGAGGAGTTCTGGGTTGCTATAACATGGCCTGCTGATATTCACTTGGTCATGGTGCAGGGGAGGGCCTTCTCCATTGCGGCACCCAGCATGTGGAATGATCTCCTCACTGAGATCCAGCAGGCTGCTAGTGTGGAGTGTTTCCACCAACAACTAAAGCCACATTTGTTTGCCTGGCACTAGCATTGCCTGCTACCCATGATTATTTTAATGAGATAGTTTCTCATTTTATTACGACTGGATTGTTTTGCTAATCGGTTTTCTTGTCTTTTGTGATGATTTTCTTTTGTGACCTGCTTTGCGACTTTTTTTTCCTTTCAAAAAATGATCAATGATCTGAAATCAATGATCTGAAATAAAAATAAATAAATACATACATAGATTTCATAGAGTTGGAAGGAGCCTACAAGGCTATCGAGTCCCACCCCCTGCTCAGTGCAGGAATCTAGAGGAGGGGCTCTCCCATCCAAGTAACAACCAGGTCCTGACCCTGCTTAGCTTTCCACGCTCAGACAAGCTGAGCCAGCGTAAGCCACAGGCCTGTAGCTGCACATAATTTCTAACACATCGCTTCTAGTTTGGAAATGACAGCACCAGCTAATTTGGAATGTAAAAAAAAAATGGCTAGAAATTCAGATGAGGGGGGATTTCAGAAGCATCCCTCCTCCAGACACATTTCAGACACCTGCCTTCTCCTATCTGGTGCTGTCTAGATGTATTGGATCACAAAAGCCATAATCCCCAGCCAGCTGTGGTCCAACACATCTGGATGGTGCCAGGTTCAGGAAGGCTGGCATATACATTTATGCACCACCCTTCAATTCAGAAAGCAACAAAGGTTTTGTTCCATTGGCCTGGAAGTTCCATACCTCCATGACTGCTTAGGCATCTGAACCTTCACTTTAAAAAAAAAATCTTTGGTGAGAAACTTTAGGTCTTAAAAAAAAGTGCCACTTATCCTTGGTAATTTTCTCAGGTCTCAAGTTGCTTGGAAGGGAGTTGGAAAACATTTGAGATGCTGTGTTGTTTTATTGCTCCCTGTTTGTTCCATGTACACCCCCCCCAAAAACCAAAACAAAACTCCATCCGCTCGCCACATTAATGAATTACTTGCGGGATCAAAAATATAAATAGACCATCTTGGCTGAACCACTGTTTATTAATATTGTTTTTACCAGCCTATTTGGAGACATTAGAAAAATCTCAACAACTTTGGCTATTTATTAACGAACCTTAATCTCATAAAGATAATAAATGTCCCCCTTCTCCTTGCTTTGCAACAGCAACAAAGGGAAGGCATTCTCATTACTTATTAAGATGTGGTCCATCCTTTGTATATTGAGTTTCTTCATAGACTTTGAACTTTTATCCCTCGTCATTCTATTTCGGAGGCAAACATCAAAGCAGCCAGTGGTCCTAACGGAGCTGCTGACGAGTAGATGCCTTTCAGAGAATGTTAATGCCTTCTTGAAGAGCAGAGCTGGGAAGGAGGTGTAATCCCCTAAAGAGCTGGGCTTGGGAGTCTCACAATACAGAACCGTTATAGCCTGCTGGTTAGATCAGCTGTTTGCTTCCCCTGCCCCCTTTAAAAATATGCAATCTCACCAGGGTGGAGGGCTAGAAGTTTGGGGCATTTTTGTGGCATATCAGTCCTGCCAGTTCACAGTCCAGAGTGGCAGAACTCATCTCATGGATGACAGGGAGTCAGCCAAGAACTGGTTTGGATGATAGCAACAACAACAACAACGGGGGGAACAAAGAAAAAAGACAGAGCTGTTATTTGGGGGGATAATAATATTGATCTACCTTACTTATTTCCTCCAGCAGCCCTTTGAAAAGGCTGTATTTATTTTTTTTGTATTATATTTATATCCTGCCTTTTTTCCTGCAAGAAACCCAAGGCGACTTACATAATCCTCTTCCTCCTCTCTATTTTATCCTCACAACAACCTTGTGAGGTAGGTTAGGTTGAGAGTCAGCGACTGGCCCAAAGTCACCCAGTGAACTTCATGGTTGAGTGGGTCTAGAACCCAGATCTCCCAAGTCCCAGTCCAGCACTCTAACCACTACGCCACACTGGCTCTGAACAGAGGGAGATGAGAGGGGAAGCAGGGCCATCCCATCAGTCCTGCTGAATGACTTCTTTTTTTCTTCTTCCCTCCCCATCCTTTTTTTCCTTCTGTGTCATGTCTCTTTTAAATTGCAAGGCTGTGAGCCGATGACTGTTTTGTTTTACTGACTGCATGTAAGCCAGTCTGGGAGCCTTTTTGGCAGAGGAGCTGGGGAGAAAAGCTTTAAATAAATAATGCTTGCTACATTTATATATCACCTTTCGATCAAACAATTCAAAATGGTCTAGAGTTTGTAATAATGGCTTACAATCCAGGAGTCATGACACAAAAACTGTATGTGTGCATGGTGCAGGGGAAAGAATGAGGAGAACAGAGGAAAATAAACATATTCAGGTACCCATTCTTCCATGTTGTTACATAATTGGGTGGTGGGGGGTCATATTTATTTACTTAATTATTAGATTTGCTATCCCACCTTTCTTCCATTGTGGAACTCAAGGAGGCTACTACAGTGCAGTCCGCAGGTGGTCTCTGCTCCAAGCCCGTGACCGGGGCCACACCTGCTTAGTTTCAGCAAGGTGGCTACCTCATGTGCCTTCAGACCATGCCCTGGGACATGTTCATTTCATTTCATTTCATGTATTTCATTTCTATACCGCCCCACAACCGAAGCTCTCTGGGCAGTTCACAACAGATTGTGCATAAAAACAACAATAAAAACATACAAAATAGTTTAAAAGATTAAAAACCAAATTTAAAAGCACAGTTTAAAATACAATCCAAAAGTTAATAAAACTAAGCCTACAGGTGACAATTCACACACACACACACACACACACACACCCGTGCTATTTTGAGCTCTTAACTATTGAATGCCTTGGCATAGAGGGAAGTCTTAACCTGGCGCCGAAAAGATAGTAAGGTTGGTGCCAGGCGGGTCTCAGTGAGGAGCTTATTCCATAATTGGGGGGCTACCACTGAGAATGTTGAGAGAATGTGATCGGAATCTGGAGCTAGCTCCAGGCCTGATGTACCCCATGGCCACAAAATCCCCTCTTGATGGGTTTTTTGCAGCTTGGGGGTGGGGGCGGAATTGGCCCCCCTGTCATCCTGGCTCCCCGCCATCCCTGAGATGAGTTCTTCTGCCACTCTCTCTCTTGTGAATTGGCAGGACTGATACACCACTGAAAATGCCCAACGCTTCTAGCCCTCCACCTTGGTGAGACTGCCTATTTTTTAAAAGAAAACAAACAAACAGCTGATGCGGATAGTAGGGGGGGGGAAGCAATACCTCATCCCCAGTGTGGAGTAGGTACAGTTTGGCTTTGGAACTAAGAAGACTCGGGTTCAAATCCCTATTTAGCTATGAAGTTTCATGGGTGATTACCAGCCTAACCAATCTCACAGGGTGGTTGTGAGGATAAAATGCATTTGTGTGTGCGTGCATGTGTGTGTGCGTGCGTGTGTGCGTGCGTGCGTGTGTGCGTGTGGTGGGTGAGATCAATGCACATCACATGGTGCTCCTTAGAGTAAAGCAAGATTAAGTAAGATGTCATAAATAAATAATTAAATAAATAAATAAATAAATAAATAATCTGGTTTCTTTGGCAAAATACCTGATGCCAAATTCAAGGTCAAAATGCCAAATGGGCAAAGAAAATATTCGGCCACCCTGGTTGCTGTTTCATTTGTGGGTGGTCCCCCCCTGTCTCAAATGAACAATTCTTTTACTCAAGTTCTCCAAGGGTTCCTTGATTGTTATGAAAAATTGCAGCTTCACAGAGAACCCTCAGGAGAATAAGAAGCAGAAGACATATCCTAGCCAACATGAAGCATACCTGAGAATCCCATTCATTTCAATGGAAGGAGTTAAGCGTGCACCGACATTTCGCCAAGAAACTGCAGCGGAAGAACTCTCTCTCCCGATATGCTCTCTCCCTCTTAAGGTTTTACTGAGCATGTTATCTTGCTGAAAAGGAAGGTGTGTGTGTGTGTGTGTGTGAAAAACCAAGCAAACAGAGCTGTATTCTGCTGTCAGTTTTTCATGTCTCCAAAGCTCTTTGAATCAGTCAGAAAGACTGATGTGTCAGAAGGATATCAATCACATCCCAGTTTTGTTTTCTGCCAACTGAAGCAAAGTGTGCCGTCGTGGCCCTGAATAAAAATGCTACATCTCATTAGTTTTGTACGTTTGCTGCAAAAAGTGTCTGGAAAAGAAGCCTATCCCACCCACCCCCTCGATATTTTCTGCTGCGTTGTTTCCAGAACAAATGTCCCAGGCCTTGCTGAGGAAAGGGTAGGGCTCAATTTGCTTGTTTCATGGCCCACAAAGTGCATGAACCATAGTGCCAAATAGTGGTGGCAACAGAAAAAGAAAATTTGTGTGCGTGTTGGCGGGGGGGGGGGTACAGAGGGGGCAAAGTGTATTTCTGGGTGGGGTGGGAGTGAGCCTTAATTAATTAATTAATTCATTAATTATATTTCTACCCCGCCTTTGTTCCTGCAAGGAACCAAAGGTGGATTCCATAATCCTCCTCATCCTCCTCTCCATTTTATCCTCACAATAACCCCGTGAGGTAGGTTAGGCTGAGAGTCAGTGCCTGGACCCAAGTCACCCAGTGAGCTTCTTGGCCGAGTGGAGTCTCGAACCTGGATCTCCTGAGTCCCAGTCCAACACTCTCACCCCTACGCCACACTGGCTCTGAAATCTAATGTTGCTTGCCTTGCACGAAGTCAGGTTTCTATGTGGGACAGGAACAATAAAAATGGCATGCCCCACTTCCATATGGGGATGGCACAGGCAATTCTACCAGCTCCAGATTCTTCCACTTGGTTTTGCTGCATGACTTAATTCTTTATCAAATAAGGGCTTGATAAAGTCCTTAACCCACCCGGCTGGCTTATATACTTGCTGCCGGCTGGGTACAGCAGCTGGACCTGGGTCTTTTCCCTCCTCCCAAGTGGCAACGGCTCCACATCTGGACCTGGGTCTTTTCCCTCCTCCCAAGTGGCAACGGCTCCACATCTCTCACCGCTTATGTTCTGGGGAGCTGTGGGATGAGTCAGGAGAGTCAGGAGGCATGGCAGTGGGCGGGATGGGTTCAAAGCGGTTCTTCAGGACTCCAAACAGGGCAACCCTATGACAGGACACTTTAGGCTGCCCTACATCTTCTGTAGAAGTGGGGTTTGCTGCAGATTCCCAATCCTCCTCCAAAGAGGTCTCCCCTGAGGTCAGCCCAGGTGGGAGCTTGAGAATGGAAACATCATCCTGGTACTGAAATACAGTCTCAGGCTTTTGGACTCTTTGGCCTTTGCCTGGCTCTCGCCAAGTTCTTCTTGGCTCTGGTGTGCTTCTGCACAGGGCCGGTGCTACCGCTAGGCAGACCCAGGCGGCTGCCTAGGGTGCGTGGCGGAAGAGGGCGCAGAAATGCTGCACTCCTTCCTCACCGCCGGCGCGATCCTGCCCCGCCTGGCCGCCTCGCCGACAAAGGCACCGGTCCGCAACCACCAGGTTGTCGTCGGCGGTAGCGGCGACCGGTAGGCAGCGGGGAAAGCGGCTGCTGGAGGAGGAGGCGGGCGGGGGGGCGCTGGGCAAGCAGGCATTTCCCGGCTGCCTTCTCCGGAGCCCTCCCCCCCCGCATGAGAGGGGGGGCGCTAAATATAAGCCAGCCTAGGGCGCCAAACTGCCCTGCACCGGTCCTGCTTCTGCATGTCCCTTGGTTCTGACTCCCTGGCTCACCTCAGACAGCTGCCTAGGCTACAGCTTAGCCTGATCACCCCTGTAGAAATTTAGATTGTATAAGCATCCTGGGACAGAGGCCTATCTCCTCTGCTCTGGTCATTTTGCAAAACACCATATACTCTGATGGTGCTGCTTACATAACGTCAAATGTATGATAACATGGAAGCAAATACACATAGGAAGCAGAAGGACTGCTCCACCAGTCCTTCTGATAAACCATTTGCTTTTATTTTTCCTTTTCCTTTTCCTTCCCCATCCCCTTTTCCTTTAGTGTTGTGTCTGTTTAGATTGTAAGTCTGCAGCCATGATCTGTTTTGTTTCATTGCTTGTATGTAAGCCACCCCCAGACCCTTTTTGGCTGAGGAGTGGGATGAAAATGCTTTAAATATGAATACAAAGCACCATGTATGCTAATAGCGCAGTCTACATAATGGCACACCTATGATAATATAGAAACCAAACACCCCATACATTTTGCAGGTGAATCAATTAGAATAATCTCTTCCTCTATCACGATTTCTGTGCCCACTTTTTCTGGGGATAGATGAAAATAGCTGGTGGCACGTGATTTGATTCTAATAAACACTTTCCCTCTTTCTTTCTTAATTTCTTTCTTTTTTGGCAGAAATGCATTCGGCAGCAACCCGGGTCACAGGATGATTTACAAAACTGTCATTGTCATATGGTGTTAATTTGATAGCTCGTTTCAAGTGACATCTGCGAGAAACAGTTGGACATGCTTCGGCTTTTGCATTAATTAACTCAAGTTTCTAATTAATTATGCAAAGCTGAAAACAAACAAATAAAAATAGAGCGAAAAATAATAGCTAAAAACCCAAGATAAGATGCACTTCAACACCTCTCTTCAGTTACTGATACCCATTGGTTTGACTTTGGTTTCCACTGGCAATGGATTTATTTATTTAATTTATTTTTTATCAGCAGAGATGTACGCTGGGCATTTCATTGGCAGAATGGCTACTTTTCGTATAATGCAATTCATGTTCCGACTTATATGTAGGACAATGTGTATTGTTTAAACTTCCAGGGGTGGGGGTTGGGAGGAAAGGGTGTGTGTGGAATCCTTTGCCAAGTCTTTTCTATGACTAGATTCAGATGACACAATAACCCACACTTAAGGGTTGAGTGTGGGTTGTCGTTGAACGGTGTGCTGTTGTTGAAACGTGGGTTATCATGTTGTCTGAACCCAGCCGAGTTGGTAACAAACCATGGTGAACAACCCACAGTTCCCCACCCAACAACAAACCATGCCATGGGTTCTCTTCGTGGTTCGTTCATGGTTAACAAGCCATGACTGGTTAGCGCAGCTGGGTTCAGTTCAGACAACACGAAAAGTCACGTTTCAACAACAACCCATCGTTCAATGACAACCCCCTTTCCCCCAAATGCTGATCATTTGGTGGTTTCCCAGATTTTGCACAATTCCTCCTCCCCCCCTGTTTTAAAAGGTTGAAATTGCCTTTCCTAAGTCTTAGTTATTGGCAGTCATAGCTTTAGGCTACAATATATTGGTATTTTGGGGCCCTGCTTTGTCTTTGAATCAGGTCTAATCTGAGTTTCATCATAACACCTCCCAGAATACCTCCCATTTATGAAGTCTAGCATTTAGTGGTCAAATAAATCCAACTGTTCAGGAAAGGGCTGTAGCTCAGTAGGAACACACATACTTTGCATGCAGAAGGTCTAATCCTTGGCATTTCCAGCCAGGGTTGGCCAAAACTTTCGCCTGAAACCAGGAGAGTCTTTCCCAGTGAGTGTAGACCAGGGGTGTTGAACCTCAGGCCCTGGGGCCAAATCTGGCCCTCCTAGGTTCCCCAAATGGCCATGCCCCATTCCACTGCCCCACCCCTTTCCCCAACTGCTAATCATTTGTTAGTTTCCTGCCTTTTGCATGGTTTTCTTCCCATTCTAAAGGGTTGAAATGCCTCCCATATGGCCTATATGCTGGTATTTCTGGTATCTTTGGTCCAGTCCCCTTTTGCCTTCTGCCCTGCCCACCCCTGGAATGTGGCCCCAGTAGAGCTCCTCTGAAATGGAATTCAGCCCTGGCTGAAAGAGATTCAACACTCTGTCGTAAACAGTAATATATCATTCAGTCCTGCATTCAGTTATGCAGCTTTAGTCCAATTCAAGTCAATGGGATTGAAGCAGCCCATGTGAAGGATTGCAGCCAGTATGGAGCTTAAAGCATCTGGATGATGATGATGATGATGATGATGATGATGATGATGATGATTTCATTTCATTTCATTTCATTTCATTTCTATACCGCCCCACAGCCGAAGTTCTCTGGGCGGTTCACCATTTATACATAAAAACAACAGTAAAACATACAATATAGTTAAAAAGATTAAAAACCAAATTTGAAATCACAGTTAAAATGACAATACAAAAGTTAATAAAACTAAGCCTACAAGTGACAATTCCCACCGCCCCGCCCCCTGGGTGCTATTTGAGCCTTTAACTGTTGAATGCCTTGGCATAGATAGTCTTAACCTGGCGCCAAAAAGATAGTAAGGTTGGCGCCAGGCGGGTTTCAGTGGGGAGCTTATTATTCCATAATTGGGGGGCTACCACTGAGAAGGCCCTCCTCCTTGTTGCCACCAACCGAGCTTCTCTTGGAGGTGGCAGTCGGAGGAGGGCCCCAGATGTTGAGCGCAGTGTCCGGGTAGATTGCGGTTGGGAGAGACATTCCATCAGGTATTGTGGTCCTAAGCCACGTAGGGCTTTTTAGGTTAGAACCAGCACCTTGAATTTGGCTCGGAAGCATATTGGCAGCCAGTGCAAATGATTAAAAATGCATTGTGTGAACACCATTGTATATGCAGAATCCGAGTTTCCTTTATATGTCTCTGCAGTTGATTTTAGAGGCTCTTGTTTTGATCAGCTGCACTTCAGTTACTTTGGTCAAAATAATAGGCAGGTTGTGTTATCTGCTTGACCACCAAGAAGTATAATAATTCCACCTTGCCTATAACACCTTATAATCTTCATAACCATGTCTGGATAGAACCGTTTGAGGAACCCTTTCTATTCTTAGGGACTCTCAGAATGCCTTCCTCTCTAATTTTGTTCTGATGCGTAGCCTCTTAATGAGAAACCTCCACTTCAGAAAATGGCTTAAGAGAATTTTTTAAAAAAAAATCCTGGAAAACACTTCATAGTTTATATAAGTGCTTTGTGGTAGGGATGGGATCTCCAACACAGTGCCCATGGGCACCAATGTGCTGATAGACACCTGTCTTGGCACACACCTGGCTCACTGCCCCTCCTGAATTTTATTTTATTTCTGATTTTTTTTTTTTAATTAAGCATTTCTTTTTTAACTGGGAGGCTTTATTTGGTTTTAAAAGAGTGGTTTTGTGTTTTGGAGCTCAGACCCCACTCCTTCCTTGTACCTGCTATATGTTCCATTACATATGGAGCACTAGGTGATGCTGTGGTATAGCAGAATTGTGCAAATACATGAGGGGTTCATGCTGCCATTCACGGATAATACCAGGCTTTCCTTGATCTAAAAATAAGGCATGCAAAGCACAGGAGAGGCCCCGTGACTTCATGTAAAACACTGGTGAACTACCATGAGTGAGGAATCACGAGCACACAATAAATGCCTTGGTAGAGAAGCCCTCTGTCATCATGAGTTAGAAAGGATCAAACTACAGGTGATGGGAAAGAGCCTTGCTCAAGTAGGGATATATGAGAAATTCATTTTATTTCAGTTCAGTTTTGACCAGAATTTACCCAGTTCACTCTTCCCAGAACCACATATAGACCTGAATGCAATCTGTCCATACACTTCCAAGCTTGCAATGTGATTCGTGGGACCAAAAAAAGAAAAAAAAATTGCAGTCCAAAAATGCATACATTTGAAAAAATTGTATGAAAAAATGTGTACTTTTGAAAAATGCACACAAACATGCTTTACTCTATGGGAAATAAATGTATACATTAAAAATGTGCACAATGGCTATGTTCATTTGGAAAAATGCGTACAAAAATATACACAAATTTTCATGCAAATATTTTTAAGAAAACAAAGCTTGCAATCTGATATGTTGTGTGTACATGAGAGTGCCATGTGTGTACATGAGAGAGCCAGTGTGGCATAGTGGTTAGGGTGTTGGACTGGGACTCGGGAGATCCTGATTCAAGTCCCCACTTGGCAATGAAACTCACTGGGCGACTTTGGGCCAGTCACTGACTCTCAGCCTAACCTACCTCACAGGGTTGTTGTGAGGATGAAATGGAGAGGAGAAGGATTATGTAAGCTGCCTTTACTTGCAGGAAAAAAGGCAGGGTATAAATATAATAAATAAATAAATAAAAATATGGACATGAATCAAAATGAGCACTGAGGTGGAATTCAGGGAACCTCAACGATCTTTTGCTGATTTGCACATCGCTGTGCCCAAAATCCAGGAGAGGCACTGCTAGTCAGAAGAGATAATATTGTGCAGAGAACTCTGTGTCCATTGACACATTTTTCTGAGAAATCATTTTTGAACACTATGTGTAGTGGTGCGCTTAAAGGCAGCACCCACAGGCAGATTTCTACACACAGCTTTGGCCTTTGCAGAAACACCTCTGAGTATGACTCTGGGGCATGGATTTGGGGTGGGGATTTCTTGCATTAACTTTGGGGTTCCTGCAAGCCTGCTGATACGTCTTGTGCATGGATAGTGCCATTTTGGCTCCATAAAGATGAACACTTTGGATAACTGAGTTCACTTTTAGCATATATGAATTGTATCAAGCTAGGCTCCCTTCTCTTACAATTGGCATTGCTGCTCATGCAAGTGACGTGGGTGTAATATAACTCAGTGCGGTGGAAGGGGATGAAAGTTTCCCAAAAGATTCATTTTCACAGTTACCATGGACTGCGCTCAGATATCATGCAAGTCCTTGTGTTACCTATAAAGAAATCCAAGTACATTGGATTAACTTAGCACATATTGCATCCTCTTACAGCAGACCGAGGATTTGCATATTCTTCCTGATTATCTGGTAATTAAACCAAGTAAGTACATATATACAGTAATTACCATGTAACCTAGAGTGCCATCTGGTCTGGAGGACAGAATTAACTGTGTGTTTACTTCATTGTTCCCAAATGTAGCAGAGTTAGCCATTCTTGATGTGTCGAGGCTATGGCCAAAGACTCGATTGTATCCAGCAGGCGTTGGTGGCAGCAGGCCACAAAATGTCTAATGAGTTAACTACCTATCTAATAAATGAGCCCAGGGCTTTTTGCATTTCAAGATCCAAAGGCCTGTCAGGGTGCATCTACACGGGCCATTGGGCGGGGTTTGGATGTGTTCATTCCGCATGCCTGATCTCCTGTTCGCCAGATGTGAGCAAGAGTAGGCCAGGTTACTCTTCTCTCCACCTGCAAAGCAGCAAGGAAACACATTGCAGCAGCCCATTTTACACCTGGCTGATGTTGGAGGAAACTTTTTCAGAATGTTTGTTTTGAACTTAAAGAAAGCAGCCAAATCTATGATTTTGAAACAGCATTTCATTTATACATATCATTTTCACTTTCATGTAACCCCGCCCCCGAGCCAGAAATACACACCATAGCTTAAATGTTTGTTGCTGCTATTTTTCTTTTACTATTTGTGTTTTTAATCGATTTGCTTTTATTATTGTTTTAGCCAAGTGTCTCAGGCCTGAAGATGTTAATGGTTTCCACTGGAGGTGTGGAGTGGAGGGGTATGTGATGTCAAGAAGACAACGTGAGAACAGAAGTAGCTAAGAATTGCTCAATCAGGCCTTCCAGTCCAGCTTTCCCTAACCTGGTGCACTCCAGATGTTTTGAACTTCATCTCCCATCAGCCCAGCCAGCATGGCCAAATGGTCAAGAATGCTGGGACTTGTGGTCCAAAACATTTGGAAAGCATCAGGTTGGGGAAGGCTGATTAGTCCAACAATCTGCTTCTAAGAGCCTCCAGATTTCTCTGGGATGCTTAAAACCAGGGCATGGAGGTAACAGCCTTCCCCTCCATCTTGTTGCCAGAACCTGGTATTCAAGAGATATATTTAGGCTGGTGACTCCGTTGTCAATGGGGCTCCTTATCCATTGCAGCTTTTATTCTGAGCTTTATAGGAGCTATCCATGGTGCCATACCCCATTCCCAAAATAGGTTCATCACCATGGAGCACCACAGATAGCTCCTAGAAAGCTCAGAATAAAAGCTGCAATGGATAAATATGAGCCCCACTGACTTACGCATCACCAGCCTCCCCTGGATATATTGTTCCTGAATGTGGAAGTTCCACGGGCCATCATGGTTACTTACTATCCATCAATTGACCCATGAGGATGATACAAAAGCTCAGTAAGTGATAGTGTTTGTTTAACATTGGTTGTTTCACACATGTAAGCAAGCCATCCCATGATATCTCTACATGCAGGCTGCAAGTCTATGCACACTTACAAGGCTGTAAACCTCATTGAACTCAGTTGGGCAGACTTCCAAACCAATGCACATAGGATTGCAATGTCAGCTCATGGAAAAGAAGACATGAACTGATTCCCCTGAAAAACAATGCATTCATATCCATGGCTGAGGAGATCGGATCCTTTGGATGGCCCACTCACCAGAGAGAGGGGGGAAATTGGCCACTTTTGAACCATTGCTATACAAACCGAAACTCAGTGATCCTTCCAAATTTGCACGTCTTTGAATTTTCCAGTGGATTTCTCCATTTTTTTTAAATTAAAAAAAAATGCATACATAAATGTATATATTAGGGGAAATACCATTAAAATGCACCATATTAGGAAAACTGCTTGCACGAATGTGTATATTAGGCAAAATGCATACAAAAAAAATGCCTGTATTAAGAAAAAAAATCTGCACAAAAATGCTGCTATATTTTCAAGCAATTTTTTTTAAAAAAAACAATCTCAAAGTTTGTGATGAACTGAATTTAAGATAGGAAAAATGAGAAACCGAGAGCAATCAGAATTGACAGATTCATACATCCCATCCTTACCATTCACACATACAAAGCCTAGCATGTTGTGATAGTGTAGTGAAGAAGTGATGCACTTGCAAGGGAGGGGGGGGGAACCATCCTTGAATGATCGTCAAGGCTGGGCCACAGTAGGCAGGTGTCGGAGGTGAACCAGCACTTGGGAACCAGCAGTTGAGACAGGTGACAGAGCCAAGGAACCCACAGAAATCCACTAGAGCCAGAAAGATGATTGTTGCTCAGGAAAGATCTCAGCCCAAACAAGAAGCCCTTCATAGTCTTTCCTATAAGACAGGGCTCAGCGATGCATGCATTGTGGCAGGCTGGTGGATGGGAAGAGGCATGGGCTGTAGAAGGGGCGGTGATGGTGGCTGCTGCTGCAGTGGGCGAGAGGGTGAGAATTGGCGGTGGAAGCGGCGGTGGCAGCCAGCGGCTGAGTAAACAGGTAGGCCGGTGGGTGGGCAGAGGCAGAGGCAGCAGCGGTGGTGGTGGCGGAGGCAGGGGGAAGGAGGACAGTGAGGGCAGTGAGAGAAAGAAGAGGAGGAAGGAGGGAAGGAGAGAGAGCATTCCAGTGGGAGGGGAAGAGAAGAGAAGCTGGGGGAAGAGAAGAGAAGCAGGGGGGAAGAGAAGAGAAGCGAAGAGAAGAGAAGCAGGGGGGTGGGGGCAAGAAAAGAGAAGAGAAGAGAAGCAGGGGGGAAGAGAAGAGAAGTGAAGAGGAGAGGAGAGGAGAGGTGAGGAGAGAAGAGAAGAGAAGAGAAGTGAAGAGGAGAGGAGAGGAGAGGAGAGAAGTGAAGAGGAGAGGAGAGGAGAGGAGAGGAGAGAAGCAGGGGGAAGCGAAGCGAAGCGAAGAGAAGAGAAGAGAAGCAGGGGGGTGGGGGCAAGAGAAGAGAATCCAGGAGGGGAAATGTGTGTGGGCCCAAATGACCATGGGAGAAATGCACTCGTGGCCCTGTAAAAAAAAAAAGAGAGAAGTGTGCCAACAGCCCACAAAACGTTGCCTTCCCTTGCTATAAGACTATGAGGGCCCAATGGCCAGAGTTTAAGGGCTATTCAGTGCTCAGAGAGATGCTCCAGGCTGCCGTTCTGTAGCTCACCACAAGGGGCACTTGCACATGGAACCAAGGATTCCTGGTTCTAGCCCCAGCAGATGCTAGCAGCATTTCATAGATTTTCATAGATTTCATAGATCATAGAGTTGGAAGGAGCCTACAAGGCTATCGAGTCCAACCCCCTGCTCAATGCAGGAAACTATAGAGGAGGGGTCTCCCATCCAAGTCATAACCAGGCCTGACCCTGCTTAGCTTTCCAAGCTCAGACAAGCTGAGCCAGCGTAAGCTACATTGAACATGTATGTATGGAATTGTTGCATGCTTTGAGGATGCCTCCTGGAAAACAGCAAGAGAGAAAAACAGGTGGCTGAAGTGACCTAAACGAGGTTACTTGACATCTTTCAACAAGATCTTCTCAATGGAATCTTTAAAGTGACTCAGATTTCGATCAGAGGACATTTGTCTTTGGCAGGGAGCCACATTATATACGTTTCTTTTCTTTTTTAAGTGGGGAGGGAGCTCTGTTTTCCATTAATTAGTACATCCGAAAAGCCCTGGACAGCCCGATCTCATCTGATCTCAGAAGCTAAGCAGAGTCTGGCCTCGTTAGTACTTGGATGGGTGACCGCCTTGGAATACCAGGTGCTGTAGGGAGGGAGCAGAGCTCAGTGGGAAGAGCAGCTGCTTTGCATGCAGAAGGCCCCAGATTCGATCCCTGGCTTCTCCAGGTAGGGCTTGGAAAGAATCCTGCCTGAAATCCTGGGGAGCCGCTGCCAGTCAGTGTTGACAATACTGGGCTAGATGGGCCAATGGTCTGACTCAGCATAAGGAAGCTTCCTATGTACCTGGCATCAAATAAAGAAAAGATATAGCCTCTTTCTCTTTTCTTTTTTCCCCTCTTCCCCCCCTCCTGCCCCTGAGAAGTTTGCGCGGCAAATTGCCATATGAAGAATGTTTTCTGCATGGCTTCGGCAGTTCTTCATGCAAGTTTCATGACCGCATTTACTTTTAATTGATCCTGCATCTATGCACCCCTTATGGAGTGTTTTAAATCAATGTCAGCCATAAAGTGGTACTAAACTGTACTACAACCTCCCCCCGCCCCCTCGGCTCCCCTGGTTGCAGTTAAGGATAACTTATTTATGGGGGGGCACAAGGAAAACTAAGAGGGCATGAATGTAAATAAGATTTTTTTAAAAAGAAAAGATCTTCTTGGGTCCTTATTATTTTTCTCCTGTTTTGCATATTCAGGAACATTAAGGGACAATTCACACACACATGGATTCTCATCATTTGATCGTTAAGCACTGGATGACTCAGCTGAAAAGTGTGAATTGACTCCATCAGACAGTATTAAAGGTGTGTGGGATAATGGGGGGGGGGCAAATCAGTGGCTGAGGACATGCTCAGGTCCCATAGCATGCAGAAGGTCCCATAGTTCAGTGCTTGACGAGGCCACCCGAAGACATTTTGCTGCCTGAGGCGAAGGACAAAATGGCAGCCCCTACCCAGGCCACACACAGAAGCTGACTGAATTGGTGGCTGAATCTTTCTTTGACACTGGTGATGAGATAGCACCCTCTACCACAGGCTATTTTGGTGGTGTCCAAGACAGGTTGGACCACCCAATGTATCCAGTGGAGGTCTGTGGCTCCAATGTCAACTGGAGCTCTGGAGTTTACTCTGAACTTTTAAGGCGCTGAACAATTTTTTTTTTGGGGGGGGATAGGGTTCAGCACCATGGATAGCTCCTTAAAAGCTTGGAATAAAATCCGGAATGGATACACACACCCCGGCTGACACTGGAGTCACCAGCCTCCACTGAATGTATCTCATACACCACCCTGTCCTCCAAGGGAGGGGAACAGCCAGAAGGGAACAGTCTGCAAGCAGCCACCGCTGTTCAGGACGCTGATGCCACTGCTGCCCCTTAACATCTTGCCTCCTGAAGCCATCACCACACTCCTCCTTATAGTAGGGCCAGTCCTGCTGCCTGGCATCTCCAGTCTCAAGGATTTCAAATGGAAGCACTGGGAATGACCATTGTCGAAGGAAAGAGTATGGGGATAAATATGCCAATGGTTTGACTCAGTATCAGGCAGTTCCACATATATTTACTGATGGTGGGGCTGGTGCCAGCTCTTGGCATCCTTGAGCACTGCTGATGGACACCCCCCCCCGCTCCATTAAAACAGCAGCAACAACATGTTGCTCTTCACCACCCCATTTTATCCTCATGGCAAACTTGTGATGTAGGTTAGGTTGAGAGATAGTGGTGACTCTCCCAAGGTCACTTCTCGAGCTTTCTACACCTTGGGTTGTGGATCCAGACTTAGTCATGCTTAGAGTAGACCCATTTGAATCAATGGGACAGGTAACTTACAACTCACTTAGGTCCTGTTGATTTCAATGGGTCCACCCGAAGTATGACTAAATCTGGATCCAACCAAAAGCCATTAAAACTTAATCCATGACTAGTTAATCAAATCTGCACCCCTCAACTGTTGGCTCTTCTTGGGGCAGACCATGCAGACATACCGGTACTTTGTGAAATTATCCTCTTAGTGGCAGCTGGTCTTGTTCCATGCCATGCAGCACAATCCTATACATATTTATTCAAAAGTAGATCCCACACTGTGATCAATGGGTCTTACACCCGGGTAAGTATGGAGAGGACTGCACCCAGTGAATTCAGACACTCCATGGAAGCTGGAACATCCTTTCATTCAAGGCACCCCTGATCTTAACACTGGAGGATTTGTGAGCCATCAGTAGTACTGATCCTTTCACCTCCCTGCTAAAGAAGGCATATCTATATTCATACTCCAAAGTGAGAGAGCATGGGTGGAGGGAGCATGGTTATTGCATTCCGCATTGCTACCTTAGATTCATTTGTCAATTATGTATTTAAAGAAGGAATCAGGAGAACATATGGTATTAATGACATCTTGTTATGTAGCTCCAGGAAACCTGAAGCAATGGAGTACCTTCGATCTCATATTACTCAAGTATGTAAGACACCAATATATAATTCATGCATGCATGATAATGAAGTGTAGGGGAAGAGTTGCTCTGTAATCTTTTTAAACATTTACATTTCCACCTGCCCACCTCCACTTTAGCTTCTTGTTGGGAGGAAGCATGGCCTCTGAAGGAAAGCCTCGACCTTCGGGTTAAGCTGCTGATCCCATAGATGTACCTTCCTTTGACAAGGAGCCATAGCTCAGAGATAGAGCACATGCTTAGCAATGTTAGGGATAGACAAACCTGTCAATTTCGGCTTCTCATTTTGCCAATCATATGTTTGGTTCATCACAAACTTTGAGAATTTTCCCAGTCCTCAGTTCAGTTCGTCATGAGCTTTGAGTTTGTTGTTCTGTGTCTTTTTTAAGTTTGCATGAGAACCCCTAAGCATTTTTCTGCACAGTTATCTAAATGCATGCATTTTTGTATGTGTTTTTGCCTAATGTACAGATTTTTGCAAGCAATTTTCAGAATATAATGCATTTTTTAACACTGTCTTCCCCAATATACCCATTTTTTTGAATGCATGTTTTGACTGGAGATTGCAAAATTCAGAGAAGTGCACATTTTGTAAGATAACTGAGATCTGCTGCTCATAGTGGTTTGAAAGTGTAAAATTAGGTAAATTTGCATTAAAATTTAAATTAAAATGCAAATTTCTCCCCCATTCCTACTTGCCATGAAGGAGGCCCCAGGTCAATCCCCAGCAGGTCCAGTTAAAAAGTCTCCAGTAAAAGTAGAGCTTAGGTGAAATTTCTCAAAACACATCTTTCAAAGAAAGTTTCTGAGATTTTTCTTTTTCTCACCCCAACTAGAAAAAGAAGACAACTTTGAAGACATTTTCTATGAATAATCTTGATGATGATGATGATGATGATGATGATGATGATGATCCTCCTCATTAATATTTTAGTGGCAGCTAATGTACCCCTCCCCCCACCACAATGTCCTCCAATGGCACTAGTTCTGGGGTATTGTGGAGGCTGGGAAATTGTTTCCAGGCTGTCAACAGAGTTGCTGCTGCATTACTGCCACTTCCAATGGCCCAAAGACCAATAGCTTTACAGGGCAAAAAGAGGAAGAAGCCCCACCACTGGTGGGAGATTCGGGACAGAGAAAAGGAAGTACTTCTTCACACCGCGCATAGTTAAACTATGGGATTCACGCTTCCATAAGATATAGAGATGGCCACCAATTTGGATGGCTTTAAAAGGGGATTGGATAAATTCATGGAGGAGAAGGCCATCAAAGGCTACTAGTCTTGATTGGCTATATGCTGCCTCCAGTATCAGAGGCAGTATGCCTATATACTCCAGTTGCTGGGGAACATGGGCAGGAGGGTGTTCTTGCACTTATGTCCTGGTTGTGGGTTTCATGTGGTCAGCTGGTTTGCCACGGTGTAAACAGAATGCTGGACTAGATGGACCCTGCCTTGGTCTCATCCAATCCAGCATGGCTCTTATTATGTTCTTATGAGAAAGTGTTGGGATAAATAAAACTTTAAAATCCTACTGAAGACAGGCAAAGAGGGGGCCATACACACTTGCTAGGGAGGGTCATTCCAAAGAAGTGGGGCCACCACAGAAAGGCTCTGTCCCTGCTACTGTTGCTATCCAAGATCTCACCAGCTGAACTCATAGCTTGTGTCAATGCTGACTATGCTGGGGTACATCTACCCCTGAAGGACCAGGTCCGCAGCTTGGGGGTCATTCTAGACTCCCAGCTGTCCATGGAGGCTCAGGTGGCAGCTGTGAGCCGGGCGGCGCTGTATCAACTCCATCAGATACGGCAGCTGCGCCCCTACCTTCCTAATCACCTGCTCCCATCAGTGGTTCATGCCTTGGTCTCCTCTCGCCTAGACTACTGTAATGCGCTCTACGTGGGGTTACCCTTGAAGACGGTCCGGAAGCTTCAGCTGGTACAGAACGTGGTGGCTCGCCTGATTAAGGGCAGCCGCCGGCATGATCACATCACGCCAGTGCTTAATGAGTTGCACTGGCTACCAGTTGCTTGCCGAGCCGAATTCAAGGTGTTGGTTTTGACCTTTAAAACCCTACACGGCTCCGGCCCAGCTTATCTCAAGGAGCGCCTCCAGCAACATCAAGTAGGCCGCTCAACAAGGTCTGCCACGGACGGCATTCTCCTTATCCCATCAGCCAGAGCAGCCAGGCTGGTGGGGACTAGGAAGAGGGCCTTCTCTGTGGCAGCCCCCACATTATGGAACTCCCTCCCTAGTGACCTTCGCCATGCCCCCCTCCGTGATGAGCTTCCGCCGTGCATTAAAAACATGGCTGTTCAGGCGGGAATATGGGGTGGGTTAGGTTTTTAATGAGAATTTTTTATATTGTTTTAATTATTATATTTTATTGTGTTGTTTTGCTGTATTTTAATTGTACATCGCCCAGGGTGGCCGGGTGACCGGCCAGATGGGCGATTGATAAATATAATAAATAAATAAATAAAATAAATAAAATCTCAAAGATCTCACCAGCTGACCAGAAAGCAGTGTGTCAGATGCTGATCTGAAAGCTTGGGCACCTTTGTATGTCTGCAGGTGGTCCTTCAGATAACCTGGACCAAAACTGTTTAGGGCAACCTTCCCCATCCAGGTGCCCTCCAGATGTGTTGGACTACAAGTCCCATCATTCCCAGCCAGCATGGCCTGTGGTCAGAGACGGTAGGAGTTGTAGTCCAATGTATCTAGAGGGCACCAGGCTGGGGAAGGCTTCCTTAAAGCATCTGGTTGGCTACTGTTGGAAACAGGGTGTTGGACTCGATTAGGGGTGTTGAACCTCATTCAGCCTCAGGACCAAATTCCATTTTGGAGGAACTCTAGGTGGCCACATTCCAGTGGTAGTCAGTGCCAAAGGCCAAAAAAAAAAAAAGTGGGGCAAAAAAAGTACTAAAAACACCAGCATATTTTATCTTAAAGCTGTTGCTGGCTGTCAGTAACTAAGCCTTAGGAGAACCAGTGTGGCATAGTGGTTAGAGTACTGGACTGGGACTCAGGAAATCTGGGTTCTAGTCCCCGCTTAGCCATGAAGCTCATTGGGTGACTTTGGGCCAGTCACTGACTCTCAGCCTAGCCTACCTTAACCTACCTCACGGGTTGTTGTGAGGATAAAATGGAGAGGGGGCAGAAGATTATGTAAGCTGCCTTGGGTTTCTTGCAGGAGGAAAAAAAGGTGGGATATGATGAACATAATAAATAAACAAATAAATTAGGAGAGGCATTTCATCCTTTTAGAATTGGCAGGGGATAGAACTGGCAGCTAAAACTGGGAAACCCATCCATCAAAAGATTGGTGGTCAGGGGAAAGGGGTGTAGGTCCTGGGAAAATGGTGTGACCATCTGGGGAAGCCCGAGGGCTGGATTGGCACCCCAGGTGGGCTGGATTTGGCCTGTGGCTATGAAGTTCTTCACCCCTGGGCTAAGTGGAGCCTTGGTCTGATCTACCAAGGCTCTCATGTTTCTAATCTATCCTCATCATGCTGAACGAGTGGCAGAACTAAAACAGGTCAACAGTACAGGAAAAGATGGATTCTTGGCTATTCAAATAATAGGGGATCACTAGCATCTAACCTCTCCCAGCCCTCCATGTCACATTAAAAGGGCTTTGTTGTCATGCTCCCCCGGTCCTTTACACAATAAGATTTGATAGCTGGAAAATATGTCTTTTGGGAAGTCAACATGGAGATGAAATTCAGCTGCCAGCCTAGAAGTTTGATCTTGTTTGGAAAGCAAAATATATATATATTAGAACAGCTATTGGGGGAGGAAGGAAATATAGATGTCAACCTGGTGACACAGAGCAATCTATTTTGCTGAGTGCTTGTATTTTCCTCCAGATTTTGTATTTCTCATGAAAGGACAATAAAAGAATTGTGCTCGCTGCTAATTAATGACAAGCTGGTAAAAGCATCTATTCATTGTTCCATTTATTTCTTCATTTCCAGCCGCTAACAGCCCTGTTCTGAAATGAATCAATGTCATTTGCACAATGCTGTCACCCCTATTGTTTCTTTATCATCGCTGCATTTTCATAAATCGGAGGTGTTGATCCCTTAATGGCTTCTCCCCCCCCCCCCAGCTTCAAAATGTATTCAAGATGTGTCATCTGCCCTCTCCAAAAGAATTTGTGTTTACTCAGACACCTTTCTAAAATATATTTACCAGCCAAATGGAAGCCCTAGTTTGGTTCTAGACTTAACAAGCTTGTTTTGCATCAGACACAATATGCAAAGTTTCATTTGAATTAAGATTATTATCCAATGATATCCCCTTCTCCCTCCCACCCTTCTTCCCTCTCTCCCTTTTGCAGACACAAATGGTTATTTGCATTTGCTACTGAGAGTCATTCTGATTCCCTTCTACCAAATATCAAGCATTTGTCCTTTTAGTGTTGTGTTGTTGTTTTTTAACCAGGGATGTTGAAGAGTCCTTGGTCTCGAGTCACGAGTCGAGTCACGAGTCTTTGGACTCGAGTCTCGAGTCCGAGTCCGAGTCCTTGGTCCAAAATGGTGACTCACGAGTCACGAGTCCTGAGTCACTCCCAAAACTGACTCCACGAGTCCCTATTAAAATCAATGGGGTTTCCCCCCAACAAAATAAGGCTACTTCAGATGTGTGGCTTAAATAAATTCTAGGCACAAGTGTGCCTTTTTATTTCAAAACTCTGCAACTGATTTTGGCAAGAACAGACCAGGCAGACAAACCCAAAATAACCAGGCAGGCAGAGAACCCCAAAGCAGGCAGGCAGAGGCCTTTGTCTTGGACAATTCAACTGCTGAACAGGTCAAGAAGAGACCAGGCAGGCAGAGGAGGCTGGGAACCCCAAACAGGCAGGCAGAGGCAGCCAAACCCAAAATGTCTGACCCTAACCCAACCCCCCCACAACAACACATCAATCAAAATAAATCTCAACACATCGTTGGGGCTGCGCTCCTGGTAGCTGTCCATAGTGGCTGAGCAGCGGCGCGCCTCGCTTCCATGCGCTCTTCACCGGTGATCACGCTCCTTCTGGCACAGCCAGAAGACTCGTCAACAGCCCAGGGATGTTGACGAGTCCTTGGTCTCGAGTCCCGAGTCGAGTCTCGAGTCCCATTAAAAATATTGGGACTCGAGTCCGAGTCGAGTCAGAGGGGGGACTCAGTCCGACTCACGAGTTGAGTCCTCGAGTCTGAGTCCCCATCCCTGTTTTTAACCAAACAGTTATAAAACTGTAGATTTCAAAAGGCAGGTTCTGCAATTCCACTTTAAAAAGTGTACCACCTTCCTCCTCCTCCTCCTCCT
The DNA here is from genome assembly GCA_021292165.1 of Shinisaurus crocodilurus. Taxonomy (NCBI): domain Eukaryota; kingdom Metazoa; phylum Chordata; class Lepidosauria; order Squamata; family Shinisauridae; genus Shinisaurus; species Shinisaurus crocodilurus. The sequence goes on from CM037887.1 coordinate 26,671,628, forward strand.
CCTCCTCCTCCTCCTCCTCCTCCTGCTCCTCCTCCTCCTCCTCAATGTAGGAAGAGCAAAACAAAACAAAGTCTCTACAACCTGCTCTTGTACTGTCCTCCAAGGCTCTACTACCACTTGATCTGAGAGAGAGTTAGAGAATGAGGAGGGGATATCCTTGGAATCCCATTTAGGAAAGGAAGTCAAGAAAGACAGTACCTTTCAATTATGCATGGTGTGCAGAAAGTGGATATGGAGAAGTGTTTCTCCTTCTCCCATACTACTGGAATCCACGGAGTCCCATGAAACGGAACAGTGGGTGACCGGCCAGATGGGCGATTAACAAATATAATAAATAAATAAATAAATAAATAATAAAATTCACTACAGAAAAAAAGGAAGTATCACACAGCACACAGTTAAACTATGGAATTCACTACCACAAGATGTAGTGATGGCCACCAACCGGGATGGCTTTAAAAGGAGATTCAACAAATAAAATAAATGGAGGATAAGGCTATCAATGGCCACAAATTACAATGGCTATATAATACCTCCAGTATTGGAGACATTATGTCTTTCTATACCAGTTACTGGGAAACATGAGCAGGAGGGTGCTGTTGCACTCATGTTCTACTGGCAGGCTTCCCACAGGCAGCTGGTTGTCCACTGTGTGAACAGAATGCTGGTCTGGATAGACCTTTGGTCTGAACCAGCATGGCTCTTCTTATGCACTGACTCAGGGTCAAAAGCAGCAGAAAGGTTGAAGAGAGTTAGTTACAACAGGAACCAGAGGGCCAGTAAGCCAAGCTATGGCTTAAAAAGTCAACCCTGCACACCTTCCTCTACCACAATGGTGCTGCCTGTTTCATGGTAGACTATGGGGGGGGGGGAACTTATCCCAAAGCATGGATGGTGGTGACAGCAGTGGTGTCAAAGATGTTGGCTGCCAAGTGGCTTAAAGAAAGGACCTCCCCGCTTCAGTATACGTCTTTGTTAGGACAAGACCGTTGAGAAGATCAACCCTTGGCAAGGGCCACCAGGTCCTGGCCCACGGCAGGCAAGCGGTGAGGTGAAGCATCTGCTACAGCTCGGGTTGGGGTGCCTTTTGTTTAGACTTTGGCTAATCACCCATTGTTCTAGTTGGGAGAGCCCAATTAAGGACTGGCCTGATCATCGACACCTCCCATTGATCCGACATAAAGAGGTCATGTGAAATACCAGCGCATTAGCAAGCAATAAGCAGGAATTAGGAGCATACCAAGAGACACCCCATTAGAGGCGGGCAAAAAGGCCACCTCACAATTAACTGGGGTTAAGGAAAAATTATTTTGTAATCTCACCAACTGTGAAACATCTGCCGTGACTAAACAAACAAGGGAGAGCGGGTGGTTTTGGAATGCCCATATGGCCAGGATGGGAAGGCAAAGATGTTAACGGAAGCAGAGTTGAGTGCTGTAAAGTAGAGGATAACTGGGAACAGCACAGGAGGAGGCATTTATACTGTATTTTAAAACTAAGGAGGGGAAAAAATCCTACTATGTGCTGTTGTGAGATTATCTATTCACATGTCAAAAGCACTGATCAGAGATGATTCCTAGAAGTATTTTAAATGTTCTTATTATTAACCATTTCCATATTGCTTCATTCCACAAGTGCTTTACATGTGTTTATGTATTCTAAGAATTCTATCCTCCCTCTTAGCCAGTACAGGGCTATCATGCTAAGCCTGTAAAGCAGAAAATAATAGGTGATATACAATAACATCAGCCTCTAATTGAGGGTCTAATTTGCACCAATGCTCTGGGCTCAGCTCTGACAATGCCAGGCTCATCCCAGGAATATAAGAAGCAATAGAAACATGAAAGAGCCCCCCCTCCCCCCCAGAGGCAGTGCCGAGTGCATTTCTCTCACAAATTAAGCAATTGAAAAGGAAGGCATCAGAATTTGGAATCAGGGAGAAAGGCATCCTATAGGTCAGGGTCAGGGATCCTCAGGGCTGGGAGACAAATCTAGGGTCCCAATCCAGACCCATGGAGCTCCCCAAATGGACATGTCCCTTTCCCTTGGTTCCACTCTCTTCCCACCAACCACCAATTGTTTAGTGGCTCCCTTCACACGGCTCCTGTACATTTCCCCACCCCCATTCTAGAAGGCTGAAATGTCTCTCCTGAGGCTTCGTTACTGGAAGTCAGAATTTTCAGCTAAAACATGCTGGCATTTTTTAGTTTGGCCCCGCCCCTTTGCCGTCGGCCCTGCCCTGTTTTGCCTTCAGCCCCGCCCACCACTGGAATTCACCCCCCAAGAGCTTCTCCAAAATTTAATTTGGCCCTTGTCCTGAAAGAGGTTCAACACTCCTTTCCTGTGCATATTTAGCAAGAATGTAGGATCTGTTCACACAGACAGACCCTACGTGCATGGAGTTGTATCCAGACTCAGTAATACTTAGTAATATTTAACTCAAAGGGAGGTAAAGTATTCATTAATTTTTTATTTATTATATTTACATCCCACCATTTTTCCTGCAAGGAGCCCAAGGCGGCTTACATAATCCTCTTCCTCCTCTCCATTTTATCCTCACAACAACCCTGTGAGGTAGGCTAGGCTGAGAGTCAGTGACTGGCCCAAAGTCACCCAGTGAGCTTCATGGCTGAGTGGGGACTAGAACCCGGATCTCCCGAGTCCCAGTCCAACACTCTCCATGGCTAATTAGTCATGACGAACTTAAGTACCATTGGTTTCAATAGCTTTACTCTAAGTATGACACAGTCTAGATCTAACCCATGGTTTTTACACTTCTTGGCTCTTTTGGATGTATGGTGAATAGTCATATCAATACTATCAATATGACACCTAATCGACTGAGTCACATATATGGGAATTGTGGAGACAGGTGTTGGGATACAAACATGGCACATCTTATTCTATGGACATTCAGTGGCTATGTCTCCTGATTTCTTATTTTGGGGAAATGTTGTATGTATATGCAATATCAATATTTATATTATGTGACCCTCTGTCAGTTCTGCTTGGTTATTTCAATGAACATATAGATGGTATACGTAAAGAAATAGTTCAGAGTCTGTTGACTGCTGCTAGTGTTTTGGTTTGCCAGAAACAGGAAGAATAATGGTATCCACACCTTGAAAGAATGGTTAGAAGGTTGGGTGGTTGGAAGACTGCAGAGATAACTAAGTTAGCAGAGAGCTGAAGCAGACATTACAGTAATACCTTGGATTACAAGTAACTTGGTTTGAGAGCGTTTTGCAAGACAAGCAAAATTTTTAATATTTATTTAATTTTTTTTGACTTGATATACAAGCGTCGTCTTGCAATACAAGTACTGTAGTACGGCTTAAATTAAAAATCTCTGTACAAATTTTTTTGGGGGATTTCGTTTTGATATAAGAGTGTTTTGGATTACAAGCACGTTTCCAGAACTGAATTATGCTCTCAATCCAAGGCATGACTGTACATTCAGGATGTAGCATACAGAATTCTATTGTACTCTAGTGTAACCACAGGGTGTGGGTTAAAGCCCCCTACCCTCCACTCTAGGGCCCTGCTCCATATTGGGACCCCTGCACTTACACTAGAACAGTGTTCTCCAACCTTGGGCTCCCAGATGTTTTTGGCCTACAACTCCTAGCATGCCCCAGCCAGCTACGCTGTTGTAGGCCAAAAACATCTGGGGACCCAAGGTTGGAGAACACTGCACTAGAATAAAACAAGAGAGAAAATAAGATAGGTTGTAGCTGCTTGCTGTGTCTTTACCATAATGTCTGCCTTTGGCCCAGAGTATGCCCATTGAAATAGACCGCCCTTTCCCCATTCACATCTGGAGCCATTTTATGGATTTCATGAACTCTAGATACAATGTGGACATTAACAGATATAAATGTTTGTTGTTGTTATCATTCAACTAAGTTGTATAATTTGTCTCCTGTTCATCCCCTTTTCTCATTCAATTTTTCACGGTATAATTGTTCACTTGTTTTTAGCTTTTTTTCTCTAACATTCTACCAGCTACATGTTTTTAATGATACTTTGTGGGAATGTTAGATAATGCTGATGGCTTGTTGGGGTGTGTGTGTTGTTTTTGCTTTTTGCATGAATGTCGTTTGTAACAGGCTTTGTAATTATCAATCTATATCTATATATCTTTCTGCAATAGAAAGTGAATACAAGACCCAGTTTTGGAAAAAACTCTCTCTCTCTCTCTCTCTCTCTCTCTCACACACACACACACACACACTTAATTGAAACTGATCCAATCAATCAAATGTAGCCTTTTGTGTCATTCATATTCCCTTGAGTCAACCCCTGCAAAAAACTCACTGCGCTTAATCTTTGATAGGAATTCCACCAGAACTCCATAGCTAATAGCTGTACCTTCTTGGCCTCCAAGACATGGCTTGGAATATGATATCGCCTTTATAGAAAGGGACGTGAAGTGTCCAACAATATGTTTATCACAGATAATCCCGCTCAAGAAAGTGACACTGTAAGCTGGCACTTACAGTGACACAATTAAGCTGGCACTGTAACTTTTGGCAATGCAGTCGATGCCAGGAGAGCAAGACAAGTTTTTTTAAAAGCCAAACTAGCATGATTGCCTTGATTGAATCAAAAGAGGCTGCAAAATCTTTACTTCTCAGCCAGCTTTCAGGCCAATATTTAGACCCAGAGTAGCTCAAAACAGGAGATTTTCAGTGCACTCCTATAGATGCCTACTCAGAGGAAAGTCCCATTGAGTTCAATGGGACTTAGTGCCAGGTAAGTGGTACAGGATTGCATTGCAGCCTCAGAAAGCACCCAGTGAGAAAGCAAGTTTGTTTGTATGTTTCTTGGAACCATTTTTTTATCATGCCCCTCAGTCAAAAAGGCTCCCAAAGTGACTTAGAAACAATATCATAGGTTACATAGGTCATAGAGTTGCAAAGGAGCCTACAAGGCTATCGAGTCCAACCCCCTCCCCTGCTCAATGCAGGAAACTAGAGGAGGGGTCTCCCATCCAAGTAATAACCAGGCCTGACCCTGCTTAGCTTTCCACACTCAGACAAGCTGAGCCAGCGTAAGCCACAGGAGGTCATTGTCCTCAGGCTTACAATCTAAAAAGTCATGACACACAAGGGAAAAGGGAGTGGGAGGGAAGAGGAAAAAAATAAGTAGTTTTTCAACGGGGCCTACTTCCCCTTTCATCTCCCTCTGTTGTAGCCTGCTGGAATGGCTGCTGCTAGTGACATGTGAGGGAGGAGGAGCCTTCATGGAGATGGCCTAAGTTGTTCATCTAACACCAGTGAGCATTCACCAGTGAGCATGCTTATTCATGTTCACCTGCTATGGAATAAAGCAAACAAAACAAGAGCCCAGTTTCCTACAGCAGATGGGAGGAGAGAGGGAAGGTGTGAGGAACCAGACAGTGGAAGAACAGAGCAGGCAGCTTCCCACTGCTCATCGAAGGAAGGATTAGAGCAGGGGTGGGCAATTTGTGGCCCTGCAGATGTTTTGGCCTACAGCTCCCATAATCTCTCACCATTGGCTATGCTGGCTAGGGCTGATGGAATTGTGGGCCAAAAGGTCTGGAGTCTGATTTAAAGGAACAGACAGAATCGCTGGTCACTATTAGTCAAGGACCTTGGTGGTGGTGGTGGTATAGCAGCAGCAGCAGCATTGTGTGGGATATCTAAAATGTTCATATAATCACACAGTTGTATATACTAGCCCAACCAACTGGGATCAGGTGTATTTAGGTCAGGGCATCCAACACTCATGTCAAAAGTTTCATGGAGGAAGCCAGGACATCAACTTCTTCCCACCACCACCATCATCATCATCATCATCATCATCATCATCATCATCATCATCATCATCATCATCATCAATCTATTTATTTATTATTTGCATTTATCTATTGCCCATCTGGCCGGCAAACTGGCCACCCTGGGCGATGTACAGAAAATAAAACAGAACAAAATACATTAAAACATTTCCCAACCATCATCATCATCATCATCATCATCATCATCATCATCATCATCATCATCATCATCATCCCACTAATTGATAGTTCAGATCTGCTTCTTTGGCACTACCATTGGACACCCATGCTGGCACCCATTCAGCCCACACCCACATAACTTTGCCAGTGCTTCATCATTGGGTACTATCAGGTTGTTCACAGCTGGATGTGGAGATCCACCTTCTAGAACTGGCCCTGCCTAGAATGTAGACCTGTGCTAAAAGTGGCTGTTTCATTCAGAGTTCCAGGCCTAGCATTTCCCATGTTTTGTACCTGGGTACAGAGAGGGGTGGGAAGTGTTTCTTTCCCACTAGTATCTTGGGCCTAGCACAGTCCATTAGTTCTTTGGAGGATGGCTACTGACTTGAAACTGTTCTACATCTGCAGATCAGCCATGAGGGCATCTATACATGTCCTTTGTGCCTGGACTTGAGTCAAGGCTGAGGTAACTTATTAAGAGGGACTTGTGGAATCGAGTGTAGAGATTGTGATGGACAATGCCTGCTCCAGGTTTTGGAGGCCCTTGGTCAAGACACCCTCAATGGGCCCCCACCCTCAATGAGTGTACCTTCTCACTACCATTGCCACCAGCTGCTATTGTTCCTCATTCTCTTTGTCAACATTGCTACTACTTGCTTGCTTGACAGGTGGGTAGCCAGTGAGCAAGTAGGCAGTGGCATCTCCTCCTCCTCCTCCTCATCATCATCATCACCACCATTTTCTGGGCCAGAGCAAGGCAGGTGAACAAGCAGGTTGCAAGGGTGAAGAGGAGGAGCAACTCCAGGGTGCTCTTGTCAGTGGGCGGACATGCCTACCCTTGACACCAGTCCTAGACTAGTGATGGGTCAACAAAGGAAGAGATGGCTTCTTAAACACATTGGGCTCAAGCCATGAAGAAAACCACAGCAGATGTTTCTCTGATTTTAAGAGGGGCACAATTTATGGCTTGTTCCCCAGAGGCCTCTTTTGCACCTCCATCCCGGCTCCATTTGAAGCCCACATCACCTCAAAAAGGAGAGGCTCCTGTCTCCTCTGATTTCCATTGATTAACACCATGAACCCATCATACGCCGAAGCGGCCCGCAGTGCAAATGGCTCATATCCAATTTTGGCGAGCGGCATAAAGCGACCAACACCTTGGATTGTCAGATAAACATGCCCGGAGGGGCAGTTAGGAGGCAGATATTATTAGGTGACTGACAGGGAGCCAAAAAAAAATTTTAAAAAAAATCCGGCGAGCCACTTCAGCGGAGAGTGTCGGCATAAATATCCAAGCGCAAGCGCGCCAGGGTGCGTGTGTATATTTTATACCGATGTGCCAATACATTATCCGCTAAGTGTTTAGTCAACCATTTTGGGTGTCGTCCCCCCCACCCACAATTCATTCATCTGCATATGGCCGAGCCGCGAACAGGACCGTTCTTTCGGAATGAGCGGCCCCTGCGTGTTTTCCGTCACCGTTTATAATCCCTCGCGCTCCTCTATCCATAATTCATGAGGCAAACTGGGTTCTTTGTGGACATTCTCCATAAAGGTCTGAGCTGAGCCTGGCGCTGCGAACGCTCAGACTTGTCACGCACGGAATCCAAATGCACCCACTTTCCCCCTAATACATCACTGCTCAAAAGACATTTTGGCAATGATATTATCCAAATATTATTAAAACTTTGAACCCTGTCCTCATAAATTAGGGCAAAATGGTTTCAGGGCCATTAGGCCAGGAGGATGTATCGGCTCCAGTTGCTCTGGAGTAATTATGTGCTTAAAAGGAAGCGTGGCTTAGCATTCGACCAGCTAAAAGAGAGCGAGAGCGAGCTGAGAGAGAGAGAGAGCGAGAGAGAGCGAGGAAAGAAAAGGCTGCGATCATTTGTTAACTGTTCTCGGCGCAACGCACAGCGCTGCTCGCACACAGGTCAAACCAACCTTACGGTGGAACAATTATCTGCCCAGAGAGACCAAACATCTGTTATTGAATACATCTCGGCATGGCTGCAGCATGCTAACAATCTTGTCCACTTTGCTGGCTTGTCTCGTGGCCACGTACTTCAAACGCTTGGCGGACTTCATCATGCAGCATCCCCCGTCCTGATTGTGAACTTCAGCCAAGCTGCTTTGAAATATGCGGTTCCCCTGCGACGGCTCCCCAGCCGCTCCCTCGGAATAGGCGCACAGCTGTTTTTAAGAGATGCCAGTGCAAACTGTTCAAGAAGCTCCCCTCTCTCACTCCCTACTAGTTCTCCCATTTGTTTTGCACTGCATTCTTGCACCTCCACAAGTTCCCAAAGGAGGGGGATGGCCCAGATAAAGTACAGTGTGAAACCGCAAGGTCGCTCACTCCACTTCGGTGTGTGAAGGAAACAAGCCTTGCCTTCTTTCGGCTCTGCATTTCCCACAATCACAAACGAAGCTGATAAACGGAGGCTCTCTTGATTTTCTGGGACATTTAAAGTGCAAAGGGAACGTGGAGAAGGTTTAATTGAAAATCAATCAATCATATCTCTCTACTTCCATCTGGATGTTTAAAAACTTGCTCAAAGAAGAAGAAAGGATGATCATCAACTAGGTAAAGAATTCTCATCCTCATCATTTTAAAAAACCCTTCTATCCTGCTTTTCTCAACACAACCTGTCAGAGCAGCATATAGAATAATAATTAAAAAAACAGACATAAGTGTTCCATTTTTAAAGAGAGAATATAAGTGAGAAGCCACATAAAAGCCATAACATATATCCAAGCAGCAGCTAAAACCAGTACAGGTTGCAATCTTATATATCAGCCTTCGACACCTCTAGATGTTTTGGGCCAGAAACTGTCATCAGCCCCAGTCAGCATGGCCAATGGTCAGGAATTATGGTAGTTGTGATCCAAAACATCTGGAGGGAAAGCAGGTCAGGGAAGGCTGTTATGCACAATTCTTTGTGAATAAGCTCCATTGAATTCCACGGGATTTAGTCCGAGTAGACATGTATAAGAGTGCACTCACTATCAATGAAACACCTGGGTGAATATAAATATCTGAGGAAGATGCCCAAATCTGAACAAAGTGGGCACCAGGTGAGCATCTTGGTGTTGGGGGGGGGGGCAGACACCACTGATAAGAACTTTTAGAAGGGTGTTCATTAATGTTCTTAGTGAACAGGCATGTTCATGCGAAAATGGTACCTAGATTTATTTATTTATTATATTTATATCCCCCTTTTTTTCCTGCAGGGAACTCCCAAGGTGGCTTACATAATCCTCCTCCTCTCCATTTTATCCTCACAAGCAACAGCCCTGTGAGGCAGGTTAGGTTGACAGTCCGTGACTGGCCCAAAATCACCCAGTGCGCTTCATGACCAAGTGGGGACTAGAACCTGGATCTCCCAAGTCCCAGTCCAGCACTCTAACCATTTCACCACACTGGCTCTTGATGTAGGGAAGTGGGAGAAATCCGCAAGACCGCAACAGATTCAAATGAGTTCAGATTTCTGTGAATCCAATCCACAGATTCCAGAGTGGACTGGCTTTTCCCAGATTCTGTGGATTTGCAGATCAGTTATTGTTTTTTTTTTTTACTTTCTGAAATTTTAAGCACATTTTGTCAATACAATACAATAACACCACCACCACCCAAAAAAAAACCCACCGACTGAAAATGCACATTTCCCCCCATAGGCTAAAGTGTGGAAATGCATATTTGGGGTGGGGGTGGGTGATTTGCACATTTGGAGGGGATTTGAACATTTTCAGAAGTGTAAATTTGCGCTAGTGCGCACAAACGCAAGTTATGGAAATTTAAAAATAAAAATCAGATTCCGTCAATGAGCGGGTGACGGAACAAAAAATCTGCAAAACGCAGACAGAACGGATTTAACAAAATCCATACATCTCTACCTAGATGTCAAGTTATGACAAGTTGCCCAGCTTATGTGCTTGGATCAGCAGCCACCTAAAGATGGCTGCAATCCTATGGATAATCAGATCACAGTAAATCCCATTGGACTCCATGGTAGTTTCTTTTGCTTTCACAATTAAATGCCACATTTCCCCTGCTCTAAAAATGCTCATCGAAGGTGCTGGATAGATGCAGTGGTGAAACTGGAAGGTCACAATGTCATCTAAAGAACATGTAGACAACCACCATGAGTAGGGAATGATGCGCACACAATAAATGCCTGGTGTAGAAAAGCCCTGGGTCAGTTCTTATCAGAATTCACAAACAGCCAATTCCTCAAGCACCCCAAGTCACAGGCTTTTGGCAGGAAGTCCCCCCTGAGTGATGGATACCCTATGCTGGCTGGGGCATGCTGAGAGTTGTAGGCCAAAAACATCTGGGGGCCCAAGGTTGGAGAACACTGCCCTAAGACAACAGATGCCCCCCATGGGTGCAAATGCCCCCTAGTTTGAGCAGAACTTTCGCTAAGGGCAAGGTCCTAGGCATGTTTAGACAGAAAAAGCCCTACCAAAGTCCCCATGCTGGCTGGGGCATGCTGGGAGTTGTAGGACTTTTCTCTGTCTAAGATAGGATTGCACCCTAAAGTGGTACTGCTGTGTCTTGCTCCCCCTATTTCCACTCACCATGCTAGGTGGATATTTTAAATGCATTCTAGGGTTTATCGATCCAAGGTTGGTTGTTTTCTTCTGGTGATGAATGTTAGCTAACAAAATCCACAGTGCTATCAAACAGGCAGAAGACACCCTCTGTCAGATAATTCACTTTAAGGAAAAAGGAGAACCTGAATTGTGTACCATTCACTCATTGCCTAATAGATTGAACAGTAATAGACAATGCCTCTCCCCCCCCCCCATTAGAAATTGCAGGTATAATTGACATGCAACATCACGGGGCACCACGAAAACAGAGCAGTGAGTCAGTGACAGAAAACTTGGGGCTGAAATGCGATCCCTCTGATCTGTCTTTAGGGTTTCTTGTTCTCCATCAGCTCCTGCACCGATGTGAATGTTCTAGGACAGACTTCCCACCCCTGGTGCCTTCCAGATGTGTCAGACTACAACCTCCATCGTCCCCAGTCGCCCTGGCTCAGGATGGTGGGAGTTGTAATTTGACATATCTGGAAGGCACCAGGCATGGGAAGGTTAATGCTAGTTGGTACAGCTCCCAAAGGTAAAAATATCCAAAGTTGTGTTTTCCCCACACAGAAAAATATTAAGGTCTGTGTACCTGTGCTTTTGTTTCATTTCATTTAAATAACATGTATCTCCGAACTGACCCCTTAATCTTAAAGTCCTCAAATTGCACATCAATAGATTCACTTTTTAAAAAGTAAGCTGTTGACCAATCATTTGATTTTGCAGTGAATTTGGATGGCACCTACTTCTCCTTGGATGGCCCATGCAGATATTGCTCCAAATTCAAGCTGAAATGTAATGCCACACAGATCCAAAGTTCAGCAAAATGTTAGAGCTTTAATTGATTTTTTTTTAATGTTGATTTTTTTAAAAAAATATCAAGTCTCTCCTGAACAGAAGCCATAGAATCCCTCCCCCTCCACTGAACATCCAGTTTAAATATTTAAATGGAAGTTACAGCAGGTTGTACGAGCGCCTGCTGCCTCCTGGCTTTGCAGTTCGCATGAGAGGTGAACATTCTATCAAGTTGAACAATGGACAGCTGTCAGTCAGTCTTTCCTCTTCCCCCAATTTATTTATTTATTTATTATATTTATACCCCGCCTCTTTTCCTGCAAGGAACCCAAGGCGGCTTACATAATCCTCCTCCTCCTCCTCTCCATTTTATCCTCACAACAACCCTGTGAGGTAGGTTAGGCTGAGAGTCAGTGACTGGCCCAAAGTCACCCAGTGAGCTTCATGGCTGAGCGGGGACTAGAACCCGGATCTCCTGAGTCCCAGTTCAACACTCTAACCACTACGCCACACTGGCTCTCCCCCAAATCTTAGGCAAGCTGGGTGCCTTTATTATGCTTTAAAGAGCCACGACTGCTTTCATTCGTTTATATGGCCATTCCTTTTACAACAAACAAAACCAGAAATGCTCTTTAAACATTGCGAAATGACTCTGCATAGATGCTACATGAGGAAAGGTGACATCTCAGGCACTAGTGGAGTGTTCTCCAACCTTGGGTTCCCAGATGTTTTTGGCATAGCTGGCTGGGGAAAGGTGACATCTCAGGCACTAGTGGAGTGTTCTCCAACCTTGGGTTCCCAGATGTTTTTGGCATAGCTGGCTGGGGCATGCTGGGAGTTGTAGGCCAAAAACATCTGGGGACCCAAGGTTGGAGAACACTGCACTAGTGGGTAGCCTGCGGATGGGTGTGAAAGAGAAGGGGGCTAGAGAGAGCAAGTGCGTGAGGGAGAGTAGGGATGACTGAAAATGGTATTTTAGTTTGGTTTGATAAGAATTTATCAACATCCTCAAATTTCTATATATTCAGGACAAAAAGTACTTGAGAGTTAAAAAAAAAAAAAAATCAAATGTAGGAGCAACCAAAATTGGCAGGTTTGTCCATCCAGGCCCAAGGGTTTGCATCATGTTTCGCTCTTAAAAGTTTGAGTTTGAATCCCTGCCTGTATATACTACTTGGTTAGTGCTGAATTTGGGTTCTGACCTCTTTCTTCTGATAGGCTCCTGAACTTTAACAGCTGTGTAGCAGGCAGGCACAACACGGCCCTCTCTTTGCTGGGAATAGCTGTACTTGAATTTTGACTAGTGCCGATGGGTGAGATGTTAGTCTCAGTTCATTTTTGGATAAGAGTAGACCAAAATTGGCAAAGTTCTTCATATTTGGAGAGAGAAGAGCTCGAGATTTTGAATATTCAGATGCGAGAAAAAGTGAAACTGACAGATTTAATCCTGCCTAAAGGCGCAATCCTATGCACGTTTTTAGACAGGAAAGAGTCCTACAATTCCGAGCAAGGGGAGCACCATGTTGTGTCTGCCCGCTACATAGCTGTTAAAATAAAGATCAGGAGCCTAACAGAAGAAAGAGTTCAAAACCCTAATTCAAAAGAGCCCCATCACAGGAGCAAGCAACAATGCCAAGCGTTGGCCACCAGCAGTAATCATCATCGGCAGACTGACTGTTTCCCCGGCCGCTTGCTCCTACTTACGGAAGATACTACAGCATTTCACAGTTGAAAAGAGGAAGACTCTTTCATAGATTTCATATTCATGCATGGGTGGGTGAGGTGATGGGTAGGGACATACGGATGTTGCAAAATCCATTCCGTCTGTGTTTCACGGGATGACAGGTGCCTTTCATTCCGTCGTCCATTCATTGATGGAATCGGATTGAGTGTTGGACTGTGACTCGGGAGATCCGGGTTCTAGTCCCCGCTCAGCCATGAAACTCACTGGGTGACTTTGGGCCAGTCACTGACTCTCAGCCTAGCCTACCTCACAGGGTTGTTGTGAGGATAAAATGGAGAGAAGGAGAAGGATTATGTAAGCTGCCTTGGGTTCCTTGCAGGAAAAAAGGCAGGGTATAAATATAATAAATAAATAAATAAAATGCGTTGGTATGCATTTGCGCAAATTTGGACTTGCACAAATTCACACTCCCAAAAACGCACAAATCCCCCCCCCCTGCATATTTTCTTGCTTTAGCCTATGCGGGAAATGTACATTTTTGGTCAGTGTTGTTTTTTAAAAAATATTATTTTACATATTTTCCAAAGATTAAATTTGCATAAAATTATGTAATTTTTTAAAACAAATGGTCCGCAAATCTACGGAATCTGTCCACTCAGAAGAAGTTGTTCTGCTGCTGAATCTGTGGGTCAGATTCTTATAAATTCGGACTCATTTAAGTCGGTTGCAGATTTTCCGGCATCTCTAGTAATGGGGTGGAGTCTGTCCACCAAATAGCATGGCCGGCTTGACACTGAAGGGCCCAACACAATCTGGATTCAAAATGTGTCAGAAGCAGAAAGCAAGGGCAAATAGCACACACTAGTGCTGGCTTCAGGTGTTGGAGGGCTCTTGGTCAAGAAACCCCCGTCTGCCCCATCCCTCAGTGGTAAGTACCTTCTTACCAGCATTGTAGCTGGCTCCTCCTTCTCTTCCTCGTAATCGCTACCACCTGCTTGCTTGAAAGAAGAGAGCCAGTGAGTAAGCTGACAATGGCATCTGATGCTCCTCCTTCCTACCACCACCATTGCCTGGTCCAGAGTGAGAGGCAGGTGAGCAAACAGGTTGCAATGCTGAAGAGGAGGAGCAACTCCGGGGCACCTTGGCAGTAGGCCCCTGCTAGGGTGTGGGCCCCAGGCAGGTGCCCGACCAAGACGACCCTTGATGCCAGCCCTGGTACATGCAAGCAGATGGTTCCATGTGAGAAATGCAATCCATAATGCTACATGGTGAGTCAACTACATAAATTACACATATATGCATATTGCATTGCATTTATACCATCTGGAGGATATTTATGCCATTTTAGAGATTAGGAACACCGAGTCACTGCATAAGGTGCAATTCTGTCCTACGGTTGGGACCACTTTTTGTTATCTTTTATTTATGCTGTCCTGGCCTGGGTCTATATAAAGATGATGATGATGATGATGATGATGATGATAATTTTATTACATTTATACCCCACTTTTGTAAGGAACCCAAGATGGCTTACATAATCCTCCTCCTCCTCCTCCTCTTCCTCTCCATTTTATCCTCACAACAGCCCTGTGAGGTAGGTTAGGCTGAGAGTCAGTGACTGGCCCAAAGTCACCCAGTGAGCTTCATGGCTGAGCGGGGACTAGAACCTGGATCTCCCGAGTCCCAGTCCAACACTCTCACCACTACGCCACACTGGCTCTGATGATGATGATGATGATGGAAACATATCTCACAGATACACTGCCTTCTCTTAAACTCCCCCTGCGATTGTGGTCAAAACACATCATTAATAGGACTCCCCATCCTTGAGAGGACATCTGTTAAACTGCAGGTGTCTTCTCTGTCTATCTTTTGGCTACTTGATAATGTATGATCTAATCTCTATCTCTACAATGTCTTTGTGTAAGTGACAGAGACAGAGTGGTGCCATCCTTCAACAAGGAGGAAAAAATGACTCCCCTCTGTGCTGTGCTGTTATTTCCAATAGGAGTGAGCCATCCGTCATAAAGTTTCACAATCCTTGTTTGCCATTTCCCCCCCCCCCCTCTTCAGTTCTTCCCCATGATGGCAGAACAGCTCAATGCTGTGTTTACTTCTGGCACCTTTTATCCCTCTCTGAAAATCCACATTGTGTTAGCACAATCTTGTAAGGGGAAAGCCAAAACTTATTCCTGATGTGTGTGACTGTTAACAATGTGGGCAGACACTTTAAAAGATTGGAGTAGTCAGATGTTCCTACGGTTGCCAACTTTTCAACCGATCCTGTACCTATGCCTCCAACAGTGCTTTGATCTTCAGGAGTTAGCAGGCAGGAAAAAAGGGGGAAATTGAGTTTAGGTTGCATTTCGATAAAAATGTACCAAATTTGCCTTCCTGAATCAATACACGAATGCAGTTATCTTTTACTGTCTGCACTTCTCAGAATTTTCTGATGTAGTTCTCCAAACATACATCATAAAACTATGGAAAAGCGCACTAAAAAGATGTGTATATTAGTGTGTGGGGGGAGGGGGGGGGAAACTGGACAAAACAGCATTCTATAAAAGGAAAATGCTTGGAAGAAATGTGCATATTAGGCAAAACTGCATATAAAATGAGCATATTAGGAGGCATGTGCATCATCATGAAAGTGCGTGCACATTTTTCATGCGGACTTTTAAAAAAACAACAATCACAACCTGATGTGGAAATAGGACGGAATGAACAGAAGATTGGAAAAATGACAAATAGAGAGAAAGCAACGTTGACAGATTCAGCGCTGGCACAAGCTCTCCCGCTGCCTGAGGCAAGAGAGCACATGTGCTCCTGCTACCGCCACCCACCCTTGTTGCCACCGTGTCCGTCTCCCCACTCCTGCTGCTGTGCCCATCTCCCTGCCCACCAGCCCTGTCCTTCACCCCTCCCCCCTCGCTGGCCCCATCCATCTCCCTCCTCCCCACTACAAACACACCCCACCCATCTACCCCCTCCCCACCCACGTGCTCATCTATCTGCCTGTCTCCCACCCTGCCACAGCCCAGCCCAACCTAGCCCAGCCTAACTCAGCCCAGCCTACTCACCCCTTTGGCGCGGTGTCTCCCACCCTACTGCTGCTCTCTGAAGAGCTGCACTGGCTGGAAAAGCAGCTGGTGCGGCTCTTCAGAGATCCAGCCAGGCCCCAATTGCCTGGCTCAAGGGGTCCTTCCTGGGAGTCAGGCATTGTGGGAGGGGTGCCCCTGAAGATCGCCTGCTCATCTGCCCAAGGCTCACTCTGAGAGGATCTGCGGAGTGGTCGGCGGCAGCTGCAGCAATGGGGCAGTGGGAGGCATGGTGGCAGTGGTGAGCAGGTGGGCAGGTGGTACACAGTGGCAGCAGGTCCACCTGGGGCCCCCAATCCACCGCTCCTTGCAGCACGCTGCCTGAGGCGGGCACCTCACCCTGCTTCATGGGTGGGCCGGCCCTGACAGATTGGTCCATCCCTATTAGTAAGCAAAGCAGTTCATGGTCTAGAGGTAAAAACTCTAACTTAATCAATGCTACAGATTAAGGCAATGTGAGACACAGGTGCTGAGGTTAGCGGAGAAGTTGATAGCCTTGCATCTTTCAATAAGGGAAAGCAGCAGAAGTTTTTGTCTACCCTCAACCCCTGCCTACTGTAGTAAGCATTCCATTCTATTTTTTTGTGTCCACTGTTAGAGACAGCCAGGGAACTTAGCTGGATAGACGTTTGTTCTGATAAGGACTAAACAGTTGTTATGGTGGCCCACAATAGGCAGATGAGGAGCAGAGGTAGCCCAAGAAATGTTGCAGAAGACCCAAAATCGTGGCAACAAATTAGAATGAGTGTACAGGTAGGCACTATATAATAAGCATGGTGGGCATTTTATATTCTATGGGAAAAAGACAAACAAACTCACCTCATCATTGCATGAATACTTCTTTATAGTGATGGGAGTTTGTGGCTCACCACTCTTCTTGGATCCAAGACTAGCCACTAGGAATGCAAGCAAACTTGCTGGGTTTGAGCCTGAATCTGTCATTTGGGTTTACATGATGCTCACCTCAAAGTCGAGTGAGGCCTCTGAATTCTTCTCTGGCTTGGCTTATCTTCTCTGGCTTGGATAAAAAACCCTGCAACATAGGAGAGTTCCAGCTTATCCCTCGCTCACCCTCACTCCCCTTTCCTGTTAAATGATACTTACCCAGGCAGGGCAGCCCCATTGGCAGCTCTCTAGTTGCAGGAAGTGGGAGATCTCTCTCCCCTCTCCTTCTGCAGCACACTTCTAATCCTTGAGAGAAAGGCCCTAGTAGCCACAGGGGGGGAGGGGAGATTTATTTATTTATTTCATTTTTATGCCACCCAATAGCTGAAGCTCTCTGGGCGGTTCACAGCAATTAACAAGACAGTCCCTGCCCGCAGGCTTACAATCTAAAAAGACACGATACACAAGGAAAAAGGAATGGGGAGGGAAGAAGGGGGGATATTAATGAATACTTCTGGCAGGGCTGGTGGAATGGCCCTGCGCTTCCTCTCTTCTCCCTCTGCACAGCCTGCTGGAATGGCTGGTGGTGGTGGCAGTTGAGGGAGGAGGAGCCTTCAGGAGGGCAGCCTTTCAGCAGGGCTGGTGGACTGGTTTAGTACATTTATATATCACGCAACAAACGATTACCAAAGCGGTGCATAATAGAAAAACACAATTACAAACACAATAAAATACAACATAAAAATTGTAAAATGTCAATTTCAACACACACACACACACACACACACACACCTACACTGTGTTGCACGGGAAACAATGCCCTCCCATGAAACCTCTTCAATGTCCTTAAAAACTATTGCCTTTCTCTAGTCTCACTTGCAAGATGAATATAACACTGTGTGTATATATAGGAATATATATATATATATATATATATATATAGGAACATAGGAAGCTGCCTTATACTGAGTCAGACCATTGGTCCATCTAGCCCAGTATTGACAATACTGACTGGCAGCGTCTCTCTGGGGTTTCAGGCAGGAGTTTTTCCAGCCCTACCTGGAGATAGTGATGTACAATTTTTTTGTTAAATCTGTTACATCTGTGTTCCACTGATTGTCAGGCATCTTTCGTTCCGACTGAATTAGTTTTTATTTTTTTAAAGGGAGGTTCGAGACTTCTGTTCCACTTGCTCAAGTATACATTAGCACAAGTATGAATTTGCACAGACCCCCCCAAAAGTTAAAAAAAAACAACAACCCCCCCCCAAAAAAAACCCTGTCCACAAGTCCATGTGACTAAAAAAAAAGCTGGTCTGCTGCAGAATCCGTAGGTCAGATCCATAGAAATTCAAACTTATTTGAATCCATTGTGGATTTCTCCAACATCCCGGAATTGAACTTGAGACCTTTTGCATCCAAAACAGGTGCTCTACCATGAACCATGGCCCCTCCAGCTACAGCTTCTTGCAGTAAGTTGCACTGGCTCAGAAAATCAGGTATTTCATATTCTGCCCCCACCCGCTCCCAAAAGTATGTATCTTGGCTTATTTTTCGTTCCATTCCAATGTGAGCATGGGGAGAAGTTGCCCATCTCTACTAACCACAGCCCATATCCTAAGACCATGATGTAGCTGTGACAGAGCCCATGAGGGTGTAGCTAATTCTCCTGTCTGTTGTGCCCATCATAAGATCATTTGCATAAGAATGCTCCCCCCCTTACCTTGCAAAACCCTTTCCTATTCAGCAAAGTTTCAAACAGTTAGGAATAGGATTGTGGAAAGAGTGGCTTAGGTTTCCCTGTGTGTGTGTGTGTGTGTAGCTTATGGGAGCGTGATTCTACCACTAAATTATTTGCAAATGTTCTTCTTTTAAGGTGGGGTGGGATGAAGGTGGGGAGAGGTGGGGGGAGAGAAAGAGATTTGGAGCCAATTTGTAATAAGCAAGAGCAGTTTGACCCAGATTAAAGATACAATTAGTCTGTCTGAATAGTAAACCTAAAAAGTACTACTTACCCCACAAGTTATTGTTTTATGACAAAAGGAGACATCCTGGCAGAACAATAAAGCCACAGTTAAGAACCTTGCAATTTATTCCAAACACAAGAGAGGAATTCTGTTCGGTTCAGTTACACAATACTCCCTCAAAAGTAAAAGGATATCATACACACACACACACAGACATTTAAAGCTCCCTCAAAGGTATGTGCTTTTGCCTAAACCAATACTGGGCAACTGGTGGTCTGCGGGATGGCAGAGGCCACCCAAAACAATTTTATCTGGCTCCTGGTGGCCTCATCCGTAATGCTCTGTGGTTGTAAGGCGCTTTTTCACGTTACCCTCTTTTGGATATTGCATGTAATATTTTATATGTGAAGCAGCCTTATTTGAGGTCAGTCCATCAGTCCTTCCAGGCCAGTATCGCCTCTTTTAACTGTCAGTGGCTATCAAACGTCTCAGCCAGAGGTCTTTCCCAGCTGTGCTGTCTGAAGTCCTTTTCAAGAAAAAAAGATGCTAGTATTGTACCTGGGTCTTTCCGTGTCTCAGGTATGTGATCTACTACTGAACTATAGCAGGAGTGCAGGCCTCCAGGCTGAATCCAGCTCATCTGGGGGACAAATCCAGCACTCCGAGGTTCCAAGGATGGCCACGCTGCTTCTGCTGGCGGCATCGCTTTCCTCCCCCCCCCCCATCGAAATAGAATTCAGCCCTAGGGATGACAGCAGTCAGACACTTTCTTTTTTCTAATAGGTTTTTGGGTTTTTGTGCGGCCACTGCATCAACTGTATTGGCAGGCTGGCCCCCATTTTGCTTCCTCCACGATGCAGGTGCGGGGGAGGGGCAGTGCTGTGTTCAGCTCCAGGGAAGCGGGGGAGCTAGTGCAGTGCCTAAATCCGTCCTCCAATTTTCTGAAAGGCTTAGTTACTGGTGGTGGTAGGAGCTTTGAGATATAATATGCTGGTCTTGTTAGCACCGCCCCTTTTGCTTTTGGCTCCACCCATGACTGGGATGCAGACCCCAAGCGCTTCCCCAAAATAGGATTCGGTCCTCAGACTGAAAGAGTTCCGACACACATGCCCTAGACCGTCACCCGCCCTTTGACCCACGCTAACTGCCACGTCAAGAAAACTAACTCTAATACTTTACCCTTGGCAACAAACTCAGTCAAAGCAGGCCCCACACGTGGCAAGGTGTGTGACACTCCCCTGCTCAGCTACAGGTGCCATCCTTGAAAATCAGTTCCCTTTCCATGGGGGGGGAAAAATATCTGAACGGTAAACATTCCCATGATCATCTTCTCCCTTGCTTCTCTTTCTTTCCTCCATGGTGGCCTTCTAATTGCAAGCCGGAGACTGTGCTCGATAATTATCAGTCTGCAAGCGTGTGAAGGAGCCAGTGCCAGTCAGCCTGTGTGGCTACTTTGCGGACATGGCTGCATCTGAAACACACACCCCCCCAACGCCTGTCTCCGGCCGGGTTTTCCTGGCTGCTTGCTCCTTTTGCGTCTTTAATGGCCGTGATTCAGCGGGTAACCCGATGAAAAATGGCCACATGTTTCCCTGTTATGATTCTTTCATGCATCTCTGTCAATGGCGGTTTACATTCTGGGATTGAGATCATTTGTTTCCTGTTTGCTCACAGCTCCGGGCTTCTTCTTGTTTGCCACCATGGATTTACAACCCTTTTCTCTCCCACTCGTCGCCCGCCCCCCACTCGCTGAGAGCAAACCACATCTAAGGTGATGAAGAATTATAAGGCTTAATATTTCTGTGGTTCAGCAACTTGTAGCGCTAGAAGAAGAGGTTAAAAAACTCCTCCGAGGCAATGCTGGCTCAATCGTCCCGTGGATGATAGCTGGAGGTATGTAGGAGAAATGGGCAGAGTTATCAGGGAGATTGCTCAGATCCCCAATCTGGCCAAAGGTAATAAAAATCATTTTATTTTTGTCTGGTCTGGTGACCGGCCAGATGGGCCAGATGGGCGATTAATAAATATAATAAATAAATAAATAAATAAATAAAAATAAAAATAAAACTCAACTTCCAAACAAGCCCAAATCCAGAAATGTCCTGAGTTGGCTTCCAAAGTCACCCAGTGTACTTTGTGGCTGAGTGGTGGTTTGAGGCTGGGTCTCCTCAAACTAGGTCCAATGTTCTGGACACAACAGCACACCGCTAGGGATAGGGGAGAGATTAGTCACTTTCACACTTTCAAACTAATATGCAAACTGGAAGTCAGTTATCCTTTGAAATTTGCACTTCTACGAAATTTGCAATGGCGTTAATTTTTTAAAAAATGCTCATAAACATGCATATATTAGGGAAAGGTGAACATATAGTGCAAATCATGATTTAAAAATGGCTTAAATTAGGAAAATTGCTTGCAAAAATGTGTCTATCCGGCAAAAACGGTGTACAATAATACAGGTATTGGGAGAAATGCACTAACTGAACTGAAGGGTGGGAAAATGTAAGATTGGGAAAAAATGAGACAGAGAGAGAAACTGAAACTGTCAGATTCATCCATCGCTACACACTGTGCACTTACCCACCTCGTGACTGATCACTGCAAAACATGTTAGAGAACAGAGGTGACACTGGGGGAAGTGAAACAAACCTGCACTGTGTTGCGGGGGAAACAATGCCCTCCCATGAAGCCTCTTCAATGTCCTTAAAATGTATTGTCTTTCTCTAGACCAGTGTTCTCCAACCTTAGGTCCCCAGATGTTTTTGGCCTACAACTCCCAGCATACCGCAGCCAGCTATGCTGGCTGGGGGAGCCTGAGGCATGCTGGGAATTGTAGGCCAAAAACATCTGGGGACCCAAGGTTGGAGAACACTGCTCTAGACTCACTTCCAAGATGAAAACAACAACAATAACAATAACAACAACAACAAACCAGTGGTAGAGCATGTATCCAAGGGAATAGGAGCTAAGCTGTGATTCAAGACACCATTTCTGCACCAGCGTGTGTCTTTTTTAAAGGAAGAGAGATGGGTAAGAATCAGTGAGAAATGTGTTGGGTTTGTATCTTTATGCAAGATTACTTAATTCACACACCTTCCAGAACAAAACGTGGTTTGAACACAATTTGTGGTTGGAAATCTGTACATTTCTGAGTTCACAAAGCATTTCACACACACACACACACACACACACACACACACACACACAGGATTTGAGAGCATGCAGATATTTAGAAGGTGCACACAAAATGAGTACATTTTTTTAAAAAAATGCACACAAACATGCATATAATTTCTGTGTGGAAAAAAGGCTCGTGATCCAATGCAGAACCAGGATGGAACAAGCCTAGCAGGGGAAAACTGAGAACTTGAACAAGATCAAGACTGACAGATGCATCTATTTTTAGAGATGAAATGTAAACTTTTTAAAATCCATCAATCAGAAAATTATGATCATGCACAAGTGGGATTGCTTCTTGAGCAGTTCATCTGTTTGGATTGTCATCTTTCCACATCCTATGGATGTAGGCCAGGCAACCCAACTCAAAACACCCCAAACAAAAATCCAGGCAAATATAAATCATGTTATGGTTTTTTGTCACCCTGCTCTTAAACAGAGTTCTTTAGAAGCCAGTCCCTTTAGCTTTTTATGTAGGGCAGCATAGAGCCTAAAATCATTAGTGGGAGTAAAGGTATAAATATTGCACAGACACTACCCTAATTGTCAGCAAAGCTGAGCGAATAATTCACAGCCCATCCTTTATTTGACAAGTGTCACCTCTTCTTTCTGATTGCAAGTAGCTCGTCAGCTTTTTATGACTTCTTTGGCTTCCACGGTGGCAAATTCAGCTACACTGTTCAAACAGAATGACAACTGATGAACAGTACTTGCCCTAAAATTACTTTTCTCCAGGCCTAGCATCGGCATATGGCACCCTCGGGCAGCTGCCAGGGCCCCAAGTCATCACGGGGGCCCCTCGCTATTCTTATGCCTGCCCTGGGCCTCCCATGCCAGGCACCTGGGTTTGCGCTGCCATTTTAATTTCCCACAACCCCCCTATGCAGCATCACTCTGGGGCATTTGAGAAATCTAAATGGTGGCTCAGCAGTAGCTACCTGGCGCTGATTGCAATGTTGATGTGTCTACCTGGTGCAGCAGCTGCCAGCCCAACACCACCAGGTAAGCCCACCAGCCGTGACCCAAGCAGGAGGGGCCCCACCAGAGGGTGCTTTGCCAGGAATCCTATCGACCTTAGAGTCAGCCCTGCTTTTGTTAATGACTTTGCGAATTTGTGTCTCAATTTTTGGTGGAAAAGTGGAATGTAATATAATAATAATAATAATAATAATAATAATAATAATAATAATAATAATTCTTACCCGCCTCTCTGTCTAGATCGAGGCGGGGAACAACAAAAATATAAAATACATAAACTAATCAAGACACAACACATACTATTAAAACATCTTAAAACAACTTAAAAACATTATAAAACATCTTAAAACATCTTAAAAACATCTTAAAAGCATCCTAAAATTCCGCCGGATAGGCCTGCTGGAAGAGATCAGTCTTTATATCTAAATGATATAGATACAATGAATATGTGGGCTAAAGGTATCCAAGGCAACATAAAATGCATGCATGCATAAATAAACAAATAAACAAAACATCAGGCCAGCTGAGTTGGCCTATCTTAGTCTCCATGTTTGAAAGTATTATTAAGGGGCAGAAAATGGTCAATGATGTAGTATACACACACACACACACACACACACACACACACATGCACACACATGTCCAGAGGCCTGGAACTAGCCTCGATTGGGCAGGAATAGTGAGCTGTCAAAAAGAGCATCTTCAGCTATGCCTTTGTGCATGCTGCCTGAACGTAGAGGGATTATACCTGCCTGTTAGGGTTTGGGAGAAGCTTTGGGTTAGTGTTAGGATTAGGAAACCCTGAGTCCATTTGCAAGTCCAGGGGCCAGGAACTGGCCTAGATTGGGCAGAAAATGAGAATGGTCAACAAGAACACCCCCAGGGATGCCTTTGGACATTCTGTCTCAATGTACATGCATTATGCGTGTGTGTGGGTTAGGGTTAAGCTTCAGGTTAGGGTTAGGGTTAGGAAATCCCGGGTCTGTGTGCATGTCCAGAGGCCTGAAACTGGCCTAGATTGGGCAGAAAATGAGAGAGGTCAAAGAGAACACCCTCATGGATGCCTTTGGGCATTCTGTCTAGATGTATAGGGATTACACCTGCGTGTTAGGGTTTGTGTTAAGGTTGATGTTAGGGTTAGGAAAACCTGGGTCCTTGTGTATGCCCAGAGGCCTGGAACTAGCCTCGATTGGGCAGGAATAGTGAGCAGTCAGAAAGAGCATCTTCATGCCTTTGTGGATGCTGCCTGAACGTGGAGGGATTACATATATGTAGGGATGGACAAATCTGTCAGTTTCACTTTCCCCCACATTTTTTTCCCCCCCAAACAACTCAAATTCTTTCTTTGCCAAATATGAAGTTTGCGAATCTTGTTAAATTCCTATAAAGAATGAACGGAATTATTTTTTTCTCACCTATCTGCAGCAGCCAAGTTCAATAGGTATAGCTATTCCCAGCATGGAGAGGACCATGAGTTATCTGCCTGCTATATACCTGTTAAAGGATCCTGTCACAAAAAAAGAGATGGCAACCATAATTCAGCATTAACATGGTTGACTACAGAGGAATGCAAACACAGACATTTAGGCACAAAGCACTTGAAAGCCCTTGGCCTGGATGGATGAATCTTTTCGTTTCAGTTTCACCCACATTCATTTCCCCACCCCTCATTTGAATACAGAGAATTTCTGAATCTTTTGACATTCTTATCAAGACTGAACTGAAATGAAATTCCCACCCATTCCCACTTGTATGGACGAATGCACCATGACAGATTAATTAACACATATAAGAACCTACGTATCGCTTGAAGCATGCTCAAGAACAAGCCACAAGCCTTATTAATTAAAGCTTTGCACAACTGGCCTCTTGCAATTCTCCATCCTATCTGTGGGAAGGGAAATCAGGAGGATAATTCTGCTGAATTTCTCCAGGGGGAGGAGAAATTCTCGAACAGCTTCCCACGGGTAGGGCTCACCGTTGGCAGGCTGCCGGCAGGCTGGCCCCCATTTTGCATCCTCCACAATGCAGGTGTCAGGAGGGCGGTGTTGTGTCCAGCTCCAGGGAGGAGGTGGAGCTGTTGCTGTGCCAAAATCTGTCCTCCAATTTCCTGAAAGTTTTCTTCCCCCATGAAAAAGGCTTCCATTTTTCTGCCTCGTTCTCAGGGTGTTCTATAACTTATTTTCAGTTGCTTTTGATAGTGTTCTTGAGCTTACCTGATCACTGCAAGGTGACCAAGGGTGTGCTGTGTGTGTTGTCTTTTTATTACACATCTCTCCATTGTTCTGCAGTCTCCCAGGAGCTTTCTGATCTGACCTGAAAAAGCCCAATGGCAGGAATCACCTGATG
Source organism: Shinisaurus crocodilurus (assembly GCA_021292165.1). Taxonomy (NCBI): domain Eukaryota; kingdom Metazoa; phylum Chordata; class Lepidosauria; order Squamata; family Shinisauridae; genus Shinisaurus; species Shinisaurus crocodilurus. The sequence continues at coordinate 26,697,130 of CM037887.1, forward strand.
ATGTCTCCCCCTGGGCTTTAACTGGAGTGCCGGAAGCCAAGGAGGCCTACAGGCTGCCGGAGATGATTGTACAATGAAAGACAGGACACTCGTGCACGCCCCTTGGCCACCTCACAAGTAAGGTAAGCACCAGAAGCATGAACCTAACCCATGGAAATTTTCTTCCCCTTTGAAATCATTTCTGAAAGCAATTTCTGTTCTATGAAATTGAATGAGAAAGGTCAAAAAATGTGGAAGGGATTTTTGGCACAACACTTTTATCAATGGAGGCTGTATCGCCCAATCAAAGAAATCTTAGTTGATTGGGCATATGAGCTTTAAACTCTCAGTTAATTACTAGATCCAGGCTGTGATTCTATACCCAATGGAGCTTACTTCTGGCTAGAACATGTATGTGATTGCACTCTAAACCTGCATAATTTGCTTATAAATAAAAATGGCAATTTGAAGGGGGGGAAATAATATTTGGTTTTTTGGTAGGGTCTGTATATGTCACAGCAGGTTCATCTTAGAAGAGGCATTCCATCTTGTGTACGACTGAACAGGGATGCCTCTTCCAGGATGGTGCCTGCCACCTGTGGTTTTTCTAAGTGCTTTTATTTAAAATAATTAACCTTAAACAAAGTGTCACATGCTGGGAAGGGACCATAGCTCAGCGGTAGAGCACATGCTCTGTATGCAGAACATCCCGGGTTCAAGCCCCTTCATCTCCAGGTAGGGCTTGGAAGGAATCCTCCCTGGAACCCTAGAGAGCCACTGCCAGTCAGTGTTGACAATACTGGGCTGGATGGACCCGTGGTCTGACTCAATATAAGGCAGTTTCCTATGTTCCTATTATTAAGTGAGGGATGAGGGAGGCAGACTTTTTCAAACTCTGAAAGGATTTTAATCTATGAGCCTAACTGATTCTTCAGCAAACAGTTCCAACCCTATTGGAGGATATTCATAGATTCATAGATCATAGAGCTGGAAGGAGCCTACAAGGCCATCGAGTCCAACCTCCTGCTCAATGCAGGAAACTAGAGGAGGGGTCTCCCATCCAAGTCATAACCAGGCCTGACCCTGCTTAGCTTTCCACGCTCAGACAAGCTGAGCCAGCGTGAGCCACACAGGCCTGTCTCTCACACATTCACCTAGGGCTGAGAGTCATCAGGCATCAGGTTAGGAGAGATCAAGTGGTGTGTGTGTGTGTGTGTGTGTGTGTGTATGTGAACAAGCAGGTTATGGTTGCAATGGGCTTTCCCCATTGTTTGCTCCCATCTTCCGGGAGATGGGGTGGGGTGGGAGTGGGGGCTGGATTTAGGAATGGGTGAGGATTTCATTTGCCTCATTTTTTGATAGGAACTTACTCAGTTTCTCAAATTTCTTTATGAACAGGATGGAAAGAAGTGAACCTCAGAGACAGTGAAACAGATCTGCCCATCCAGGCAGAGGGCTTTGGGGTTTTAGCTCTTCAAACTCTGGGTTTTAAATCCCTGCATATTCAACCCTATTTATGGTGCTGAATTAGGGTTACCACCTCTCTCTCTCTCTCTCTCTCTCTCTCTCTCTCTTTTTCCTGACAGCATCTCTAGGCATGGCAGGAAGAACTCCTGCTTCAAACCCTGGAAAGCCCCTGCCGTATTCAGTGTCAATAATACTGGACTAGATGGACGAATGGTTTGAATCAGTGTAGGGCAGCTTCCTAAGTTTCTGTGTTCCCAAGTGTGGGACTGCAGCAATGCCAGTTTGCCTAACATAACGCTACCAACTCAGTTGATGCCAGAGCAGTAGGATTTGACCTAGTGACTTCCCAGTTCACCATCTTATGGTGCAATTTCGTGCATGTTTAAACAGAAAAAAAAGCCCTACAGCTCCCAGCATTCTCCAATGACTGGGGAATGCTGGGATTTGTAGGACTTTTTTTTCCGTATAAACATCCAGTACCCTTAGCTGTTCTACTTCACCATTTCTCATTCTATAGTTGGCATTTATTTATTTATTATCTTTAGCAGTAGTCTTTCTAATTTGTATTTTAAAATAATCCTCCTTAAAAGGGATTGCAGCTGTAATCAATTTGTGTGTGTGTGTGTGGGGGGGGTGTCTTTTAATAAGGGGCTGCTCCAATAGGATCAACAATGAGACCCCTAGACTGCTGACCCCTCCCACAGACCCATCTCAGCTTCCTTACTTTCCTTTCCTGTCGGAAGCACCTAGTAGATGCTCTATAAGTTATTTATATGCCTTCTCGAGCGAGGTGTCATTGAGGAAAGCAAAATGACACTTGACAAGTTGAAAAAGGTGGGCTGTGTTTCCATAAATGTGTTAACAAACTTGCCCCCCTGGTCACCAATTCATCTTTCCTTTGCTTTGCTCTAGAGCAGGGCTCTCCAACCTTGGGTCCCCAGATGTTGCTGGACTACAGCTCCCAGAATCCCTTGCCATTAGCCGTGCTGGCTGGGTATGCTGGGAGCTGTAGGCCAGCAACATCTGGGGACCCAAGGTTGGAGAGCCCTGCTCTAGAGGCATCAGGGTTTCCCCACTTATGTTACACTAGGGGAGGTGGTGGTGGGGTCCCAGAAGTGAGCTACCACCCCTCCACTGATGTGGATGCTTCCTGAACCAGTCTCACTGGACTTCCTCTCACTGGACTTCCTCTCTCTACATAAATGACATCGGACATAAATATACTGGAGGTTGATTTATGTACAGTCAGTGAGGATTGGAAACTGGAGGGGAGGGTCAAATTCTCCTCACAAAGTTCACCCAGGACATTGATTTAAAAAATGGAGCTCCATTTGATTTTTTTTAACCTTGTGATGTTGAAGCTTAACCAAGAAGTACATTCAAGCAAATTTGCAAAAGGAAAACATGAACAAGAGGAGGATATGATAGACATTTATACAGTTACAAGTGGTTTAATGTGAGTTATCTGAGATATGATTTTCCCTGCACTCTCTCTCTCTCTCTCTCTCTCTCTCTCTCTCTCTCACACACACACACACACACACACACAGTCACAGTCACAGTCACAGTCACAGTCACAGTCACAAACACATCTAAGGAATATAGATAGTGGGGGATAGATCCAAACTAAGTTAGTTGCACATACATCCTACAGAAAGAAACCAATGTGAAAAGTTAGTCATGACTAACCTAAGTCCTGTTGATTTCAATAGGACCTAAGTGTAACTTAGTCTATATCCAACCCTCTGCCCTGGTTTGCACATAACAAGAAGCCCCCGTGGGTGAATTTCCCTGTGGGGCTTCTCATTGTAGTGGTGGCTGCCATTTTGAATATTGAGGTGTGGCAGGGTTAGGGTGCAGTACGTTCTCGCTATTTCTGAACCTGGCAAAGGTGAGTTTTGGGGGTGGTTGTCAAACCACCCTGAATCCATGGGCTGTTTTAGGGTTGTGGGTGGCTTGTCAACCCCCCCCTCCAACAACCCACCCGTACCAGGTTCACACATAATGAGAGGTTCTGGTGTGCCGCCACACCCCCAATATTAAAAATGGCGGTTACCACCGCGAAGAAAAGCTCTGCAAGGAAATTCACCCATGGTGCCTTCTTGTTATGTGCAAAGCAGGTCACTGAGTCTAGATTTTGATATGTACCTTTCCAGAATATGTCTCATCAAAGCCAATGAATGATTTAAGCATGTGCTCAGATCTCTCCCATTCTAATCAATGGGGTTTAAAAGTGCTCCCCAGCTCACTAGGAATACCCCATTCATTTTAATGGAGAAATTAGACTATAGAGAGACAAAACTATTCTTAGAAATTGGAAAGTGGTTTGGGAGAATTGTCACTCCTCACAGTGCATGGATAGATCAATGTCGTCTCGCTGTCACCACTGATCAGACAGATTTTACAAGTTTTTGAAACAAATACAGGCAAAGGAAGGCTGAGTGTACACACAGCACAAGCAGCGCCCCCTTCCAAACTCCTTTCAAAACTCTGTGGGGGGAAATGCTGTTGTTGGCTGCCTCCACATTTTCTTATGCATGCAGGCCTGCTTCCTTCATTGAAATGAAGGATGGAAAACGATGCAAGCAAGAGCTCCATGTGTGGACAGAAGCACACATGAGGCTCCAGATGGGTACAGAGCTTACAGTTGGATCGTCCTCTCCATCCTAATTCTCCACCAAAAATTAAAAAAAAAACACACGCACACCCTGAATTGATAATCCCAACTGAAAATAGGCCCCTTGATCAAGCTACACAGTTGGCTCTGTCTGACTGGCTAGTCAACCCGTTCTATTGGTTTCCATGGGACTTATCATAACCAACTTTAGCTGTATCATGGGGCCCATTTTCAATCAGGTTTATCAACTCATTGCATCAAGTTTTAATTCTCTCCCCCACAGTAGTAGTAGTAGTAGTAGTCGTCGTCATCCTCATCCTCATCTCACTATCCTTTGTGTTCCTAGTACATTCCTGTGTGGAAAAGCCACTGAGTCAATAAAGGCCCATTTGTGCAGAGGATGGGCTGCAGTGGTGGCTGTGGTCCCATGCCGCCAGCTTGTCATGAGGTCAAAGATGAATACAAACGGGCTTTCCATGTGGTCTGGTTGCATCACTGCCACCCCATCCCCACCCAGGCGACTTGCTTTCGCAGCTGTTTGATATAAATTCCTCGCATACATCTTAGTCCAGTTGGTTTATTTTTACAAACAATAAATAACCCCAACATTCCTGCAGTCTTTCCCTTTGCTCGGGCCATCTCCCCGTTGGCCATTTGCCAGAGAGACGGTGGCTCCGATTAGGGACGTTTGCACAGATGGCGGCCGTGTCATTTTGGAAATCGTATCAGCAGCCGAGCCTGTGGTCCTGTCCCTGTTCTCCAATCCCCCTGCCCCTCTCAAACCCCCTCCCTTCTGAAAATGATCGCAATATATTATTGGGAGCCACAAATCACTACCAGATGATATTAAGTTGCTTTGATAACACTCTCGGTCCCTTCCGGTGTGATATTTTTCTTCATTAGGAAGAATGGCTCAAGCCCACCAAATCCTCTTACTCTTCGCCCCCTCCTCAAAATTTATAGATCACAGTCTCTAAACTAATTGTTAGTCGCACAGCATGCCTAAAGCCGGGCCCAGACGGAGCAATTACATCCCCCTGGCCCTGATTAAAGGCACAGAGGAAGCAGAAGTGCAAAGAAAATGAAACACTCTCGGCCGTTTGGGCAAAATGTCACAGCTCTTCTAGGCCTTATTTGACATTTGTTGATAAAAGCAAGAGAGGGGGCTAGTTATCCATCACCGGCCCTGGTTCAAAGCCCCATGATGTACTCTCTTGTTGGAGGCTACCGGCTTGGTTTATAAAATTGTAAACAGATTGGGCAAGGGTGGGGTTCCTTGGCTAGCACGGAAGAAAACGAGGATTTCCTCATAGTTACTTTCCACTAAATTATACGGCTTTCCACAGCTCAGTAGCTCATCGACTTCTTCCTGGATAGGCCCAATTGTTGTCATTTCAAGAGGGCTCGCACTTCCTGAACTCTTTCAAGAAATGTTCCTAAACCTAGGCTTTCTGGCATTTTGTACAGCCATTTAGGGAGCGGCATTGTACTGCATTGTCAAAAACTCCTAGCAGATATGTCAGCATCCTTAGCTTCAAAGCAGAACATATTTCCTTTAGAAAGTGTTGACATGGAATCGATGCACAAGAATCCCTAAATCCTCAAGAGCCACTGCCGGTCAGAATAGCCTATGCTGAGTTAGACTGGGCAATCGTCTGACCTGATGGGGCTACATTCATTTGGGTAGTGGGAGCCTGCATTCAGTTTGAAGGATCACAAGTTGGGTGTAGTAACCCGCCCTCTCTCATTTGGGTGTGTGTTCCTCTCTCTCTCATTTTAAACATAGTTTTGAGTATAGGCTAGGAGAGGGGTGCTATTTTGATAGGTCTTCCTTATGAACAAGGGTGCAGAACCTCAGGTCCAGGGTTCCAATCCAGCCCTTCAGTGTTCCCCAGAAAGCCATGCCTACTTCCCCTGGCCCCACCCACATTCCCACAATCACCGATTGCTTGGTGGTTTCTCGACTTTTGTGCACTATTCCCCCCATTCTGAACAGTTGAAATGACTCTCCATTAAGCTAAAATATGCTGGTATATTTTTTGGGGGGTGGGGGCTCTGCTTCAGTTGCCTTTGTCCCCACTCCTTTGGCCTTCAGCCTGGCTCACCACTGGAATGTGGCCCACGAGAGCTTGCCCGAAATGGAATTTGGCAGAAAAAGGTTCAACAGCCATGTTTTACAGGATTTACCCAAGGATTTATCCAAGGTTTTACCTTGTTTTACCCAAGGAAGTACCTTGCAGTATGGCCCACCCATCCAATCCAATGGTTCTCCTTGCCTGCTATTCTTCAGATCAGCTGATTACTCTACACCCTCTCTCATACACAGATATCTACTCGTGAACCACCTGGAGCTTCTTTAAAGGAATTGCTTTGTCCTTAATTTCTTGTGCTTTAGGAGAGAGGAGTTCAAGGAATCTGGCAACTTTGCACAGTGCTGTAGTGTAGAGCAGAGAATTGGACAACTGTCTGGTTTATAGGGGCCCTGAGCAATGTGCCCTACATGTTCTAGCTGGCATTTGGATGACTATTATCAGGGTTCCACTTAGCCTGTCACTGGACTTAGCCATTTCCCCCACGGTGTTTCAGAAATAGGCCTCTCTATAAAGCAAGATGGTCATAAAAGTGTTCCTCTGGTTTTCCTCCCAACTTGCATGACACGATGGCTCTGAATCACCTCCAATATGTCACACAACCTTTACATCCATGCTTAAGTTCATTGTCACGCATTTGCAGGAGTGTTAAAATCCCAGGCTTGCTGGCCTTCCAAGAAAAAGAGAATGCCAAAAGTTATTTGCTATTTAAGTGTTGCAATTGCCGGCTGCAGAGTGATTCTGACATAGCCATTGAGTTGACAGCAAGATTTCTGGTGAGATCTGCCAGTCTGTGACAGTTCTTTTCCACTGCTGATTCGTCAACCTTTCATCAGAGTTCCATGTTTTTCCGATTAAGCCACACAAAACTATCACCCAGTAGCCAGGGGCACTTGTTACACTTTGCTGGAGCTCGTAAAATATAAGATACAGCACTGGGTGACTCCAGAAAAATGAGGACAAATAATATTATACATCCTCCCCCCCCCTTTTTTTTTTACAAAAGCAGGACTGGCAAGAGAAGAGAGATGTACAGCTTGCTTGATGGAAGACTGACGAAAAGGTTCCATTTCTGGATAACCAGTTGTAGAAAATATTGCCATTCAGTATTCCAACAAGTGAGATTTAGAAGCAGAGATCCATATAAATGTACAGATGTGGGCTTTAAATGTACAAATTTATTGAATTGATGTATATCCTGCCTTTCAATATAAAATATTTCCAAGGAGGCTTACAATATTAGTAAAATCACTGGAGAAAGCAAAAACAAAAAAAAAAGCCTCCCTCAACCAATTAAAGGTACACCAGATAATGCTGGTAATATTTTGAGCAGTTGGAATGTTCATAAATATCCTGTAAAAACACAGAAACTGATGTGATGGCTAGAGAGGTCTAATTTGCTTACGGTATATTATAGTTAGGACTCTTATGGACAACAGCTGTGCAGTTTTCAAAGTCTGCAGCCTGCTGTTGTTTTAAGCCCGAGATAAGCTTTTAAAATTATGGGTGTGGGGGATATTATTTTTTTTAAAAAAATATATTTAATCAATTTATATACCACTTACCATATCGAAATATATCTCTAAATTGGCAAAGCTTGCTACTTACCTGGAAACATACCTGTTCTATGCTATGATCTGATACCTGATTTCTCTCTCTACATCCCTAGTAGGTGTCCCAAAAGATGAACAAAATCCAAGGCTTTGACTTCATGAATAGATACCGTGATTCAGACTGAGTACCGACACCGGGCCACTGCAAAGCCACACTAGCAGTGGCCCATTCACTGATACCAATAGTTATTTTCGGATTTTATCATGCACCAAAAATAAACACATGCAGGATTGCATGGCGAGAGCCTTCCATGCACACAGTAGTATGTGCAGCGTTGTGCTTGGGCATTCTCCTGAATGCACTTGGGATGGGGCAGGGGCAGCCCTACCATCACATAGTGTGAGGTGGCCACTTCAGGTGGAAGATGCTGAGGGTTGGCAGCAACTCTCCCCCCAGCCAAGAATTCCCATCATGCTGAACCAGTGCCCAAACATTAGTGAAGCTTGCTTGTCTCTGGTCTTGATGCCTCCTTGTCATAACCCACCACCTTCCTGGCAGGACAATCCCAGAAGCTGAGGAGGAGGAGGAGGAGGATCCTGTCTGGGGTCAGTGCCAATAGCCCTCCTGAAACCACCACCAGGAGTGATGCTCCACTCAAGGAGGCTGTGCATGAGAAGAAATCCAATTCCCTTGCTCCAGCCCCACCAGGATCACCCCTAATACCCCAGAAACAAAGAAAAGGTCAATAAAATCAACTTGGAATCCCTCATTAAATTTACTCCAAGAATTCAATTGATAGCTTTTACTTTAATTTGCCAGCATTTTCTATTTAACCCAAACCTACCAACAGTGGACAAAATCACCTCTTCCACATTTCCAACTTCTTAAACAATTTAGCTGAAATGTGGTACCAGTGCACTAAAATTTTAAAACAGTTTTAAAACTAACCTACCTCACAGGGTTGTTGTGAGAATAAAATGGAGAGGAGGAGGAGGAGGAGGAGGATTATAATGTAAGCCGCCTTGGGTTCCTTACAAGAGGAAAAAAGGCGGGGTATAAATACAATAAATAAATAAATAAATAAAGCAGCATATCAAGACAGAAGCCCAGAGCCACAGGAACAGTGCTCACTGATACCAATAGTTATTTTTGGATTTTAACATGCACCAAAAATAAACACATGCAGGATTGCATGGCGAGAGCCTTCCATGCACACAGTAGTATGTGCAGCGTTGTGCTTGGGCATCCTCCTGAATGCACTTGGGATGGGACATGCCTGACATTTCAGGCAGCATGTCAATATCCTTCAGACCTACTTTGTGAGGAGGAATCATGCTCTGGATCAGGGCCCTAATGACAAGCCAGGAAGGAGTGAGTGGGGCATCAGCATCCCCTATAAAAGCTGCTCAGTTGGAACCTAGGCCTTGCTGAAGGAGCACCTTCCTTACTGTGCTCTCTGCTGGACAGCTCCCCTGCTAGCCTGACCATCCTGATCCTTGAACCACAGGGCTACTCCTCCTGATAAGGCAGAAAGATGTCCTTCATGGTAGAAAAGGGACATTGCCCAGCACCTCCTAAGAGCTAGCTTGCTGCCCTCAGGTGTGGATGCTGTCCTGTCACCAACAAATTCCAACTGTCAGCCCGTGTCAGCATCTGTGCATGGAACGGCGGAAAGGCACCATTTTGTCCTTCACCTCAGGCAGCAAAAAGTCTTGGGCGGCCCCCCGATTGGGAGCGGTGCCGGCTGCCCCCTCTCTCCATGCCCTTTCATTTTTCTCACATAATGATGCTGAAAGCGGCTATACATTCATATTTTTGTTTGGGGCACTCCACCACCACCCTTCAAGGCAATACAGTATTCATCAGACTGCTGAGAGGCGACAGGGCAGACATCACACCTCAGCTCCGACACCCCCTGAAACAGGCCTCACGTTGACACTGAGTCATCATGAAAGCTCAGGGGCAGATAAGTCTGAATAAAAGGATCAACCTGCTGCCCAGCCTTTGCTTATGCAGAGAACCTAAATGTGATTAAATGCATTTAAAGAGTCAAGGAACGGGCCCGTCATCTCTGCCCACACCTTGAATTGCATCCAAACCCTGAAATGTTAATAGAGCTCGAGGGCCATTAAAAAAATATATACTGGATATATTTCTCCATCTCAACAAGCAGCTTTCAAACGACTGTATTATTTATTCATTAGTATTACATTCAAAGTGCTGTTTCCCTTGTTCCTTGGTGAAATAAATGAACGAAGAGCAATATCCCACAAAATCCCAATTTACAGCTCTTACAAGGCCGAAACGGCCATGTCATAAAATTATCCTTTTCCTCCCTCCCCACCTTCTCTAAAGACTCCTCACTTGTTCCACTTTGGCAGACTGGGCTCTGGAATTTCCCCCGCTTCTCTTCTCTTCCCCCCCCACACACAGTTCCTTCTCCCTAATCCAAGTTGCGTGGGGGAATGATCTCAATAAATGGGCCTACTCTGTATTCCCTTAGTTGAAGTGCCGGTCCGGAGGCTGAGGGTCACCAATAGCTGATGTGCTGTAGTGGTTACAACATGGGAAGTTGTAGTGACAATTGCAGTGACAAACCAGAACAGTCCAATACAACATAATCAGGGGAAGGCCGGAGAAAACAAGTAAGCCTTCAGGGCTTTCCTAAAAGCCTACAATGGTTAGAGTGTTGGACCCCGGTTTGAGTGCCCACTTGGCCATGAAACTCACTGGCTGACTATGGGCCAGTCATTGACTCTTAGCCTAGCCTACCTCACAGGGTTGTTGTGAAGATAAAATCGACAGGAGGAAGGTCATGTATGCTGCCTTGGGCTCCTTGGAGAAAAAAAAACAGGATATATAAGTAAATCATCATCATCATCATCATCATCATCATCATGCAGCTACATATATTGGTTTTACTTTACTTGATTACAGGAATGTTGGGGTGATCATTACTGAGAACACAAAACATGGATAAATGAGGCTGATCTCTTCCTTTGCCAGTGTGACCAGAATGAAAATCCCTCCCTCCCCCGGGTGGCCATGTGTCCTCTTTTACAGAAGGCAGACTTCTATTTGGAGGGCTGCCCAGTCCAATTTCAGTTTAAAGATATTAGAACCGTTGTCAGTCAATAGCACCTGGACAGCAGACTGAACAGGTAAGCCACACAAGTCACCTGGTCACAGTTTCCCGCACTATGCAGAGATTGACTGTATTTATATTCAAGTGATGATCGTTATCGCTAAATGCTCATCTATCCATCTATAAAGTAACATATGTAAATGTTATGCCCTGCCCCCTTTTGCCTTTGGCCCCACCCATCAATGGAGTACGGCCCCCAAAACTGAACTCTGCCCCTTGGGCCGCTGAAAGAAGTTTGACACCCTGACTCCACCCACCGCCCAGATGAACGATTCCAAGCAGGGTTAAATTAAGTCGAGCTCAACATGTAATAATCCTTTCCTGACACAGCTTCGAAGGGCAAGCCTCTCCCTCCCCTTGGGCCATGTCCCAGCCATGGCAAAGCCGTGTCCTGCAAACCTAACCTTTCCCATCTTTGTTGCCACACTGAAACAATTGACACCTCACCAATGACAGAGAGACTTGTCATGACATTTGCTGGAGACAAACATCATGGAAGGTGAAAGGAAACAGGGGGGGAGGGCACCAAATGCATCCCTATGATATATCTTTGTCTATTGTTCTGTAAGCCATTTGCATACCTAAAGGAAAGCAGTCCCTTTAATTTCTTTCCCCCTCTCCTAATCATCTGAGGCCTATTAAGAAGTACTCTGTATCCTGTAATCAGACAATTTATACAGTGTGCAGCCTCAGGCTAGCGCCATTGTAAACAAGCTGGAAAACTCCCTTGCAATAAATGATTAACATGGGAAGACACCATTCATAATTAATCCCCCCCCCCTGCCATTTTGCTTGGCAGATGGTCTTAGGAATCCAAGCATGGCCTATTGCCCGCCCCTTTTATGTTAGGAGAGTGGAGGCCAACCTTGGAAAAGAAGAAGAAAAGAAAAATTATCTGTGAGGCCGGCTGGCTGACATAGCAAAGTTCTCCCAGCAGCTCACTGCTCTCTGACACTTGATTAAGCTTAGGAATGGATCAAATGCTCCAATATCATTTATTGTGCATGGAATTGGAAGGGCCATAGCTCGCTGATAGAGCACATGCTTGGGCATGCAGGAGTTCCCAGGTCTGATCCCCGGCATCTCCAGGTTGGGCTGGGAAAGGTTCCTGCTTGAAACCCAGGAGAGCCATTGCTGCCAGTCAGTGTCGACGATACTGGGCTGGATGGACCAAGGGTCTGACTCAGCATATATGGCAGCTTCCAATGTTCTAGTGAATTGTTCACTGTAGAATGGCAGAGGGGAGCAGACACACACACACTTTCCCTTGAAACCCAGAAGCAGATTCTCTGTCCTAGTTTCTAAAGTGCCCTCTGGGAAGCGGGTCTTCTGAATGCTGATTCCTAGAGTGTCTTCTGGGAAGCAGGCCCTCCGAGCTGTGGTTCCTAGAGTGTCCTCCATCAGTGACTCCTCCATCAGGCTAGAGAGGGCTTATCATGCTATGCTGTCCCCCGTTTGGGTCTTCTGACTCTCCACCTGGTAAATTCTGCTTGTTCAGTTTCTCCTCTATCTCTTCCCTCCACTTTCTTCTCATCCTTTGAGAAGGTTTCAGCTCCCCAAACTTCTCTGTTCCTGCTAGGAGGAGGGAGGAAGCAAGAGGGTGTGTGTGTTAATATTTCATTTGTTCCTCCCCTCTCAAAAGGTCCCCACCTCCTTCTGGCTGCCCTGGCCTCTGCGATGGCTCTGCCCAGCAATGATCCCTGTGTTTGGTGGGCCAGCTGCAGGTGCCCAGATTGGCACATCTTCAGGGCTGGTGGGTGAGGATCTGTTGTGTTGAAGAGTCCTATTGCAAGTGTGTAAAGGGGCTCACTGGATCATGAGCCTTTGAATGACTCAGGAGGTTCTTCCTGTGATTCCAAAAGATTAGATAGGTGCATCGCTTGATGTTTTCAAGCATGGGTACACAAGTGTTTTGGCCCTGAAGGCCACGTGTGATGTTGGTTGGGGGGCTGGGGGCCACACATGTATGTGAGCATGTGCTTGTGATATCTCTCTCTCTCTCACACACACACACACACACACACTTTCCCTTGAAACCCAGAAGCAGATTCTCTGTCCTAGTTTCTAAAGTGCCCTCTGGGAAGCAGGTCTTCTGAATGCTGATTCCTAGAGTGTCTTCTGGGAAGCAGGCCCTCCGAGCTGTGGTTCCTAGAGTGTCCTTGGCAGTGGCAGTAGCACCTTAGATGGTAATTTCAGCTGGGGTGGGTGGGTCACAGGTGTCTGCAAATACCTTGGGGGGTGTATGAAGCCTGTGGGTTGTGTACCTCTGTTTTAAAAGGATTACATGTTTACTTTGTATCCTGCCAATTCAAAGTTGCTTGGGATGGGCCCATAAAACGATGTAGAATCCCCACATTAGGCAATACCCGAGGAATAACATCTCAGAAACATTGCAAATAGATGAAAGCAACCCTTCACAAATCCCACTTAAATCAAACAAGTCAGACTGTTATCAGCAACCCATAAAAGTTTGCAGAAATAGCGGCTTGGATCACAAAAGGCTGGCTCAAGGAAGTGAAGATTAAAGGGCATGAGCCCAGCGAGGGAAGCTCTTTGGCATGGACAAGAGAATGGGAGGTGCAAAGGAAGCCACAGGGAGAGATGGGAAGAATGAAGAAGGGTCGCCAAAGACAGGAGGAGCACAGTCGCTGAGAGGCCAAACATCATCAGCCAACCTGCTCCAAGTATAACAAAGATCTAAATATAATATTAATTATGTAATTTGTATTAACGAATGCTTTTCTATCCCCACGTCAGGAAACAGTTTCAAACAGGCTCTAGATTAGCTCAGAATAGCAGGAAAAGGAAGAGTATGAACAATCAGAAGCCAGCAAGAGAGAGAGAGAGAGAGAGAGAGAGAGAGAGACTCCAGTGAAACGTTGCATATTTTCTGCACAAGGGTCATGTGGCCATTTTCACTCCCAATGCGATTGCCTCATCAGCAACTGGAACTTGGCACATTTTGCATGTTTAACATCACCGTTTTCTGCTACAACTGTTAGCACCAGGTTTACTGCATGATTGAGGGTCTGGGATGAACTCCGCTTCTGCAGTTTATTAAGCCATCCAAGCAAATCAAGAGGCTCCATCAAGTAGCTCACTCCTAGCCTTTGACTTACCTTGATGGGTTAAGAGACACGGTAAAAAGTGGATATTAATGATCTTTTTTTTAAAAAGCCAAAAAAAAAAAAAAAAAAGCAAAGTGGTGTGATAGAACACAGCATTAATAGTCTGTTATTCGGTCAGCGGAACACATGCGTTAAACAACGCCAGGTTCAAAAAAAAATCCACAAAAAATCGCAGGGTGGCAGAAGGGTGCGCAACCACAGTGAGTTCTTGGGGAATGGCCCCGGACCATGGACCCGTTAAGATGGTTACAATAACTTGACATATTTCAATAAACAACTTATTTGAATTCTGGCAACGACAGGCAAAAGAGAATGAACTTTGTAAATGTCTGCATATTGGGACTTCTGTGGGCGTCCTTGGGGACTTCGTAGATCTCGTAGATCGTAGAGTTGGAAGGAGCCTACAAGGCCGTCAAGTCCAACCCCCTGCTCAATGCAGGAAACTAGAGGAGGGGTCTCCCATCCAAGTAATAACCAGGCCTGACCCTGCTTAGCTTTCCACGCTCAGACAAGCTGAGCCAGCGTAGTAAGCCACAGGACATTCCATAGCACCAAGCAGGGTGCCTTCTTACAGGGCACTGTCCTCTGTGTGAAGGGCTGTCCCGTCCAAGTCTGGTTCAAAGACAAAGAACCAGAAATACTCATCAACAGTTGGTCAGCTGGGCAGTAGACTGAATGGACAGGCACACAGGGTCACCTTGCCACGGGGTCTTGTCTTGTGCACTCTGGCGAAGTGGACTGTGTCTCTATTTAAGTTGTAACAATTATCTCTTAAATTTGCACCTATACATATAAATGAACACATGCACGTTTTATGCAGATGTGTGCCCCCTCATCTCCTCTTTTTGGGTGTTGCGTTTCTTTATTTTTTGGCAGTTCAGAAGTGGCCACCTTACAGAGACGCTTTGCAATAGGGCTCCCACACTGCTGCCCAGACACACTGATTTAACTTGTCCAGGGAGAGGCGGGCGGGCTTTTACAGTTGGATCTCATCCTCTGACTTCAAGAGACGGTAGGCCTGTATGGAGCGAGGCAGGATGAAACCAGGCAGAATCTTGCCCTGCTTTTACCTAGCCTGCAAAACGGGACTTGGCTGAACAGCCGTCCGGGTGAGGTCGCTTGTACTGCGGAGCACTGATGTGGCAGGGAAGCAGAGGAAAAGGAAAAAGGAGATGCCTCTGACACAGTCTCTGTGGAACAGCCACGGTGGTAAGGCCTTAGGGGCATTCCAGCTATAATGCACAGCACGTTCTGCCACACAAGGGGTTGTGTTTTCTTGTTTTGCTTTTTCTTTCTTTCTTTTTTTAAGGAGGAGGAGGGGGGAAAACCCTGCACTGACACTCGTAAAGTGCCACATGTTTGGAATCTCGGCAAGCTCTCCCAACAAGCTGTGTTCCTGCAAGTCATTATTTCCACTGGACAGAAATGGCTGTAACTGCATTAAATAGAGGCAGGATGCATTGTTGTGTCAGGGAAATTCACCAGGGAGACTTCCCACCTCAAGGCCAGGAGGTTGTGTTCCAGGACCACGCCAGGCCTTCTTCAGCTGAGAACTCGCACCACTTTTATGTCGTTTTAAAGAGACAGGGGGTACGGCGCTCAGGGTGGATGTCGGAGTGTGTATTGAAGACCCTTACGGCAATGTGCCAAGTTGTGCCCCCGAACTAGGAATGGATGGATCCGTCAGTCTCGCTTTCTCCTGCATGAAAGAAATCACAAGTCCTTCTCATTCTGTTCATGAAGAAATTTGAGAATTTTGCTAAGTTCCTATACAAAATAAATAAATCAAACAAAATCCTTGCCCATCTGCACTGACCAAATTCAATAGGTACAGCTTTTCCCAGCATGGAGAAGGTTCAGTTATGCTTGACCGTCCATGTAGTTGTTGATGTGGAGCCTGTCAGGGGAAGAAGAAAAAAGAGAGAGAGATGGCAACTCTAATTCAGCCCCAGAAACATGGTTGAATACAGAGGGGTCCAAAACCAGACTTTCAAGAGCTAAGCATTCGAAGCCCTCTGGCTAGATGGATGAATCTGTCTGTTTTGTTTTCTCCTACATCCATTTTTTTTTAAAAGATTGTTTTTAAATGCAAGTTCTTTCTATCCTCTTTAGGAAGAAATTTGTGGATTTTGATAAGCTCTTATAATAAAAATAAAAATGAGCCATAGGTGGTTTCCTAGCCTGTACCCATGGTGTACCTACACCTATGACTGTAGGCTGAGGTTTTTCATAAGGACAAATCCCAATGTGTCCCATGGAATGGAGAGCTGACTGAACTCATCCCTGCTAAGATAGCCATCAATTGAGACCTAGTATGGTGTAGTGGTTAGAGTGTTGGACCGGGACTCAGGAGACCCGGGTTCTAGTCCCCTATGGTTCTATGAAGCTCACTGTCACTGGGTGACTTTGGGCCAGTCACAGACTCTCAGCTTAAACTACCTCACAAGGTTGATGTGAGGATAAAATGAAGAGGAGAACCTTGTAAGCTGCCTTGGGTTCCTTGCAAGAGGAAAAATGGTGGGAAAATGTAACAATAATAATAGTAATTGTTTAGACTATTGCAATATGATTTATGTGGGGCTACCTTTGTGCTTGGTCCAGAAGCTGCAGGCTGCCATCTCACAGCAACCAGGAAGTGGGCCTTCTCCGTGGTGGCACCCAATTTATGGAATGATCTCCCCTCACCCCTGGTATTCAGAAGGCGCCAGCTGCATCATGCTTTAGGCACCAATTACAAACCCATTTCTTTACTCGGGCCTTCCCTGAGTGAATGTGCTGCCCAGTCTGTCTGTTTGTAATTATGGTGTTGTTTTAATTGATTTTAATATTCTTATTACTGTTTTAGAATTTTTAATGCATTTTAATCATATTTTAATGTGTCTTATTGGTGAACCGCTTAGAGATATTTTAAATATGTTCAGTGGTATAAATCTATTAAATAAATAAATAAATAAATAAAATTGCCCAGATTAGACAATACCTCTCCCCGCTTCTGGCTGATACGTGTTGAAGGGAGTAAGTGCAAGCCAGCCCTTCCCACTCCTTGCACATGCCTGCTCTTTGCCCCCCCAATGACCACATGGGGGTGTAGCTTTCAAATGTAACCTATGCATGTGCTGATAGAAGGAGTTCCTGCCACAAGGGCAACCTAGACCTCCAGTGACCACAATGGATAAATGAACACCACCAGCCTGTAAATGTGTCCCATCAGGGGAAGTGAGATCCCATCCAGCACAGGGTAAACACCAGTAACCTGGCCAGATGAGTCACCCAACAAGAGAACCGTAGGGTGGCCCATGTGCCCTACTTTACAGAGGACCGTTCTCTGTTTGAAGGCATCCTCTATTTCAGTGATGGAGAATGGGTGGCTCTTGTGGGTTTCCTGTAGGCATCTGGTTGGCCACTGTGTGAACAGAATGCTGGACTAGATGGACCCTTGGCGTGCTATTGCATCCATATCCTACTTGTGAGTTTTCCACAGGCAGCTGGTTGGCCATCGTTTTAACAGAATGCTAGAAAAGAGGGACCCTTGTTCTAATCCAGCATGGCTCTTCTTACGTTCTTATGGTCTTCGTTTATTTGGCCTTCATCCAGCCCATTACTGACTCCAGGCACCGATTCTGCACGTCCACAGCTTCGACTGAACCACATGAAAAGCACAGAGCTGGGCCCCTCAGTCAGCAGGAATCATGCATGCATATGTAACTTGCCGTCTAAAAATGATTATGACAACAATAAAGACAGCCATTGAGCCAAATTCAGAGTTAAGCCAAGTTGGATTGCCTGCATACTTTTTACAGGGTGCCTTCACATTCTCCTACACAAAGAAAGCACAGAGCACAAAAGTGGATACCTGCAGGTCAGCCAGCCAGCCAGCCACCCACACTTTACATGCAGAAAGGAAACAAACCCTGTTACCAAATATCAAACTGAAAGGGGGGAAGTAGGCCGGGCTCTCTGGTGCTTTTAAACTCACCCTGTCATCGTTTATTAACTTATTTGCTCGAAGCCTCCGGAGAATAAGGCCTTGTTTTGTCTGGATTCCCAACTAAGCCTCGGCACAACAATGCCAATTTCTTGTTTTAGTGGCCTTGCTTACTCGCGGTGACATGCGAGCCCCCTACTGTTAGCGGGAACCAGGTTGCGGGGCAAGTAGCTGTTAGCAATTGAGGCGAAAGACACAGCACTGCTGATCCAGAGGCTTTGAACCAAATTACTTCCTTTAACACACGGCTACCTTAATTATGTGGTGGGAAACAGAAAGCAGGTCAGACAATTTGTCCCGGGACGTCATAATTCCATCAGTACAATGCTGACATTATCAGAGATTTATGGATGGAATGTCATAATTATTTTTTGAGTAAACAGATCAAGCGACGCTAACGGGAGGAGGCTGAAAACTAGTAATTAGCTTCTCTGGAAAGGAAACGACCCTGTAAGATGTGGGGTGGGGGAGGGAAAGGAGCCAGGCTAGTGGCAAAAAACATCGGCCCCCGCTATTTGGGGGAGGCCTGCAACTCCAGCAGATTTTCTTCTGGAAAGCAGAGAAGGATTATGATGTCTCTCCACATCCCCATAATTCCACTTGGCCAAGCTGTGTTCTGTCTTCCCCGCCTCCATGATGGGCGGGTTGCATGCGGTTCTTCGCCTATATAGGCTGCAATCCCGCACACACTTACCTAGGAGTAAATCCCATTGATCACAAAAAGCCTTACATCCGAGTATACTTGCACAGGATAGCACTGTGAGTGGGAAGGAGGAGAAGCAAGAAAGAAGTGCTTCAAAAATTGTGCAAAACAAGAATGACTCAGATTTCCTGGCTATGCCCCACCTGATTAAGTCCAAAGGTGGGGGGAATTTACTTATTTGCTTATTTAAAAAACCTTATATCTGGCCTATTGAAAGAAAGGAAACTCGGGGCATCTTACAACAGTAAAATGGCAAAATAATGCACAAAACATATAGATCAACAGTAGATAAAACACTAATGTTGGAGAACAGCTGTTAACATAAGAGCCCCAAATAAGGTAAGGGGGGGGAAAGCAGAAGTTCATAAAGCTGCGATCAAAAAAGGGAACAGCTGAAATCATAACTGACAAAACAAAAGGGAACAGTAAATACTCAGCCAAAAGCCTACTTAAACAACTACGTTTTAAGCAGACATCTAAAGACTTGACAATGTTAGGCCTTGATTGGTCTCACCTGGAACAGCATTTCACAAGATGGGCACCACCACAGAGAAAACCCTGCTACTCAGTACAGCAGGGCTCTCCAACCTTGGGTCCCCAGATGTTGCTGGACTACAGCTCCCAGAATCCCTTGCCATTAGCCATGCTGGCTGGGTATGCTGGGAGCTGTAGGCCAGCAACATCTGGGGACCCAAGGTTGGCGAGCCCTGCAGTACAGGGACAGAAATGCACATCTCTTCCTGCATCAGGAGAATAAAATCTCCCCATGGGGAAATGCTGCATATTTCCACCCGCTTCTGACAATACCAGGCACAAAGAAAGATGGAGTGTAAGGGAGTCACACCTTCTCTCTCTCTTGATTTTTTTCTGGAGAGCATCCAGATGGACCCTGTGTCATAGTGGGAAAACTTATCAGAGTTTTCCATTGTAAAAATGGGGCAGGTTCATCCGTGTGCAACATGCATCGTTTGATTGCTCTGCACTTGGTTATAGGACGGCCACTTATGCATTGCCCAAGAAGAGGAAATGCATCACCAAAACAAGAAGACAAAAGAGGGCATACGTTTGCATAACATTTACATATTCTAATTTGTATGCACAGATGGCGCACATTTAGAAATAATTGCTAGAACTTAAATAGAAATACAACACATCTTCTCACCATAGTGGGGGGAGCTAGGGGGGTGGACGAACTCACCGGGACCCGACTCTCCGGGCACTCGCCGAGCACCCCCACTTTGTGATCCATTCCGCGGTGCTCAGCGCGGCACTGGCAGACTTCCGCGTCCACGGCGCTGCGTTTTTTCTGTAAAGACCAAGGTAAACTACCTTAAAATGGCCACGAATAGGCTATTCGCAGCTGTTTTAAGGTAGTTTACCTTGGATTTTATGGGAAAAATGCAGCGCTGGGGACCCGGATGAGATGTGCTGGGGACCCGGAACTATCTTTCCCCGGCTCCTCTCTGGAGAGTTGTGCCAAGCCGGGGCAAGATAAGTCACGGGGAGCTCGGGGGGGCAGTGGGGCGAGTTCGCTCCGCTCCCACCCCCCATCGAGCAATTCGCCCAGCCCTAGGGGAGACTACAGTCAGGTTACCTGCATGCCTGCTCAGTCTGCTGTCCAGGTGCTAACTATTGATGGGCAACGTCAAGACCCCTGCTCTGCCTTCCAACATTTATTTCCCTTTAACTAGACTTGGACGGGACTTCCCATCAAACAGAGCAGGGGTGTTGAACCTCTTTCATCCCAAGGGCCCAATTCCATTTTGGAGAAGCTCTCGGGGGCCCGCATTCCAGCGGAGGGCAGTGCTGAAGGCAAAGTAGGTGGAGCCAACAGCAAAAGGGACAGGGCCAAAAATGCCAGCCTATTTTAACTTAAAGCTCTTACTGCCAGTAATTAAGCCTTAGGGCAGGCATTTCAGCCATATACAAGGGGGACTGCACAAAAGCTGGGAAACCACCAATCAGTGGTCTGGGGAAAGGGGTGGGGCCAGGTAATGGGGATGTGGCCTTTGGGGAAACTTGGAAAGCCAGAATTGGGGCCCCAGGAAGGCCAGATTAAGCCCCAGATCTGAGATTCTCCACCCCTGAAATAGAGGATTCCTTCAAATAAAGGGCAGTCCTCTGTAAAGTAGGACTCATGGTCACCCTGTCCCTATGTGGTTGCTGTGCACACACGGACTCTCCAAATGTTATGCTGGATGCACATACAGGGAGGAGTTGGATCTCACACCCTGGCTGGCCCCACCTCTGCTCCTATCCCCAAGTTGTGAAAGAGCTCTGTATGCATGACTGGGAACCTGCGAATGTTGGAGAAGCTGGGGCCTTTCATGGGCTATACCCAACGGAGCAGCGAGGGGCTGGCAGGTGCAATTCTGCTCCTGTCTCTGTGTGTATCCAGTGCAGGTCCAGTGACACATGATGGGACAAAGGCTGGGCCCACTGGGGATGATGCTGATCGTTGACTTTCTGTCTTTCTGTAACATTTTTTTTTTTTTAACCAGAGCAGTGGGAGCATTGTGAAGTGAAGGGTTCACCCCCCTTGTAAATATGTGAAAGAAAGGAAGGAAGAAGTGAAAAGAAGGAAAGGAAGAGAAAGAATGAAAGGAAGAGAAAGAATGAAAAGAAGGAAGGAAGTGAAGGTAAGGAAGGAAAGACAGAAAAGCAAAAAGGAAGGAAGGAAGAATGAATGAATGAATGAATGAAAGAAAGAAAGAGAAAGAAGGAAAAGAAAGGAAGGAAGGAAGGAAGGTAAGGAAGAAAAGATAGAAAAGAAATAAAGGAAAAAAGGAAGAAAGAAAGAATGGGAAAGAAGGAAAGAAAAAAAGAACCCTCTGCCTCTTGCCTGGTGAACTTAAGGTGGGGGCACCAGGGTAGGGTCCTGGTAGGCAGGCAGGACCCCCTCAAAGCTGACAATGTAACATGTGACCAGCCTGCCAATCACTATGTGAATTGCTATCCACAGAAAAACATTTGAGGTGATGTGGACATTTATTCTGGAGAGTTGTATTTTAGTGGCACGTTCCCAGATGCAAGCTATGTATATGTACATGCATGTATATATTTTCATTTTGCCTCGCCTCACCCCAAACACAGTGCTTTTCAATAGGATCAGTTCTCATATTCAGCTGCTAGTCACTGTGCACCCAAAGACACACAGACTTCACCTCAAACATCACTGTGCCAATATACAATTATTTACCAAATGTGGAAGCTGACACTGAATCTGTCTCTAGTAAGAACAAGAATGTCTTAATGTGAATGATTTGATCATTTTGGTCGCTATCCTTTTAATGGGCCAAATGACATGATGTCAATAGAGAAAGAATTCAGAAATAGGGCCTGATTTAGGAAGTTCTCTTGTCAGTTTATAAATGACAGGTCTTTTTAAAAAAAGAAAGGCTGAAAAAAAGACGCAGGGAAGAAAAGAAAAATCCCAACTTTCGTGGAAAGATTTTCTCATTATTACGTCATGGAATGAAACAATAATTGTAATTGGGAAGATACAAAACCATAATTGGGAGGATACATACTGCTGCATACTTTAATTGCTGTATGAAAGAAAACACCAGAGTCCGTAATTGAGTTAGTTGCACATGTTTGGATCCCATGTACATCACAAGATTCAGTGCAGCCCAGATGTAGGTATGGGGGAGAAATTCATTCAGTTCTTATGTTAATGTAGACGTATCTAATTTTTATGCTTTTGAACCACAATGCATCCTCTTTTCTCTTATTTTCTGGTGATAGTTAAGTGACCCTCCCCTCCCCCGCTGGGACTGTGTGCTTTGCTTTAAAAAAATACAACAACAACAACACCCTGCTCCAGAATTTTCAACTTGGAATCCGCTCGTCTGTACTGTCTTTTAATTTGCCCGGAAAACTTCATTTTGCCTTCCCCTAACTCCTCTGAGAAGCTATCTAAGCCTGATGCAGTACATTTGTATTAATGTTCTGTGGCGAAGTTGAAGGTTTTGTTTTTGGTTCAGTGATACTGAGGTCTCCTTACACTGTCCCCCTTGTTTCTGAACTGATTTCTCAAGAAGGCTAATAGATATCGAGGCTCTGAACAGCAGATTGGCTCAGCAGGAGATCTGCCTCACGCAGGTTTTTCCAACCCTCCCACGTTTATTTTTCCTAGGAGTTTTCACTGTTTATTTTCAATTAATTTCTTTCTTTCTTCTTTAATAGTGCAAAACTTTAGCTTGCAGGGGCTGGTCATGTTCAATCTTTCTCGAACTCAAAAAGGATCATGAGAGGAACGATTCTAGTTTGTTTAGGAGTTCACGGTAACATCCTGTGAATGCCGCCTGGCTTCACGCTGTGAAGGGCAAAACGAGTTCAGGGAGATCAGCCTTTAAGGGTAATTGTGACATAGCACTGAAAGTATTCAGCCTGGGAGGCAAGCCGAAAATCAAGCTATGGACCAATGAGGGAGAAACATCCTCAGAAGAACATTCGGCCATGTCGCATGCTGATAATTGGCCACTCGGAGCTGGGGCCCGGCCAGCCACTGAGAACGAAATGAGAACCAGGAGTCAGGAATCACAGGGCAGGCATCAGTCAAGAGCCAGGAGTCAAGGACCCGGAATACTGCTGTTGCCCAGGAAGTCCTAGCCTGAAAAGGAAGCCTTTATAGTCCTTCCTGGTTAGGGGAAAACTAACAGCCAACTTGGGTGGTCAGAGTCCACTCAAGAGCTCAGGAACCCTTTGATTCCCAGGAATATTCCAACCTGTAATCCAGTGTTCTCCAACCTTGGGTCCCCAGATGTTTTTTGGCCTACAACTCCCAGCATGCCCCAGCCAACATAGCTGGCTGGGGCATGCTGGAAGTTGTAGGCCAAAAAACATCTGGGGACCCAAGGTTGGAGAACACTGCTCTAATCCCAGTGTCTTGATGATACATAGGGCACTGGTACAGAGATCCACCATTTCCTAGTCCTGGCAACTCCTGACATCGATGCGTATGTTTAGTTTTTGCTGCCCTAGGCAAATTACCCCCCTACCCAAGTGTCTCATTCTATGCTGAGCAGCATAACCGAGAGCCAGTGTGGCGTAGTGGTGAGAGTGTTGGACTGGGACTCGGGAGATCCGGGTTCTAGTCCCCTCTGAGCCATGAAGCTCACTGGGTGACTTTGGGTCAGTCACTGACTCTCAGCCTAACCTACCTCACAGGGTTGTTGTGAGGATAAAATGGAGAGGAGGAGGAGGATGAGGAGGAAGAGCAGGATTATGTAAGCCACCTTGGGTTCCTTGTAGGAAAAAAGGCAGGGTATATATAGGTTGAATAAATAAATAATAAATAAAGTAGATACATTTTTCAGCACTAGAACAAATGTTGAAGCCATGGCTTCAAAGGCCAGGGAAACTCAATGGTCTTTGCCCGGTGCGAAAAGGACATCACAGTAGGTATCTGCTTAATCTCCCTGGAGCAAGCATTCCATATACATCGGGGGAGGGGGGGTTGAACCCAAGGGTCAAATCAAATTCTATTTCAGAGAAGCTCTTGGGGGCTGTGTTCCAGTGGTGACCAGGGCCAAAGGCAAAAGAGATAAGGCCAAAAATCTCAGCAAATTTTAGCCTAAGGTTCTTACTACCAGCAACAGGAGAGGGATTTCAGTGTTTTAGATGGGGGGGGGGGGAAACTGCACAAAAGCCAGGAAACCACTGAATGATTGGTGGTTGGGTGGGAGGGGCAGATGAAGGGACTTGGCCATCTAGGGAACCCCAGGGGTTGGATTGGGACCCCAGGCAAGCTGGATTTGGCCCACAGACCTGAGGTTCCGCACCCCTAATATACAAGGTGCTGACACAACTGAAAAAGCCCCCCCTCTTTAGTCACCACCTACCTGACCTTGGATGGTGGGGAGTCCTGGAGGAAGGCCTCACTTGAAGAGGGTTCAGGCAGGCTCATATAGGAAATAGTGGGCCATCAAGTAACCAGGTCCCGAGCCCATTAGGGCTTTGTAGGTAACAACCAGCTCTTTGAATTGTGCCGCTAGAGATGGAAGTTTTCAGTTTGGATTTGTGTGTTTGCGTGTGTGTGTGTGTGTGTGTGTGTGTGTGTGTGCGCGCGCGCTAAAACCACAAAGCAATTGCTGATAACATGCAGAGCTGAGTGGATATCAGTGTTGGCCCTTTGGTGGTTGGGGGATGCTCACCACCAATCTGGCCTCCTCCACCAGTTTCCATAGGTCCAGTTCTGACATCAAACAAGTGGACAATGGGCAACCAGGGCAGTTGACATAAGCAACTAGCTCTCCGCTAAGGCAGAGCATATGCTAGGAGCTGCTGGGGCTAGAACCCAGGGATCCTTGGTTCCGTTTGCAGCTGTGCTTTGTGGTGCACCAGAGAACTGCTGGTTGGACCGTCTGGGTGGGCCTCACCCAACCAAGCTGGACATTAGGCCCTCTTGGACAAGAAGGGCTAGAAAAAGTTTTCTTGTTTGGACTAGAAGGGATAGAGAAAGGTTTCTTGCCTGAGCAATAAGCTTTCTCCAGCTCCAGTATGCCTCTGCCTTTTTCTCCAGTTCTGACTCACAGTGTGTTCCTCATCTCCTGACTTCTGGTTTGGCTTCCAGCTTGTTCCTCAGTCGCGCGGACTCCATGGTTTCTAGTTCCTGGCTCACTGCTGGGCACTGCCTTTGTAATAGCCTCTTGTGAAGCAGCAGCAGATGGAGAAGGTGATGCTGGTAGTTCTTCTCACTGACTTCTTCTTCCTCTATTGATCACTGGACAGTTGGTTATGCCTGGGGAGGGGGGGCAGAATTGTGCTGGGGCATTTCACCTTGAGCTCTGAGCGCAGGAGATGTCATCTTTGATTACTTTGTGTAGAAATATTCAATACTTAGTGCTATGATTTGTAGATTAGATGTTCACCACCAAAGCCATTAAAGCATTACATAATACAGTTAGCAAATGAAACAATAGCTTAGCAAAAGAGAAATTAAGGTAAAACAGGCAAAGGAGAAAGTGAAAAGTGTTTCAGCTAAAGCATAAAAATAAATGGAGATAATTAGCACTTCTGAAATGCCTTTCATCTTCCAAATGTTTTGCAAATATTACTTTTTCACTTCCTACAACACCCTTTGCAAGGTGGGTAAATATTATAATTTTAATAAGCCATTATCATCTTTTCTTTAAAAATCCCAGGTTTTCCGGTGTGAAACAGAAGTAGTAATAATAACAGTTGTAACTGTTTTTATTGTTTTGTACTGAACAGGGAGTTACTTTAACCATCTTAAAGTAAAGGCTAGATCTAACAGAAGTCCCTTGCTAGCCTACGCACCATATGCAGAGATAATAAAACTGCTTTACCTGTTTTCCTTTGTGATTTGGCATTGATGTTGTTTTTGCTAATTTTCAAGCCAAATACTTGCGAAAATTAATTTCAAATCATAGGAGGGTGTTACCTCTTCTTGCACATTTTAATGTGATACCTTCAGCCCTCTTGGAAGGTAGACTCAGAGGGAGACCATATTCCAAGAGGTTATCTATTTGTTGTTCAGATGAAATAGAAACATTAAGCCTTGTTTTGTTTTGTTTTGTTGTCTGTTGCTTTTTTTTAAAAAAACTGAGATCTTCATAATAAGTTAATTAATCCATGTCTCCTGGAAGATTATCTTCTTTTTCTTTCTGATACAAAAGAGTCTGTTACAGGAATTGTAGCTACATTTTTGCTGAGAGCAATGAAAATATGGGCTAAAATATTATATATTTATACTAATTTTTTTGGTGGGTTTTTTTTTTTGTGTGTGTGATTAATATAGATACCTGATCTATGTTTTGGGACTTTGTATCTGTAAATCGAGTAATGTTTCTGAATGTTATTCAAAAACATATCTTAATTGGTATATATGCTTTATTGTGAGGTCTGTTGACTGATTGAATCGTTTGACTGACTAAAGAAAAAATTGAATTCTGCCTTAGGGCGTAGTCCTTTGGGTTGCATCCTCCATGCTCATAAGCCCTGAACCCGGAGGCTTACATGCATCCTATGCAGAGTGGGAGGAGCAGTGGAGCAGGGACGTTGAAGAGTCCTTGGTCTCGAGTCACGAGTCGAGTCACGAGGCTTTGGACCCAAGTCTCGAGTCCGAGTCCTTGGTCCAAAATGGTGACTCACGAGTCACGAGTCACTCCCAAAGCCGACTCCACGAGTCCCCATTAAAATCAATGGGGTTTTTCCCCCCAACAAAATAAGGCTACTTCAGATGTGTGGCTCAAATAAATTCTAGGCACAAGTGTGCCTTTTTATTTCAAAACTCTGCCACTGATTTTGGCAAGAACAGACCAGGCAGACAAACCCCAAATAACCAGGCAGGCACAGGAGGCAGGGAACCCCAAAGCAGGCAGGCAGAGGCCTTTGTCTTGGACAATTCAAACTGTGGAACGGGTTAAGAAGAGACCAAGCAGGCAGAGGAGGCTGGGAACCCCAAACAGGCAGGCAGAGGCAGCCAAACCCAAAATGTCTGAAAGGTTGCATTTTAGGAAAATGATTTTAAAAAATAAACTTGCTGTACTTCCTAAAACCTATCCATGTTGCATTTGAGGAACACGATTTTGGAACACGAGTCCTTGGTCTCGAGTCCCGAGTCGAGTCTCGAGTCCCATTAAAAATACTGGGACTCGAGTCGGACTCGAGTCAGAGGGGGGACTCAGTCCGACTCACGAGTCGAGTCCTGGAGTCCAAGTCCCCATCCCTGCGGTGGAGGCAATTTCCACCTCCCCACCCCTCCCGCTCTGCATTTTCACTAGACGGCCATTTTTGGCCATCTAGCTGGAGCACTTCAGAGGCAGAGGGAAGGAGGCCGCAGAGGATTCAGGATATGTTGTATCCTGGCCTCAGCTGTCTCTTCCCCTCCCTGCCCACTGGTCAAGTTCCAGACCTCGGAGAGGCGGTTCTTTCCATGCCAGCTGTATCCTATCCCACCGCCAGATGATGTCTAGGGGGCCATAGGATCACTCTCTTGCTTTACAAGTTTATTATTGGGCAAAAATCTTCCTCTTTAGGCTTTTGGGACAGATTCAGGCTCTCAGTTGAGACTAATAATGTGTATCCATGTATATACGTGTGTGTGTGTGTATGTGTATAGATAGTTAGATAGATAGATAGATAGAATTGTGGTTATTTTATATTGATTGTAACAGTAATCAACTGCTGGGTTATCATGATTTGATTATTTTCATCATCTTTCCCGAGGGCCTCTTTGACTACAAAGCAGGTGATACATTTCATAAATAATAGTGTACTTTTAGCACTTTGCGTACTTTTAAATGCAAAACATTCAGATGTACCAAAAATCTATACCAACCCTTTTTTTCTTCCTCAGACTCCTTATTTTTAATTTATTCGAAGTTATTCCCCACTCCCCACCCACTGCAAAAAAAAGAAGAAGAAAAAGTAATGCTTTCCAAAATCACGGGCAGTATATATCCTTTTGTTGTTGTTGCTTATATTTGAGATGAGACTTTACTCGTGCATAATCACATTCCAAATGAGTCCTTGTTTACAATTTGATTTGTGCATTTTCTTATGTGAGACAAAATGAATACCCCCCTGACATAGAAGAAATGTGGTTTATTATCTTTTATGGCACTTATTTAGACCCTGCTGTATGTCTTCTTTAACTCCATAATGACATCCAAAATAGTTGGTGGAAATTGTGAATAAACAAAGACAAATGCTCTATTAGGAAAGAGAAATAAAATCTAGGATCATGTGTACACACCTCTATATAAATGTGCTTCATGTAGACTTGGAGGCAAGAAACTGCCTGCAGCCTAGGGATGGGTGAGGAATTCATTGGGTTATCATTTTAATGTGAACTTACCAAATTCACACTTCCTGAACCCGCACATGAAATAGAACAGCAGTTATATGGCAATATTTGCACATTTCAGAATATTGCTATGCAGTTTGCAAATTTAAAAAAAAATGTGCACACAAAATAAGGTAATAGGGAAAAGCACACATCAAATGCATATGTAAGGGGAAAGAAGAAACAATGAGGATATTAGGGGTAATGACATTGAAAATATGTGTGTCCTGTTCTGTGGTCACTTGAGGCTTGCAGAGGAAGCTGATAGCAAGGTCAAGGCAGGAAGAATGTAGAACCTTGGATAGTGTTGGGGATTGCTAAAAGAGCTGGGAGAGGATATTAAAAGTTATTATCTCTCCCCTCTCACGTTTGCTAGTACAGCAGAGCTTACCCCAACTACAGCAGAAAAACGTGGATGTGTGGAGCTGCTGGTTAGAGCGGTAACAGCATTTGGTAATTACAGGCTGTCCCTTTGGACAGACTGGAACTTTACCTGGTTTCTCTCTTTATGCTACCAATAAGACAAACAGTCTTTTGGAGGTTAAAAACAGAGTTTACTCACTCAGATCTTGCAGATTGGATACAGGCAGGCTTAAGAAAGTATTTGCAGCACATAGCACCAAGTAGGTCCTGCTGGCTAGAACTCTCTCTTACTAGGATAATAGGATGATGTTGTCTCAGCAAGGAGCTAAAGCCAACTGAAGCCTTATGTAAGCTGACAAGACCTGTAGTGTGGACAGCTCCACCCCTCCGGAGGAACGGATGTGACTGTTAAAGGGCCTTCACCTGATTTTGTAGCCTGAGACTTCTGGAAGGCAAGGCTGGGGAAATGGAGGTTCTGCTGTGGGCTTATCCTCTGAGTCAGAGGATGATGGAAGGGCTGTGCCTTCTGGCTGGGAGGGCCTGTGCCTTGTCCTTATTTTATTTATTTATTTATTTATTATATTTATACCCTGCCTTTTTTCCTTCAAGGAACCCAAGGTGGCTTACATAGTCCTCCTCCTCTCCATTTTATCCTCACAACAACCCTGTGAGGTAGGTTAGGCTGAGAGTCTGTGACTGGCCCAAAGTCACCCAGTGAGTTTCATGGCCGAGCGGGGACTAGAACCCGGATCCCCCGAGTCCCAGTCCAACACTCTCACCACTACGCCACACTGGCTCTCATCTTATCAGAATCCTCTACTGCATTTTGGAAGGCCTAAGGGCTGGGGATCATTACAATCTGAGTATGTGGGAAAGGGCATAAAATGTCTATGTTAGGACAAAGGTAAATTAAAATATTTAAGGAAGGGGAAGGGGAGGGAGTAGGAGAAAAGAACTGAGCAAGTTACAGGACAACAAGGGGGATGAGCAAGACAAGCAGCTGTTGATACAACACATTCTCTATCACCCCCTAGTGTCTGGAAGCATGCAGAGTTGTTCCTATATTATCCAACAGGGAGTCAGCAAAAATTGGGGAACCTTGTGTGAGTTGAGCTGCCTTCTGCTCACACTCCAGTGACTTTAGACCCAGACCTATAAGTCAGGGATCTCCAACAGGCAGCCCCCAAATACATTTTATCTCGAGTGTGGCAGGCCTACCACATTTTAATTAAGGTGTAGCTGAAAAGTTTGCCCCATAGGTTTGTTTGTTTATCCCATTTATACCCCAGCTGACCAGCAAGAAAATTGTGTTCAAGGTGGCTAGATTGACCCAGTAAAGGGTGGGAAACACACATTTTCAAGTTGTAAACAAGGAAGGTTAGTGTCAGTGCATCTGTTACATCTGGGTCTTCCACAGTGCTGATTGGAATCCTCGTTCATTCTCAGAAGACATTTTGGCTCTGGTGTTCTGCTGTCATGGCAAATAGTCTACAGCTCAGATTGTCAAAATGATGTTGGGCTCTCCTGCCAATGAATGACAGCTTTTATTTATTAAATTGTAACTTGCGCATAAGAGACACTCTGCCTTTCAATATCCTTGAAAAGAGACCTATATTTAAGTTTTGGTAATATGCAGATTGATTTAAACGTGACTAATTAACTAGCATTTATTGTATGTATTGTTGGCATTTCATTGTTTTATCTTATTGTGTGTGGGGTTTTTTAATTGTAAATGGCCTCGGGACCATTTTACGGTGAAATATGGGCTAGAGGTTTGCTAAATAAATAACTGATTAAAAGCTGGATTATTCTTTTTTAAAAAAATCTTTTCATTAACGGATGGTTGTAAATAAATATTTAACCATCTGTTTATTTGCTTAACTTTCAAAACAGGCCTTGTGATATCAAAACAGGTTAGATTCCTCAAGGCCCCAGCTATCTTGTCCTGTTTCTTTTTGCACAGTGATGCAGCAAACAGTTTTTTATTGGTCAAATATGGGAAAGATGATATAGATAAAATATCTCTGAAAGAATTATTATCTATGGTAGTAACTGGGTTGTAAAGTTTGACCTTATGAATCTGGTAATGCGTCGGCCATTGGGACTCCAAGGCCTGTGGTATTTGCGGGGCTGCCTGCCTGGTGCTGTGAATATACGTCTGAGATATAAAAGCAGCCTACCTTATCTTGAGACTAAAATAAAAGTTTATATCTCCTCATCTATTCACAGGAACAGAGTCGAAGGACACTTGTGACTGAACCCAAAAGAAATGTGTGTGTGTGTGGGGGGGGGAAGGTAATGGTCTCTTTTGCAGAAGCTGACTCCAGTGGCCAAAAAATACATTACTTTATATGTGTGTCTAGCAGCTACATCTTTCCCCCTGATTTTTACTCTAGAGTAGGTGCAGGGCCCCCAAGCTGGATCAGGATGCCAGCATGGGGAAGAGCAGAGATCTGAATTGCCCCCCCTTTTTTCTAGAGTAAAAATGTGGGGTGCGGGGAGGCCATAGCTGCTAGATTCACATTTAAAGTAATATCATGTTTTGGCCCCCAACTGTCTTTGTTTCCCCAATGTTAGTCTCCACCATAGAGTTAAGAGTGCTCCACCCATTGAATAATTGGGGTTGGATCAAGATTTGTCTACACAGGAACCAGGGGGAGCTGATGACTCCTGTGTCAGTGGGGCTCCCCTCGTCCATTGCAGCGTTCATTCTGAGCTTTCTAGGAGCTATCCGTGGTGCTGTTCTCCACCCCCAAAATAGGGTCACCACCATGGAGGACCGTGGATGGCTCTTAGAAAGCTCAGAAGAATAGCTGCAAAGGATAAGGAGCCCCGCTGACACAGGAGTCACCAGCCGCTCCTGATAGGAACGTAGGAAGCCGCCTTATACCGAGTCGGGCCCTTGGTCCATCTTAGACGTGGAAATAAGGCTGGGCGAGCCGCCCTGACCCTTATTTCCCCCCCTCCCCGCCTCGTTTCTTCGAGCGGCGTGCAGCACCACTCGAACGATCTACTTACCGGTCTCGCTGCGTTTGGGCCCGGAAATGGACCCTGCGCAGGCGCAGAACGGACCATAGGGTCCGTTCTGTGCCTGCACAGGGTTCCGTCGCGTCATTTCCGGTACCAGAAGTGACGCGACGGACCGGATCGAGCGGCGCAGGCGGCTCTCTGCGGAGAGTGCGCCAGATCGAGTGGCATGGGCGGCTCTCCGCGAAGTGCGCGAGCCGCCCCGAAGAACCGGTAAGGCCTCGCCGGGGTGTGAGCGGGGCCATGTTCAGCCTCGTTCTGCCCCGGCGAGGCTCGTTTGTCCAACTCTAGTCCATCTAGCCCAGTATTGTCGACATTGACTGGTAGCAACGGCTCTCCAGGGTTTCAGGCAGGCATTTTCCCTGCCCTACCAGGAGAGGCTGGGGATCGAACCTTGGACTTTCTGCATGCAAAGCAGGTACTTCTACCACTGAGTTCGGCACTTCCTGAAGTCTAGAGTGGAACTCTGCTGAAGGGCCGCTACTCCTGGAGGAAAGAGGGGAGGCATTTTTGTTGTTGTTGCCAATTTCTCCTTCTTCCTGCAGCCTCCTGTACTCCTAAATTAGTGTCCGGGAGCCGGGGACACTCCAGAGCAGCTGTGGGAAGTAGCTCGAAGGGCTGCAGGGTGAAGTGGGTGAAAAATCGCCGCTTTCCCCTCGCCCCCTTCCTCCAGCAACAGCCTCCGCTGGATCCAAAGTTCCCTCCACAAGCTGAAGTAGCCCTTCCGTTTGCAGAAGGACATATCTGGATCCCATCTACAGGAGGTGCACAAGCATTCATTTCAGTTCCCAAGTCATCAGAACCTGAATGGGAACGGGATACATTTATTTTATTTAAAAGAGAAAAAACAATGCCTGTGCATTCTCAAGCTTGCAATCGCATGCAAAAAATAAATAAATGCATTTTTAAAAAGTGCATCTTTAAATGCCCATTTTAATCATCATCATCATCATCATCATCATCATCATCATCATCATGCATTCTCACGCTTTAGTCAATGGAGGGGGAAATTGTAAAAAGATGCACAGCTTTCAAATCCATTTTCCCCCCTCCTTCTTTCTCTTTTTTATGGTCTTGTTTTGTTTTGTTGAGACTTACAATGAAACATAAATAAATGGTGAGCAGCGCTTTGAAGTGGAGTTTGGAGAATATCTGCAAGCTCCGCCAGCCTCCCTGGTTCTCCCATGGCTAAATTATTATTCCCATCCTTGCTCTTGTGAACTTGAGACGTAGTGCTGGGCTAAAACCCTCCCTGCCCGTTTGCAGCCTCTCCATTCCCCTATATAAGACACAGTCATTTCTTCTGCCTCTTTCTCTTGGGATGCTGAGAATTTCGGAGACATTTCTCAGGATGCTGGGCTTCCATGCTTACCTTACGGTAAGGAGGTTGCTGAGGGGGTGGGGGTGCACTCTGACTTGTATTCTCCCCAAGGTATTTTTGCCTTGTACTGTCCTGCAAGGCATTTCTGGTTTTGCTTTGCTGTTGTTGACTTGAGAGTCCTTTTGGCAACAACAACAACAGCAGCAACAACAAGAATAAGAAGATAACGACAACCCCTCTCTCAGCTTTTGGGCACTCAGCAGGCAGGCAGTAGCACTGGAAAGCCCCCAGGGAGGAAATCCTGGCCAAGTCCTCTAGTCTAGGGCACTTTCAAAGAATTTCAGGCAGCTGGAGGAGAGGCTGGAAGGACAGAACAGAGGAAAATGGTAAAAGAAAGAGCACACACAGCACTCGGCCACTTCTTTACAGTGAGGTAAGCACGGAAGCTCTACGCCCTAAGAAATTTCTCCAAAATTCTCACCCCCTACTCACAATTTTCTTTTTGCTCCTCCCAGCTATCAAATGGTTGAAAATAAATAGATTGAAAAATTTGCCACACTGCCAGTTAATAGTACTATTTGTATTGTTGTTGTTGTTTTTAGTGGGGAAAAATGAGACTTAGACCAGCCCTGCTGTGTTTGGGGGTCCTCCTGCTCCAGAGGCAGTGTTAGGGGGTGGCCTACTAGGGCTGGAGCCCTGAATCTTTCATATGGAGCTCCAAATCTCTGGGAGGCCATCTGCCCCACCACCCTGCTGTCCAAGGGCACTTGCTGAAATAAAGGCACACGGGGGCCTTGATGATCTCTGTGGAATCTGCTCCCCCTGGATTAACTGGCTTTTTGCCCACCTGTGCTTCATCTCCTGCTGCCCGCCCCTCGAATCTTTCTGCCTGAGGTTTTTTCCTGAAATCAAATGCCCTCTTCTCCCTTGTTCATACATTCCCCCTTTTTTTTTACAAATAGGGGTGTCTTCAGGAGACAAGGGCCTCTGCAGACTTTAGAGCAGTGTTCTTCAAGCTTGGGTCCCCAGATGTTTTTGGCCTACAACTCCCAGCATGCCCCAGCCAGCTATGCTGGCTGGGGCATGCCGGGAGTTGTAGGCCAAAAACATCTGGGGACCCAAGCTTGGAGAACACTGCTTTAGAGCATATGTAAATTAGCATATGCAAATGTGTGCATTTTTTTTTAATCCTGTGGGCCTGAGCCCCAGATCTTTTCGGTACCCAACACCGGCCCTGTCCTGCTCACTCTGCTGCGTGGGCTCCCAGAGGTCTGTACCGGCAGCATCCCTGCAAAACAGGGACAGTGACATGCCAGGAACAGTTTACCAGTAAATAAGCACTGTGGTAAATAAAGACGGTTGGAGGATGTGACGCTGTATTCTGGAACTCCCTTGTTGCAACAGAATTGACATTCCTTATAAATAAAATGGAACAAGTACATACATAGTAAATAAATGTAAACAAACAAACAGCGTTTTGGCCTGCATGCCATTGCCAGCCATCGCCCTCTGTCCCCAGCTTCCACCAGTGTGTATTGTTGCTTTAATGCTAACTAAGTGGTGCAGATGTGTGTGTTAGCAATAAAACTGAAAATTAGCATCCTTCCCTGGGAGAGATTGCTGCAGGATGCAATCCAATAAATAGCATTACAAGGTCTTGTTATTTATTATTTAGCCATCATTCATTATAGCTGCTGCTTCTCGCCGCTCTTGATGCAAGAGTGTTTTATGATCCGGGCGGCACCTGGTGATGACAGCTGGACAATGTCTCCATTAAATCCTGAGCGCATGTTAGTTAGAGGGCTTTGCAGCACTCATCCTTGCAATTGCCCCAAAACACCCTCTCTGCAGTGGTTCAGAGGTCCCAGTGTCATGGCTCCTATGGTGGGTAGGTGGTGGGGGGGGGCATGAGGGAATTATTCATTGCCCTAAATCAGGGATAGACTTCAGTCCTCCATGGTATACTTTTTAAAACAACAACAACATACACCTTAGAATCCCTTGGACCTTGATGTCTTTTAAATTTACAAAGCAGGAGTTCATCCTCAGGATCTTTTAACAGTTCAGGCATAACTAAATTGTGTGAAGTGATTCTGAATATGGACCCCCGCTTAAGGCCATAAGAAGGTCCCTACTGGACTGAACCCCTAGTCCAGCATGAGTAACCCATCATCCAAACAGACCAGGCAGTAAGTGGTCCAGCAGTTGACCATAATCTATCTTCTGCCTTCCAACATTTCACGGGGGGGGGGGGGCAGAATAAAGATGTGCTTGTAATAGCTTTCAACAAGGGAGAAGTTGTAGCTCAGTGATAGAGCCCATGCTTTGCAGGCATAAGGCCCCAGATTCAGTCCCCAAAACCAACAGGTAGGACATAGAAGGACCACTGCCTCAAACCCTGGAGAGCTGCTGTCAATGGCTGGGTTCAGACAACATGATAACCTACACTCAAAGGCTGAGTGAGGGTTGAGTATGGGTTATCATAGAACCATGGGTTGTTGTTGAAACATGGGTTATTGTGTTGTCTGAACCCAGCTGTGATAACAAGCCATGGTTTGTTAACCACAAACAACCCACAGCTAACAACCCAACAACAAACCATGGGTTCATAGTTTGTCATGGTTAACAAACCATGACTTGTTATTGCGGCTGGATTCAGACAACATGATAAGCCATGCTTCAACAACAACCCACACTCAACCCATATTCAACACTTGAGTGTAGGTTATTGTGTTGCCTAAACCCAGTCAATCAGTGTCAACAATGCTGGGCTAGGTGGACCAATGGTCTGACTCAGTAAAAGGCGGCTTCCTATCAACTTTTTTAAAAAGTTACATTCATATCCCACCTGCTATGAGAGATTGTGCCCAGGTGGAGATGCTGCCAGGGTTGCTCATGGCATCGCTCCACCTGAAAATTACTACAGCATTCCAGAGATGGGTGAAGGTGAGATCCCAGGAATGGGCAGCAAGTCCAAGCCACAGAGGTTGCTGAATGGACAGTGCAGGAGAGATAGGCAGAGGGGACATAGAGAAGATAGATTTATTGAGCTGGGGGAGGGTGAAAATCATAGTTGAAACTTTGACCTGGGTGATATTAGCTCTCTCAGGGATGGCAAAGATGCTAAATTGGTTCTACTCTAAGTAGAATTAACATTGGACAATTGCAGCGACAAACCAGAACAGTCCAATGAAACATAATCAGGAGAAGGCCAGAGAAAACAAGTAAGTCTTCAGGGCCTTCCTAAAAGCCTGCGATGACGGGGCCTGATGGACCACTCATTCTGTAGCTGTGGGTCCACTGCAGAAAAGGCCCTCTCTCGTGTCCTTGCCCACCTAACTGCCCTCAAAGGTGGGCAAGTAAGAATGGCATTTGTTTCTCATCTCAACGTGTGGGCAGGCTGATACGGGTGAAGGCGGTCCTTGGACCCAAACTGTAATCTGTATTTTGGTGGGTGGTGGGCTCCTAACTAGAAACTGCAGAAGGAAAGGGGAAGTGGTATGTGCGTGCAGGGCTGGGGGGGGGGCAGGGGGAGCACAGCTACATACATCACGCCCCCGTATTGTGATTAAAACAGATCGTCCAGCAAATCATTGTGTTTTCATCTCGGAACAAAGATGGGAACCAATTAGAAAGAGAGAGAGAGGGAGAGAGAGAGAGATGGAGGACACTTTTCCAACATCCGAAAATCACAATAATTAGTAACAATGCTCTTAAGTTCATTTCCATAAAAAGAGAGAGAGAGAGGGAAGGAGGGAGTCGAAAGTCTTGGTGTTTAGACAGCCCCACAAGCCCCCTTGTGACCTTACTCTGATATTTTACAAAACATTAATCTTCTTGCCAGCAATTATAAAGAATACAGTGATGTAGCTTGGAGAGTCAGTGAGTGAGTAATAGTAATGCCATTGTTCTCTTTTATTTATGCCTTGGCTGTACCAGGCAGATGAGGTAAGTTGGGGCCTTTTTATATGTGATTATTCTGAACTGGCAATACATAAAGGCCAATTACACAAATATCTGTCTGTTGCTAAAGCGCTGCTGGGTTCACACCTCCTCCCAGCTCCTGATCAAAGTGTTTCAACATTTTATTATGAAATCATTGGAGGCTCCCCCCCAACTCCTCACCACCTATTGTCTTTGCATATGAATTATAGGCTTCTCAGTTTAAAACACACACACACACACACACACACACACACACACACAACAAATTGGTATGGAACAGTGACATTGCCTTTGAACCAAGGGAAGGGGGTGGTGGAAGCATGGTGTTCCACATCATGTCTTGAAGGGTGGTGACTTGCTCAATAACGCGTTGTCGGCGGGCGGACCGGCCTCTCTGTCAAACAAAAGGGCAGCCCGCTGGTTTAACTTCCTGTGTGGAAAAAAACAGGACCCTGCATCACGGCAGCCGGCGGAGTGAACTTGTTGTGCAGGTAGCATTAATTCTTATTGTTCGTATTGGCAGGGCGTTAGCTGAGTGGATGAGTTAAGGCCATGCTTTGCATGCAGAAAGCTCCAGGTTTGATATCTGGTATGTTCAGCTAAAAAGATTCCAGTGAACAGATACCTTGGAGCCAGTGTGGCGTAGTGGTGAGAGTGTTGGACTGGGACTCGGGAGATCCGGGTTCTAGTCCCTGCTTGGCCATGAAACTCACTGGGTGACTTTGGGCCAGTCACAGACTCTCAGCCTAACCTACCTCACAGGGTTGTTGTGAGGATAAAATGGAGAGGAGGATAATGTAAGCCGCCTTGGGTTCCTTGCAGGAAAAAAGGCGGGGTATAAATATAATAAATAAATAAATAAAATTAAAAAAAGACCACCAGTGCAGGCAGCACTGGGCCAGATGCTCTGATTCAGTGTAGATCTGCTTAGGAATGGATGAGAATTTTGTTTCAGTTTGGTTTTGATAAGAATTTACCAAAATACACACACACACACACACACACACACACACACACAATGTTTATTGCTTATATTACTCATAGGTCATTGCAAAAAGTACAAAGTAAAAAAAAAATAAATCTAAAACAAAAACATAAAACATGAGTAATGGGGCTCCCCAGTTCTCATTAAACATTAAAACCATAACTAGAATATATCCACCATAAAAACTTCCCGTAATTACTTTTAACTTAACTTGTTCAAATTAGAGAATCTCCTTTACTTACAGTCTGCTGATACTTCCTTCACAATACTTCTTTGGATATTTGTAGCTGCTGTGGCAAAATAATGCAACGTGACTGGATAAACGTTCATACACGTCCGAAAGTAAGTATGCCGCTACATAATTTGTTGAGTGCCCGCACATTGTAAACCAAAATCTGCAAAGTTCTCCATATTTGGGACAAATGTGGGAGACAGCAAAACTGACAGATTAATCAATGAGTGCTTTGCTCTTAAAAGTCTCAGCTTGCCTTGAACCCCTGTGTATTCAACCATGGTAGTGCTGAATTCGGATTGCCACCTGTTTTTTCTCCTCATCTTTAACAGCTGCATGGCGGGCAGGTATATCATGGTCCTTTCCATGCTGGGAATAGCTTTACCTAATGAACTTGGCTACTGCAAGCAGGTGAGATTTTGTTTTAGGTCATTTTTTAAAATAAGAATTTACCAAAATTCACCGAGTTCATTAGGGAGAGAAAGAATTTGAGATTTAAAAAATAATTCAAATGTGCGAGAAAGTGAAACTGACAGATTTGGCCATCCTAAAGTCAGCATCATATTATTAAATGAGTGGTTCAACCAATCATTATGATGAGCAGGAAGTACATGGACTGAAGTGTCCCCCTACTCTCAGGCAGTGAGTGCTGGGACACTGAGTTTTGGGTGGAAGGTAAGTTTTGCCTTCCCTGGAGCAGAACACCTCCTCCCCACACATCTAGCATTTTAATCCCTGCCCCCAAGAGGGGTGAATGACAAACATTGGCTTCATATGGAAGAAATTAAAGGGATGTATTCAGAGACACCATGGCATGGTGGAACAGCTCCCTGGTGGAACTACTCCCTGATCGTGGTTTAATCAAGCCCACTCCATTTTGCATTTCTGGGTTCAGTCTCTTCGGCATACTAGAGTGCAACAGAAAGTTAGGAGAGTTGGATGAAATGGAATTGTTATCATTCATCAACACACAGAATTCCTACAAATGAACCTCATGTTTTTCAAACTGTTTTTTCTTTGTTAAATGCCACCTCCATATTTTTTTTTAAAAAAAAACATGTTAAATGCAACATCCATTGGCTTTCAAATGTTGCTTTTCAGCATATATATATATATATATATATATATATATATCGCTCACTCTATGAAAAACATTTATTATATAGTTGAAGATATTTTTTGTCACACACAGAGACAAACACACACAAACACAACATATCCACTATACTTCCATAGCATTTCCAGCCTTTTTCTTTAGTTTTATTACTTTGTTTTCTTATTGGTTTTTCCAATAAGTTTTTTTTTCTCCTTCACATATTTGAAAAACAACAACTTTCTTTTAAACTTAAAAACCCAGTGTGAGCTCTTAAAGCATTACTGCAGAGGATGCATGTTGTCAATCATTCTTGCTTTCATGTAGATGTTGAACAGCATGGGGGATAAAATAGAGCCCTGTGGCACCCCATGGTGTGTAACTGCCAAAGAACAGAGCAATAATCCCTCAGCACCATCTTCTGGAATTGGCTATCCAAGTAGGAGCAGGACCAGTGCAGAGCAGAGCGTCCAACTCCCCGCCCAGATAGCCTATCCAGAAGGATACCATGATGATATCAAATGCCACTGAGAGAGAGGTCCAAGGAAATCAACAGGGTTGCAATCCCCCTGTACCTTTCTTGGTAAAGGTCATCCCACTGGGCAGTTTCTGTTCCAAAACCAGGCCTGAAGCCTGATTGAAATGGATCTAGATAGTCTGCAGCTGTGCTCTGGGTGGAGCTCTGATAGCGCAGACTTAAAAGACATCAGGGTTTGTTTGTTTGTTTATTGTTTTTAGTACAAAATGCTTGAATAGTGTCTGTGCACCAGCTCTGAGACTTCTGCCTTGCATTTCCCTAATAGACCAGTTGTTCTCTAGAGTTCCTTGTGTTAGGACTGGCTACTGACCTTCCTGGTACTGACTCTGACTAATTCCCTGGAGCTCTGTCCCCAAACTACTGCAAGCAGGACAGCTGGATCCATTTACCCACTTACCAAATATTCACTTTACTAAGAAGTATATATATATTGTGTGTACATGGATAAATAGATAGATAATTGAATAGCAGTGCCTATATCAAACCCCAAGGAGGCTCACAAGATTAAAAACAACCATTTGACTAGAACAAAATTCAACATTTAAAACACCAAAACCAACAAAAACATCAGAGCCCCAGACATATAATTGGCACTGTCCCAAATCCCCTTACAAATAACCCAAAGGCCTTTTGAAATGGAAAGTTTATAATCACTTGCCTAAAAGCCAGCAGCAAACAAGCCTTGTGAGCCACTCTGAAAGAGACTTCCCAATCCCAAGGATAGGAACCACCACTGAGAAAGCCCTGTTGTGAGTAGCTCAACCTTCAGAAGCTAGGCTATGAGGATTGTATGGGAGGAAATTTCCCTGGTGCATTAAATGCACCACACCAAGGCTAGGATCCAAAGAAATGCAGAACATGAGGACATAAAAAGAGCTCCAAGGCTCTGGGGTCTAGCAGCTGTTTTCCACAGTGACCACTGATTGGTCCATCATCCATTAATTTAAGTAATCCACAGAAGAAGAAGAAATCAGTGTGGCCAAGGAGCCCATGGACTTATGTTTCTCAGTACAGCAGACTTCCCTGCCCCACTGAAACTGGTGGGTTGGGGTTCTGCTCTTCAAAGGAGAGAGGAGGCCCAAAGTTCTGCTTTTACAAGATGCATTTGGTGTTTGCTCTTTATGGGGAGAAGCAAGGAAGGACTCAACTAGGTACTATGTGTGCATCCGAAGTCTGGCTTCTGAGATTGTAGCATGCATAAGTCACATGTTTAAGAACATTTTCACAATCCTAAAGACTAGAAACTTGATTTTCTGTTTGTTTGTTTGTTTTTGTTTTAAATAATGAGTTCTGAGATTGCCTTCTTTTTCTGCACCAGCACGTCCTTGTAATCACAGCAGATACACAATTGGGGTTACAGGGCAACACAAAGATTGTCCAGTTTTTCTATATGGATTTCCTACAACTGCTTTGCATTAGATAGGACCACTGTTATTGGATGTTGCCAGTTTCAAAAAAAAAGCTCAGTTAATGCTCATTTTTAAATAGCAGTAACCTTAGGCTATGGCTTATATATTGTCCATCTCTTATGTTAGAGAAAATGATTTATACTCTGACCCAAAATAATCCAGTGTCAATTCTTCCATTCTTTCTATGGTTTTAATAAAAGTAACACAGTGATATGTTTCCAGCTCAGGCTCCCACCTGTGGTAGGGGATTGTACAGCTTGTAAAACTGATGTCTCAACATGCTTGAGAGACAAATTGACAAAAGAAGGAATTCTGAGTGGCGACTTAAGCCCCTATTCATAATTTGTTGCATTGTCAGGGGGTGTATGAGATATGTAAGACCGCCAACTGTTTTGAAACCCCTGCCAGGGCTGGGCACAATGGGACAAATTGAAAGCTCCCTTGGAACCCTAACCCTTCAGTTGCCTGGTCTTTTGTCCTGGTTAATAAGATATTTAAAGTTATCATGGTGAAAACGGGTTTCCCAAATATCAGTATCAATGGAGCGGCAAAATACTTCATCGGTTTAAAGGCAAGCTGGCTTTCAGGGTGTTCTAAAACACCCAGCTCCATTTTAATCATTTTAATTTGGTCTGTCACAGAACTATATGATGCAAATAATGCTTCTTTCCACCTCATCTTTTGTAGGCTGGAACTAAATGTTAGGCTGGTTAGGATGAGAGATGTTGACTGGCCCAAGCTCACCCAGTGAGATCCATGTGTTCTTTGAACTTCTGGAGGGGGGCTATGGCATCTGTTAAATTCTGACCACTGATTCAAGCAGAGGTATTGATAACTGAACATGTTTATGAGCAGGGTTATATGCAGTTCCCTGGCATAGCACCTAATTTCAGCCTGCAGCAGGGCTACGTCTGGTCTAGGGGATGTTGAACCTTAGGCTTGCATGCCAAATTCAGCCTCCAGGATTGCCCAAGTGGCCATTCCCCTTACCCTGGCCCCACCCTCTTTTGCATGGCCACCAATCATTCAGCAGTTTTCCGACTTCTATGAATCCCCCCCCTCCCATGCTAAAAGGTTGAGATGCCTCTCCTAAGCAGGGGAGGCTGTTGACACCTATGTCAGTGGGGCTCCTTATCCATTGCAGCATTTATTCTGAGCATTCTAGGAGCTATCCATGGTGTTCCATGGTAGTGAACCTGTTTTGGTGATCGAGTACAGCCCCACTGACATAGGAGGCACCAGCCTCCCCTGCAAGGCTTAATCACTGGCAGGAAGAGCTTTAAGCCAAAATATGCTGGTATCTTGGGGGTACTTTGGCCCCAGGCTTCTGCCGTTGGCCATGCCCCTTTTGTCTTTGGTCCCACCCACTACTGCAGTGTTTCTCAACCTTGGGTCCCCAGATGTTTTTGGCCTACAACTCCCAGCATGCCCCAGCCAGCTATGCTGGCTGGGGCATGCTGGGAGTTGTAGGCCAAAAACATCTGGGGACCCAAGGTTGAGAAACACTGCACTACTGGAATGCATCCCCCAGGAGCTTCTTAGGAATGGAATTTGCCCCTTGGGCTGAAAGAGGTTCAAGATCCTTGCTTTAGGAGAAGGGCTGCAACTCAGTCACAGAACGCCTGCTTTGCATGCAGAAGGTCCCAGGTTCAGCCTCTGGCATCTCCAGGTGAAAGGGAGAGGCAGGTCCAGCAATGATCCCTTTTATGATAATAGGGTACTCCAAACCTGTCCCTGTTCTCATCTGTGAAATCATCATCATCATCATCATCACCATCACCATCACCATCACCATCACCATCACCATCACCATCACCACCACCACCACCACCACCACCACCACCATCACCATCATCATCACCTACATTTCTATATAACCCAATATCCAAAGCTCTGTAGATTCACAAAAAATAAATCCCTAAAATAAAACATGAAAAATCATAATATAAAATCTTTAACATACACAAATTTAAAACAATTTAAAACAGCGCACATATATATATATATATATATATATGTATATAATTCCAGAACCCAGTAAGACAACTAACTTAAAATTTACAAAGCCCCATCATATGCCTGGGAGTAGAAGAAACTGTTAACCTGACACCAAAAACATGACAATGTTGGTGCCGGGCAGATCTCACTGGAGGAATGTTGGAGCCGGTCAACGGAAGCTGGTGGCTCCAGTGTCAGTGGGGCTGTGTATACACTCCAGATTTTACTCTGAACTTTCAAGGAGCTATCCATGGCGCTGAACCCTATCCCCAAATTGGTTTGGCACCATGGATAGCTTCCTTTAAAAAATGTGCACTTGAATCAATGGGAGAAAAAAAAAAAGGGAGAAAAGTTGATGTGTACATTTGGGGAAACGTTCAGAATAAAATCCAGAGCAGATACACAGCCCTGCTGACATTGGAGCCACCAGCCTTCACTGGAGCC
This sequence comes from Shinisaurus crocodilurus, assembly GCA_021292165.1. Classification (NCBI taxonomy): domain Eukaryota; kingdom Metazoa; phylum Chordata; class Lepidosauria; order Squamata; family Shinisauridae; genus Shinisaurus; species Shinisaurus crocodilurus. The sequence continues at coordinate 26,740,967 of CM037887.1, forward strand.
AGTGAAGCATAGTGGCTAAGAGAGCAAGCTATAAATCAGGATGTCTGTGGTTTGAATCTCACATCTGCCATGAACTCACTAGTAGGGATGCGCAAATCAGCAAAACACAAGCTCCTTCAGGTTCTTCAGATTCCACCTCAAAGCTTCATAGAGTTCATAGAGTTGGAAGGGGCCTACAAGGCCATCGAGTCCAACCCCCTGCTCAGTGCAGGAAACTAGAGGAGGGGTCTCCCATCCAAGTAATAACCAGGCTTTACCCTGCTTAGCTTTCCATGCTCAGACAAGCTGAGCCAGCGTAAGCCACACTTCTTCTGACTCATGTCCATTTCAGACTGTGAGATATTTTTTTTTCTGTTTTCATGCACATTTTCCCAAATGTACACATCAATTGTGCACACATTTTTCTCCCATTGATTAAAGTGTGTGCAAATTTCTCAAAAGCATGCATTTCTTCTTGCACATTTTTCAAAATATACACATTTTTTAACACATTTTTTTCACTGCATGAATCTCATCACAAGCTCAGAAATGTACTGCATTTCGGTCCATGTTCAGTTCCAGGAGATGCAGAATGCATAAATTCTGGGGGAAAAAATATGAACTGGAACCATTTTCTCATGTATCCCTACTCACTAGGTGGCCTTAGGTAAGCTGCTCTCTCTCAGCCGCAGCTTTTGGATCTTTAAACTGGGGAATAACATACTGATTTGCCTTACAGGGTTCGCTAGATGGGAATGCATGCAAAGCACTTTGAACACCTGGAAGGACAGTTGGATAATGCTAAGTATTATTGGAGGATATGCACATTCCCTTTTGTTATTCCCAGATAAAATATTGCATGGCTTGGCTGCAAATTACAGCGTCCATCTCACTTGTAGCTCTTGTATGGGATTTGGATGTCCCCCTCCATTCCAGTTTCGCCCACCTATCTTTTTTTTCTTTTTCTGCTGTTTCAACCTGTCAATTTCACTTAATGAGCATCTCCAAATTCTGTGCTTACTGTTGCAACTCTACTCTCTGGATCTCCCCACCTCTGCACCGCTGCCTCCCTTCAGATTGATTATATTGTAATGATTGTTTTGCTGATCTTTCTGTACAGGCTGTCTCTGAACTGCAATATGTGCAGATTCAAGTGGGACTCCCAATTTCCTTTTGTCTTCGCTGTCTTGCTGACGTTTCCTCTTTGAATATTTGCATGGGTTGCTTTGACTCTGTAGGTTCCGATGACCGTTTGTCACCGAGACTCCTGACATTGTTTTGTTTTGATCGCAGGAGACTTTGGTGGGTTAAATGGTTTAGCACATGGATTTCAACACATTTTATATCTAAAGCCACTTGGCAATGCTTTCATTTTCCATTCCATTCCTCTTCATGCACCTGTTCTTAGCTTCTTAGTCAGCCCAACACAATTACATAAGAACGTGAGGAGAGCCATGTTGGGTCAGAATAAGGTCTATCGAGTCCAGCATTCTGTTCACACAGTGGCCAACCAGCTGCCTGTGGGAAGCCTAATAATAGGACATGAGTGCAATAGCATCCTCCTGCTTGTGTTCTCCAGCAACTGGTGTACATAGGCACCAGTTGCTGGTGCCTCTGATACTGGAGGTAGCATTATATAGCCATAAGGACTAATAGCCATTGATAGCCTTTCCCTCTTTGAATTGTCTAATCCCCCTTTAAACCCATCCAAATTGGTGTCCATCACTACATCCAGTGGTATAGAATTCCATAGTTTTACTATCTGCTGTGTGAAGAATTACTTTCTTTTATCTGCCCTGAATCTTTAGCTTCATGGCATGACCCCTTTGGGTTCTAGTATTATGAGAGTGGGAGAAAAATGTCTCCCTATCTACTTTCTCCACACCATGCATAATTTTGTACACCTCTATCGTGTCTCCCATTTACAGATTCATTCACATGAAGCTGCGAATATAGCTCAGTGTAGTAGAGTACAAACTTTGAAGGTTAAGATTCCTTTCTGAAACCCTGTCACAGGATTAGGGTTCTTTGGGTTTGTTTGTTTTTTAAAAATGGAGTATTCAAAGTTATTACATTGCCTACAATAGGGGTGTTGAAGCTCAGGCCAGTGGGCTAGATCTGGCCATCTAGAGTTCCTCAGATGGCCCTGCCCCCTCCCCTTAGCCCTACCCTCTACCCCGCCCCCAACTGCTGATCATTTGGTGTGGCTTCCTGGCTTTTGTGCAGTTTTTGTCCCCCTATTCTGAAAGGTTGAGATGCCTCTGCTAAGGCTTAGTTGCCTTTAAGCTAAAACTGGCTGGTACTGATGGTATTTTGACCCTGTCCCTTTGGCCCCCGGGCATTTTTCCTTTGGCACTGCTCGCTGCTGGAATGCAGCCCCAGAGAGCTTCTCCCAAACGGAGTTCAGCCCTCAGGCTGGAAGAGGCTCAACATACCCAATCTACAAGTATGGCAACAGGAACAGAATTGTTGTGGAAGGCCATGTGGAAGGCTCTGGAATTCCCTCTCCTCCGAGGTGCCTCTGGTGCCTTCATTGTATGCATTTCATCAGCAAGTCAAAATTTACCCAAGCCTTAGTGGATGAAATTTTGGGATGGGTGAGAATTTTGTTTCAGTTCTGTTTTGATAAGAATTTGCCAGAATTCACGAAGTTCTCTCTCTCTCTTTAAATCAAGTGTGGGAGAAACTGAAACTGACAGTTTTGTCCATCCAGGCCCAGGGCTTTGAGTATTTTGGTCCTAAAAGTTTGGGTTTGAAGCCCTGCGTATTCAACCATGTTAGTAGTGCTGAATTAGGGTTGCCATTTTTTGTTTTGTTGTTCTGACAGGCTCCTCCCCATTACCAGCTATATGGAATGCATATTATTCCCATGCTGAGAATAGCTGTACCTATTGGATTTGGCCAGCGCAGATGGGAGAGACTTTTGTTTCAGTTCATTTCTGGTAAGAATTTACCAACATTTGCTAAGTTCTTCTTCAAGAACGTACAGTTTTAAGATTTCATTGCAGGAGAAAGTGAAATTGACAGATTCAGTCATCCTAATGAAAGATATGGTATCGTACTGTTTCCCTCTCTGTAGTGAAGCTGTGTGTACTGAATTTATGTGACTTGATGGTGGATTTCAGTGGTTTTATATTGTTTTATCGATATTTATGTACCCCACCGTGGGACTGTAAGGTGAAGGGCAAGCTATACATTTAAACTAACTAATAAATAAATGTTGGTGCGTTACTTCCATGCCTATGGAGAGTAATGATAGTGCCAACATTCATATATTCTAACCTAGAAATACAAATTCAATAGGCTTGTAATGCTCACCTCAATCGAAGGGAAGCGAAAGCATTATGACCTTGAAAGTTCTTCTCCATCTTGCATTAAAATCCAAACTGGAGAGGAATTTAAGCTCTCCCTCCCACCTATTCACCTGCCTCCAAGGAATGTCGGTATTGCCCTGTGCTCCTTGTAGCCTGGCATGCAGCCACAACAGCATGCCAGGTGCCAGATAGGGGGGAGATTTCTCTCCCTTCCTCCATCCTACAGTAAGCAAGGGAAGTGGTGATGATCATGCAAGGGAGCGTAAGGGGTTTGAATGGAGGCAGGTAAGTCAGTGGGTTTGTGGGGAATTTGGAGGCTCACTGCGATGTGAAGGGGTGTACAAGCGTCCAATTTGGGACGTTGAGATACTATTTCAATTGTTTCTAAATGTGTAGTAGTGAATTTTTTTCATGATGTTTCTATTGTTTGTATTTTATATTGAATTTTACTGTATTTTATAATTGTTGTAAACTGCCCAGAGAACTTTGGCTATTGGGTGGTATAGAAATGAAATGAAATGAAATAAATAAATAAATAATATTCGGTCCGTCCAATTCCAAGCCTCCATCACTAGTTGAGATTATGCAATGACATCAGTACACTACTACAAACTTTGCTTTCTGACCCCAAAGACAACTATTCAAGGCTGATTCACACATGCATGATGTGCATCACTTGATTACGTAACACTCTCAGACAAATGTGGGGATCATCTCAATTGAGAAAACAACAACAACAACAACAACACTGTGTTGTTGTTGTTGTTGTTGTTGTTTTGCCTAGCTGCTGAGTGTTTGTGTTGCTTAATCAGTGATGGCTTATTCACACATGCAACTCATCACTTGTTGTTGATGCTATAGTAAATGAGTGATAGACGGGCATGTGTGAACCAACCAAGCCTCAGTGCATAAGGGTCACCAGGCACAACTAAACAGGAGCAGTGGGAGGGAGCCATCATTTATTGCTCTTATAACATTCATACCAACCACACAATTAATGTCAATTTAATGACTTGCAATTGCTTTAATCAGAATCAGTGGTCACTGCTCCTCAGAGTAGTTTCCAGACACTGAATTGATCTAGGGTGCATGGAATGCTTTAAGCATTGAAGCATAAAGCTCTGGACTGGGAATTTGTTATGAAGTATGAATTGACTGTCTAGTTCAGTTCCATTTCTTTGCTTATATCATAGGCCATCGCAAAACATTGCTTACCGCAAATATATCCCCAAAGAGTTGGCTGTCAGAGCTCTTACTTTAGAGGTCCATGTCAATTGGACGGTTTGCCGGCGGCGGGGTGGGTGGGTGGGGGTCAACCATTCATGAAGCACATGTTTGTACATAAAATCTTCAGGGACCCATGTGGAATGAGTTCATCTGGTGGTGGAGTAATGCCAAATGTAGCTTACATGGTCTTCCTCCTCCCCATTTTATCCTCACAACAACTCTGTGTGGTAGGTTGGGCTGAGAGTCGGTGACTGGCCCAAAGTCAGCCACTGAGCTTCATGAGCAAGTGGGGACTAGAACCCGGATCTCCCGAGTCCCAGTCCAACGCTCTAACCACTACGCCACACTTGCTCTCTCCTGCTTTAGTCTCCTGTTCTGTGATATATTAGTGCCTTCCCCTCTTGTTGTTTCCCCTCTTCTGTGTGACAGCCATTCAGGTATCTATCAAGAATTTTGGGTGTTCCTTCTTATCTTCATTGAATGGTCTATTTCTAACTAGTGTGGTGTGATAGAGAAGCGTCCACAATAGCCTAAAGGTTAGGGATTCCTCTGCAACCCACCAGTCAAGGGGCTTATAAGCAGGCTGGTGGCAGCTATCTCTAATGGTCAGAACTGTATGTGCAAGATCGGTGCACACAGTGGGCTCCATGACTCCACTCTGGATTTCACGTCAAACTTTTTAGGAGCTATCCGTGGTGCTGAACCCGACTCCCAAATAGGTTCAGCACCGTGGATAGCTCCTAAAAGTTCAGAGTGAAATCCCGACTGGGTGCACAGTCCCACTAACATTGGCGCCACCAGCCTCCACTGCCACATGGGCCACAAGCCTGAGGTTTGACATGCCTGATCCGGACACAAGCACATGAACACTGAAGGACTATTTCACACATGACACCCGCTGATGTATATTTTGAACAGTTGATAACCTGTTGTAAGACAATTACGGTTTCCGAGTACGCCAGTTTGGTAAACCATTCTCTTTACTTTCAAATCCATGAAGAATCCATTACTGCAAAGTAAACCAACACAGCAGCATGAACCGGTGGGTTGGACAATGATCCGTCATATGAGAATTAGAATTTTGCAAGCATTTCCCTATTTTAATTGGTGAAATGTTGGAAGGCATTACGTGATAGCCCTGGTGACACGGCATAAACTTTTTTCTTTTTTTTTTTAAAGGCTGATAGCACTAGATTGGGCTTACTGGTCATGACCATGTGCAGTCCTCATTGGAACTAATGGCAGTTCTGCAGCAGCAACATTTGGTCATGTCTCCAGGTCAGACGAGTTCACAGACCACCTTTAAATCTCACTCCATCACTTTACAACCCTTTCGCACCCAGAGCTTTATGTGCCTCTGAAATAAATAAATAAATGAATGAATAAAAGCAGAGGCATAGTGTGAAAAGCTGTTAAAATGTCCGTACATTTTTAGCCATCCATTAATACATAAAAGTCGTCTATAGGGTGCAGGTTCTTTCCCTCGGCAAAGATTTTCTAATCAATAGGAAAGAAAAAGGCAATTTAATTAAAAATTTAAAAGTGCCAAAGTGTATGTGTGTGTGTGTGAACCATAAAGGAGCACATTAGGCAAGAAACATTCCCAAGTCTAACTGCCATTGCGTCGACATCTGAAATACATTATATAATTATAAACATACACTGGAAATTATTTGCTTCCAAACTTTGAGCAAGTGCAGGCATTCCAGTTAGTTACATTATTTTCCCCCCTTTGTTATTTCCCTCTTTACATGAACATTTAAATAAAACAGTATGTAAATGATTATTTGGCCAAAGTCAGCCACCCAATATCTGAAAAGTTTCCCTTCTGGCACAACGGATCTATCTATTTATGTATCTAGTACTTTTTCAGTATGGCTTTTCTGCTTATATTCCTAAACCAGTATATAATCAGTGTCATACAAATATTGGAATCTCAATAAAAAGTAACCTTGGAAATAACATACATCTACACCACAAAAGGATAGCTCAGGCAGCTGAAGGACCACCTTTTATTTTATTTTACTTTATTTTATTTGTACCCCACCTTTTTACTAAAAAATGGCACTCAAGGCCTTCCCGAATACCAGCCTTCATGGGATTTAAGATCAGCTGGAGAGGCTTTGCTTGTGGTGCCCTTAAGGAAAGTGGCCCGTAGGGCTACCAGACAGGGCATGACCGTGGCGGTGGTGGCACCCCACCTCTGGAACTCTCTTCCAGTAGAGTTTCAGCTGTCCACCACGCTGTTGCCATTTAGGCATCAGTTAAAGACCTATTTACTCATGCAGGCTTTTGGGCAAGTGCTTTCTTTGTTGATCGATTGATCGACTGTGTTGATGGTTTTGTTGTATTTTTAATGTATATTTATGATCTTAAAGTCATGATTTTATTGTTGTTTTTGTAGTGTACTGTGTTTTATATAGGTTGTTAGGTGCCCTTGGCTCTTTGTGAGGAAGAGTAGGATGTAAATCAAATCAAGCTATCAATCAATCACACGGCAAACTGTAGTTTCGTTAACCATAGTTAATGAGCCCACACCACGGTTGAGCTTCCAGACTGGAAAACCATGGTTTAAAAATGCTTGTTTGCTTTTCCTTTACATCAGCTCAGCACTCAGTACTCATAGACAGGTTCATAACTTCACTCTCTTCTTTGCGGCGCAGCAACCTCCTGAGGTGGAACAGCAGCCATAACTGTGGTTTGCCAGGTTTGTGAATTCAGACATCAACAGCAAACTGCAGGTAGTGCAAACTGTGGTTGGCCAGCCAGCTTCAAACTAGGGTGTGTGAGCAGCAGTCCTGAAGTCTAGAAGGGAAAACAACCCATGGATTTGCATGTGGCTCAGTGCTAGAGCACCTGCTTTGCATGCAGAAGGTCCCAGGTTCAATCCCCGGCATCTCCAGGCAGGGCTGAAAAACAGACTCCTGCCAGAAACTCCGGAGAGCCACTGCCAGTCAGCATTGACAATATTGGGCTAGATGGACCAAGGGTCTGACTCAGTGTAAAGCAGCTTCCCATGTCCCTGTGTCTGAATGCAGCCTACGCAATGCATCAAGAAAAGCATCAAGCAGCAAAAGAGTGGGAAACTGTAAATGCAGCAAAATTGCCTTGGTTTGCATATCGCTCCCCTTGCAAGGAGGGGGCAATCTCTTGTAAGTGTTCGGTCTGAGCACTAGAAAAATTGCTTGCAGAAGAGCAGACTTTCCACGGCTTCCCCTTTCCCATTCCCTGCCCCAGAAGTGTTGAAACCCTTTCAGCCCAAGGGGCAAATTCCATTCCAGTGAAGCTCTCAGGGGCCACGTTCCAGTGGAGGGTGGGTGGCTGAATGTGAATGGGGCAGGGCCAAAGGCAAACAGGGCGGGGCCAAAAAGACCAGCATATTTTATCTTATAAAGCTCTTACTGCCAATCGCTAAGGAGAGGGATTTCAAACCTTTTACGACGGGGAGAGCACCAACTGATCAGTGGACTGGCCAGATCAAAGGGGGTGGGGCCAGAGGAAGGCGTGCTGCCACCCAGAGAACCCCAGATGCTTGGATTTGGCCTCCAGGCGGGCCGGATCTGGCCCCTGGGCCTGAGGTTCTGCAGCAGCCCTGTCCTACTCCAAGGGCTACTCTTTTAGGTTAGATGAAAGGGAAGGCAGAGGCAGTGGGTGCTAGTGATGGAACTGGGACTGCCAGCAGTGCAGACTGGTGACTCCAATGTCACTGGGGTGGCATATCCGCTCTGGATTTTAGTCTGAACTTTTAAGGAGCTACCCATGGTGCTGAACTATACCCCCCAAACTAGGTTCAGTGCCGTGGAGAGCTCCTTTAAAGTTCAGACTGAAGCCCAGAGTGGATGCACACTGCCCCCCCTGACATTGGAGCCACCAGCCGGTCGGTGCTCACTGCCCGCCCCCTGTAATCCCTGGTGGGGAATTGATACTATTTGGGTCATTTCCACTGGAGAGAACTACACCAACTTCTGACAAGCAAAAAAGTAGCGCACAAGAAGTGCATTGGGTGCTTTCCCCCCTTTCTTCCTGATGTACTTGTATGTTTTGTTGCTGTTGTTGTTTTTTAATTGCAGAAATATTATTACCGTATTTTTTAACATGGGGAGCATCCCAAAATAGTATCCCCTTCCTGCACTTTGAAATGGTACAGTCCAGAATTCTACCATCCCATTCTGCTTAAAGTCCAGAGCAGGATTTAACCTTTCCCCTGTCCACACAACAAGACAGGCAGTCTTACTGGGGTGGGAAACTTGTCAGGCTCCTTGGTTCTGTTTCGGTTTTGTTTCTGGCAGCATTTGAGTCTCAGACTTGGTTTTAATTTCCAAGCTGTTCTAGAGAAGGCTTGCGGTCAATGTTTTATTATTGGTTAGTTTTGGCAAGGGATGTGATGTGATGTCACATCTTGTTTTCATCATGTTCCGTTGTATTCCATTCTGTGGCTACTAGTTGAGCCCACTGTTAATTTTGCAATCTCTGCCGTTTTATTTGTTCATTTCTAAGATGATCTAGTCACAGGTTCCATGAAGTATAGTGTGTGAGAACTTGTATTTAATTTAAGATACTCAACACTAGCTATAAATTTAACCTCGGACCATCATAGGAACAGCCAGGAACTCTTCATCTCATGCTGTAAATGTGCATTCCAGTGTAATCTTGGTCATAAAGGGTTCCATTATGGAGACTATTATATTTACATAACTGTACCTTATCATATTGCTTGATCCTTATACTGTCTGCATATGCTTAGTATAAAAAGCCGTAACTCACAGAAACATCCTCTTGACCTGAGCACACATTTTGCCTCCACTTGTGCTCAGGGTTTCATCCTGTGTATTACTGGCTCATGTGCAAATACATTTCTATCTATTTATCATGTTTGTATGCTAACCTTCCTACTAGGAGCTTAGAGCAGCTATTCCATTTGCTAGTGCAGCTTAGCGACTTAGCAGACTGAACAACAGATCAGTAAGTTCCTACTTTGAATCTTACTTCCGCCATGTACATAACAGATGGCCTTAGGCATGACGCTATTCTCTCTCTGCGGTCTTCCGCAATATTCATAGATTCATAGATCATAGAGCTGGAAGGAGCCTACAAGGCTATCGAGTCCAACCCCTGCTCAATGCAGGAAACTAGAGGAGTGGTCTCCCATCCAAGTAATAACCAGGCCTGACCCTGCTTAGCTTTCCACGCTCAGACAAGCTGAGCCAGCATAAGCCACAAAGATGTAAGCACTGGCCTATATTACAGGGTTATTGTAAGGGTTACAAGAGACTGTACAAGATGCAAATTCCTACAATTTCAACTGCGAAAGAATGGCTTCATTATATATATATATATATATATATATATATTGGGAGACCCGGGTTCTAGTCCCAACTTGGCCACATGAAGCTCACTGGGTGACTTTGGGCCAGTCACTGACTCTCAGTCTAACCTACCTCACAGGGCTGTTGTGAGGATAAAATGGGGAGGAGCAGGAGGATTATGTAAGCCGCCTTGGGTTCCTTGCAGGAAAAAAGGCGGGGTATAAATATAATAAATAAATAAATAATTGGGAATATGGCTGTTTCTGGCAAAACTAACAAATTAGATCCTTAGGAATGAGAGAAGGCAAAAAGGGGACAGGTCTGTTTGCTTTAAATAATTAGATTCCTTTTACTGAATACCTTAAACGAACCCAACATTTAATACTCATCTTCAAAGTGCTTTATGATGTCATATATATTGTTTGCTTAATCAGTATCCATGTTGGGACCTGCTGGAATTTCTTGGTGCCCATAGCTCAGTGCTGGAGCACCTGCTTTGCATACCGAAGGTCTCAGGTTCCATCCCTGGCATTTCCAGGTCGGGCTGGAAAAGACTTCTGTCAGGTGACCCAGATTAGCCTTCCCCAATCCGGTACCCTCCAGAATTTTTGCGAGGTTGCTTTCTGAAAAAATTGCAAACTGATGTGGAAACGGAAGAGAACAAATTTTCTAAAACATTGAAAGCTGTAGAAAGTGAAACAGGTTCATCCACCCCTAGTCATCATGGGGCTGCACAGGCTGAACACACACACACATTACAGTTCCCATGCTACAAAATGCTTCCCCGCCATTCATGCAGTATGGGAAATGGCTCTTTATGTGTAGTCATGGGTAATGTATAGTGTTCCCCCACATGAGGAGGAATGGTGATGGTCCCAGAGTCCCACCTCATGTGGAGGAGCCCTACACATATACATCATTATGTGCGGAGAGTCCTTTCCCATGCCATCTGAATGCGAACATTGTGGGAGAGGAGTGTTGTGGTTGGGGGTGTAGCTCAGCATGTGTGGGGTAGGCAAGCCCGTGTGGCTCCATGAACCCTGTCATGCTTTTTTTTTCCATGGTGAGGGTTTGTGTGAACCACCTTAGTGATGTCACCAGTTTCAGAAGCTAAGCATTACAGGGTGAAGAAGAAGAGGGTGAACTGGGTGCAGAGTTGTCATTTCAGGAGATAAGCAGTGGTGTAGTGGAACCAAGGCTTGCAGGGTCAAAGCACCAAGTTGTTTTGATTAGCAGGGACAATGACACCTGCCACCTCCCTCAGATTTTTTCCCCCGTTCCCTCTGAGCTTAGCTTCAATCCTCACAGTAGCCTGTAGGAGGTGGGGATAATTTTTTTAGGCAACAGTATGTAGTTGTGTGAGCTTTCCCTTTTGGAATCCAAAGTATTTTGCGTGGCTTGGTCTTGAATGGGGCAATTGAGACCCATTTGCTTTACAAAAGACCTGCTCCTGGCAGATATGAAAACTGCTACAACTGGTTTGTTGATATGGATCAGCACAGCTGTCTGCAATTTTTGGACTCTCTTGAGTGACATGGCTATGGCCGGAAACAACTTGGGACCAGGTTACCTGAGAGAGCACCTCCTCCCATACCAACCTGCCTGGTCACTGAGGTCATCAGATGGCATGCTCCTGGTGGGTCCTCATGGACCTTTGGCCTGCTTGGAGTCCACCAGGAGAAGAGCGTTCAGTGTGGCGGTTCTACTTCTGGGGAACTCCCTGCCTCTGGAGGTCAGGCAGGCTCCGACATTGTGCTGCTTTTGGAGCCTGCTGAAGACCTCCTTGTTCCAGGAAGCTTTCTTTGCTCTTCAACCACCAATGTAATTTTAGTTTGTTTTCAATATATTGTTTTTGTTTCTTTTATCTGTTTTTGTCTTTTTATTGCACTGCTCCAGAATCTGCTTGATGTGGATGATGATGATGATGATGATGATGATGATGATGATGATGAATGATGATGAGCACCTACACTTCAGAATTGACACTGCACCACTGGAAGCAAAACCCACATTTGGCATCACATCTAATTCTGCCCTGAGTGCCTGGATGTCTACAGTTGGGCACATGGGTTGGAGGAATAATAAGCCTGACACAAGAGCCTTTTAATTTCAGCATAATCTCCAATGGACCAAATTACCAGCAACATGTCCTCATTAATTCCTGTAAGGGATGCTGAAGCTTTGACCCTTCATTGTTCTCCTTATCGGGAAGTGGCTGAGTCATTGTATTAATAAGGCATCACTCACGTAAGTGGTCATTCACAATGCTGGGGCTAAAGATAGGTTCTGCCTTTTGAAGTCAAAATGCCTCAATGAAAAGCTCAGATGAATTTCATTATGAACACTCATCACATGTTGGAAAATAAATAAATAAATAAATAAAAATAAGGAAGTCTTGTCCCACTCAAACATTTTTTGGTTGGGGATGGGTGAAATTGGCATGGGAGACTTGAGGAAAAGGGAAGCTTCTTTGAAAATTGAGTAATTTCATTGGGATGTGTGGGGAGACCTTCTACCTCAAAAGACATCTAAAGCTCCATTTACAAAACAAAGCTATTTTAGGAAAGTGATGATCATTTGTTAAAACTGAGACTAGCAAGTTGGGAGCAGGGTGCAGAAGAGAGGGAGGATCAGCAAAGTGCACTGTCTCAGATCATCGGCAATGACTGAACCTGAACAGGAGTTGGGCCCAGTGTTTTCTTCACCTTTGATAAAGTTGGCTATTCTAATTTGTTTTGTTTTTTAAAAAATGGAAAGAAAGAAAAGGAGAAAATATGCAAGTCAATTAAATTTATTTTATTGCATTGACATTTAAACCCTCAATTTTCCAGGATAAAATTCAACTCATGGCAGAATACAAATAATATTAAATAGTACAAATAATAATAATCACAACATTCTTTTAAACCCAATCCTAATAGTACAACAACATAAACAAGTATCATTTGTGGGGGAACAAGGCAGCATTAAGCACACAGATCAGGGGTTTCGTGGTGTCTTGCTTGAGCTTGGTCCATGGCTGGGTTGTTGAGCAAAGCCAGGCTCAAATAAGAAGGAGAAAGCCAAGGGACAGTCTCAGGGTCAAAGCAAAACTGGGAGTCAGAAATGTGGGAAGTACAGCTCAAATTCACAGAGCATAGGACCTGGGTTGTTCCAGCAGTGGGAACACTGGAACTGAAGGTTTATGTAGACTGGTCTTCAGAGGCCTGCCCAGACCCAGCTGCAAAGAGTTAACCCAGTTCCCCTGGGTTTTTGCTCCAGAGGAACACTCTTACTCCTGAGGAGTCCAGTTTCTTTGGGCTCCCGTCAGTCCGCTTCACTGATGGGAGGCAGTCTGAGACCGCACCTTTTGGTGCTGATGTTCCTTAGAGCTGGGTGGTCACTTGGCCGCCTCCTCTGACTCCACAGATGAGGTAAAGTTCAGCAGGAGGCCTACCTGTGTGTGCCTCAAAGACCACTGTTGCTGAAGGGCTTGGTTTGTCCTCCTCAGGGGTGTGAATCACAGGAATGCTAAAGTTGGGGGTTCTTAGACCTCACAGTCTTCACCAGAGCAGAAGACTTCCTGGCCTGGGCCTAGGGTGGGTGAGCAGTCTCACACACTCACTATCAGTGCTTCCAGATGAGGCTTTTATTGTGCAATCATCCTGCGTCAAACATGGGATTTTATGGGGGCAGGGTGACAGATGACAACAGCTAACCATTTCTAGTTTTTCCACTGCTTCTTCTGCTTTGTTTTTTTCTTCTTACCACAATAAACAAATACGTTGGTTAAGGAGGGAAAGACACAATAGCTTCACAATCCAGTTTGATTGGTGGCACTAGGAGCTGTCCATCTGGAAGCACCCAGACAGACTTAGACATGCATAAGGAGCCATCCAGAAAGGCCAGTCCTGGCTCTTGACCACAGAAGGACCCAGGTGTGACCAGTATGTATTTATAGTCAGGACAGGTTATATGGGACCAATGAGCTGCTTGAGGAGTGGAGTCATAGTGTGACCCCAGAAGGGCAATACTGGCCTCTTCTGTCTTTCTCCATTCCACAGCCCTGAGTCGCTTACCCCAAGGCACAGCAGTACACAGGAGCTCTTCATTCAAGAAACATCCTTAACTAGAAAACCTTTTGGAGCCTCGAATCTGTTGCATACTTGAAAGGAAAGCCCAGGGCACTGCATATCTTGCTGACTTGGATAAAAGACAAATAAGATAGAGCCAAATTTGAGACTGCTTATTCATGCTCACCCTCCAGTAAATCTGAGAAATTAAAAAAAAATATATCTTGTAATTACATGAGAAAAATATAGACAAGGGAGGAAAACACAATTAAAAACATGAGAACCATGAAGAAAACACACAGTTTGTAGCTCAGAAAGTGTGCAAACAGCATCAGGCAGAAAACACACACACACCAAAACCTCTAAACTAGCCTTTTCTGGATTAGACCAGGTGTTTTGTTTGTGTGCACTCGAGTATGAGGCAGCTATTGCTCCCTTGAAGTTATGAAGGACTCCACTATGAATACCAAGCACTGTTTGTTTGTTTTTTTAAAAAAAATACCCAGTCAGTACATACATTGGACAATCCTTGGAATCTTGGAACACATTTTCACACCTGATGCAAACAAAACTAAACTAAACAAAAAAAAACCTGTCTCACTTTTTGGTTACGTGTGTGAATATCATTCAGGCAGGTTGCTATTTTTAAATTGATTGTACATTCGAGCCAATGCAAGTTCCAGAGCCACATTAAAAAAGTGCCCATCTGCCAAAGTGGGGAAAGGCTCTATTGAAGATGGATTATCTCAATGTGGCTGGAGCCAGAAATGATCATCAGAAAACAAGAAATCTTATATACTAGCAGGGCTGGTGTCATGGGTAGGAATGGCCAGGCACCTGCCGAGAGCCCACACCCCAGCAGGGCCCCCCACTGACAAGAGCCTCCTGGGGTTTCTCCTCCTCTTCACCAATGCAACTTGCTTGTTCACCTGCCTCTCGCTCTGGCCCAGACATGGATGGTGGTGAGAAGGAGAAACAGTTGATGCCACTGCCTCCTTGCTCCTTGGCTCTTTGCCTGTCAAGCAAGCACGTGGTAGCAATCATGAGGATGAAGAGCAAGAGCAACTGGTGACAATGGTGGTGAGAAGGTAGGCTCACTGAGGTCCGTTGAGAGTGTCTTGCCCAAGAGCCCTCCAAAGCCTGGAGCCAGCACTAATAGTAGTAATGTTTATTTTGTGTAACCAAAGCCATTACAGAAATGATATACAGATTAAGTCATGCCTTGGATTGAGAGCATAATTCATTCTGGAAACGTGCTTGTAATCCAAAACACTCTTATATCAAAACGAAATCGCCCCCCCCCAAAAAAAATTGTACAGAGATTTTTAATTTAAGCCGTACTACAGTACTTGTATTGCAAGACGTCGCTTGTATATCAAGTAATAAATAAATAAATAAATATCTAAAAATTTGCTTGTCTTGCAAAACGCTCTCAAACCAAGTTACTTGCAATCCAACGTACTACTGTAATCAGATAAAATACTTAAATAGATAAAAGAAACATTTGACCAACATTCCATAGCAAATAAAACTATTCATCTAAAATACTAGTTGGTTTATCGTCACTACCAATTTTCCTTCTTAAAATTGACACTCTGAAAGCAAAAACAGGCCACCTTTTCAGAGACATAAGGAGAACTATCCCTAATAGAAAATTAATCAAATACCTAACAGGTCTATTGGATGAAAGATCTAGGTCTATAAACAGGGCTGCTCTTAAGGTCTCGTAAATTGGGCAATCAAGCAGATAGTGAGGCAGGTCTTCAAGCGCATCAGATCCACATGGGCAGACTCTCTCTTCAAGAGGGATCCGATGATAAGGGGTCCTTCAAGTAGGGCAGAGTTCATTGCCTGACATCGTAAGGCTGTAAATGCCCTCCTCCATTTAAAGTTTGTAATTTTGGATACATAATGTGGAAAAGAAGTTTGAATAGGCAATTTAGCATACCGAGGGGCACATTTCGACAGAAGCACGGTTGTCTCAAAAATCATGTTTTAAAATATGAGATTTCAGGTAACGTGCTGTAGCCAAGTCCACTGATCCATGGTTCCATCCTCTAGGTAGCCCATCTTTCTCTTGGTGCAAAACAGATAGGAGATATCTGCTCACACCTGAAAGGCCATTTAAAGGGACCTTCTTTAAATTATATTTCAGGCTCCACTTTGGCATCTGAGATCACCAACATCCTTCCAAGTCTAATTTCGTACCATTAATAGTAAACATCAGGCCACACAATCCAGCCAAAGTTGCATTTTTTTAAAAATTAAGATTTTATTGATTTTCCAGATACAAAGACAAACGTACAAACAATAAGAAAATAGAATTACATCAAGTTTAAATCTAACTCCTGACAGAGGGTAGTAGTACACTTAACACCTCCTCCCCCTTTTACAGACAAATATATGGGTGGGATTCATTGGCTGCTCGGAAAGTTTCTTTACAGTTCGGGATGTGTGAGGATTTCATTCGGGGGGGGGTGGAAATACGTGAAACTCTCCGGGCCCGACCCCCTGCCTGAACTCCATCCCACCTACCTGTTTCCCTGGCTCAACATGCGTTCTCCCGAGCCGAGCTGGGGAAGCGACTTCCAGGTTCCCGGCAGAGTGCTTTTTATGTAGAAAATGGCAGCAAGATACATTAAAAACGGCCATGATTTGGGCAAGTTATGCAAATCGCAGCCACTTTTAATGTATTTTACACCATTATCTATGTAAAAAAACGCACCGCCAGGAACCCGGAAGCCAAGCGGCTCGGCTGGCACTCGCTTTTGGCCTGGCTTGGCGCTTGCCAAGAGTCTTGCAAGTCAGGTGGTGGACGGATCTCCCACCACTGTTTACAGTTCTTCATGGCAGCAGATTATACTTAAGGCCCAATTCCATGCATGTTTAGACCACTAGAACTGTGTGCAAATAGCCTCTCAAAATCCCGCCCCCCCTATTTATGGGCAGAGAAATTGGGGAAACAATTTCACCCAAACTTCTCCAGTGGAGGAAGAAATTCTCCAACAGTTTCTCACAGGTAGGGCTCACCATTGGCAGGGATTGTAGCGCAACTTCTTTCTTTTTTTCCTAAGGGTGTTTTTAAAAAAAAATTTTGCACTGCCACTACAAGTGGCAAAAGCATCATCTGTGTTGGCAGCCTATATCCCCCATTTTGCATCCTCCACAATGCAGGTGTGAGGGTCACAGTCTTGTGTCTAGCTTCAGGGAAGAGGTGAAGCTAGTGTTCTCCAACCTTGGGTCCCCAGATGTCTTTGGCCTACAACTCCCAGCTTGCCCCAGCCAGCTACTAGGGCTGGAGGCCCAAAACTTTTATTTGGAGCCCCGAATCTCTGGGAGGCCGTCTGCCCCACCACCCTGCTGTCCATGGACACTTGCTGAAATAAAGGGATAGGGGCCCTGAGGATCTCTGTGGCATCTGCTCCCCCTGGATTAACTGGCTTTTTGCCCACCTGTGCTTCACCTCCTGCGCCCCCCCCTCGAATCTTTCTGCCTGATATTTTTTCCTGAAATCAAATGCCCTCCTCTCCCCTGATCATACATCCTCCCCCCCCTTTACAAATAGGGGTATCTTCAGGAGACAGGGGTCTTTGCAGACTTTAGAGCAGTGTTCCCCAACCTTGGGTCCATGCTAGGAGTTGTAGGCCAAAGACATCTGGGACCCAAGGTTGGAGAACACTGATTTAGTGCGTGCCAAAATCTGTCCCCCAGTTTCCTGAACACTTTCTTCCCTCCTTTCTTTTCCTTTCTTAAATAGACTCCCATTTTTCTGCCTCGTTCTCAGGGAGTTTTATAGCTTATTTTTGAATTGATTGTGATGGCATTTTTGAACTTAATCACTGCAAGGTGATGGAGGGTGCTGTGTGTGTGTGTGTGTGTGTGTGTGTGTGTGTGTGTCTTTCTATTGCACCTCTCTCTGCAGCCTCCCAGGCTGCCTGCTCTTCCTGATCTGGAAAAAAAAAGCCCTGTGGCAGGAATTACTTCAATTAAAGCCCAGCAGAAGATTTAATGAAGTGTGGGAAGCCAATGAGGCCACAGGCTGCCAGAGAGATAATTGTACAATGAAAGACAGGACACTCATGCACACTCCTCGGCTAAGTAAGGTAAGCACAAGAACTTTGAGCCCAATCCATGAGGATTTCTTTGAAATGTTTTTCTCCTTTGAACTGATTTTCAAAAGTAACCTCTTTTCTCTCAAACTGAATGAGAATGGTCAGGAAAAGAAAAAAAATACATGGGATAAATTTTTGGCACAGAACTAGTTTAGACAGAAAGAAGTCCTCCCAGCATTCCCAAGCAAGTATTGCTGGCTAGGGGAATGCTGGGAGCTGTAGGACTTTTTTTTCTGTCTAAACATGCATAGAGTTTGCACCCTTAATAAATAATGTGGCAGATTTTGGGGTATCATTAAAAGAAGTATTATTGTAAGACCCATTATGGATTTTCATTCTTGGGCTGCAATGATAAGCACCACACTGGGAATGAGCCCATTGCGGGACTTACTCTGAGTAAACATGCACAGGATCGTGCTGTAAGGTACCAACAATGTCTTCTTGGGTCATCTCTGACTCCCATTCATTTTGGTCTGGCATGTACAAGATATATTCTGAGCACATCACATCCTCAGTTCTGAGCACTGCTGCTGACCAGTTCTTGGCAAGTTTGCTTGTGCAATCCATTTGCTCTCTCCAACTCAATACCAGTGGTTTCCAAAGTATAGTGGGTTTGGGATTTTTATTTTTGTAATAATCTCATTGGTGGCCAATATTCTATCCATTAAGTGTATTTTTCATGTTACTGTAGCAAACACAAAGACTGATGTAATCCACCAGGAGAACACACAGTCCGAGTTTCATTCATGTTTTAGAGCATTGTCACAGCTGAGCACAAAGGAATAATCTGATTGTGCCTTGGATCGTGATTGAAGGATGCCTTCTATTTAAACCCAAGGCTTTGCAAAGCCTATTGAATGCCCCATCAGAGTCACCTCTGATGCATACACTCTTGACACAAAGCGGCTGCACCGTTGCCATTCAAGGGCTAATTTAGTATCAAACGGCCAATATTGCCGACTCGCAGATTACAAAAATCGCAAGTTCACTCGACCTGGGAGAGAGAGAAAATAAATAAATAAAAGATTAAGAGAAAGACAGAACTGGCAAGCTGTTTGGAATGAAAAGAGGGTATGAATATGAATTGGGTTTTTATGATCCCCCCCCTCCTTAAAGTTAAATCTAGCTGACATTCTTTTGCAGTGGGGGGGCACCTTTGGTGCCTATGATGGATGAAAGACAAATGGACATCAATGGATAAAACAGAGGTCTAGAACCTCAGGCCCGGGGCCCAAATCTGGCCTCTGAGGGTCCCAATCCAGCCCTCAACGGTTCCCTAGACATTTATTTATTTATTTATTTATTTAATATATTTATTTACCGCCCATCAGCCCAAAGGCTCCCTGGGCGGTTTACAAGAAAAACAGGATAAAAACAATCTTAAAACCAAAAATATCATTAAAATAGAAATACAAATACAATATAATA
This sequence comes from Shinisaurus crocodilurus, assembly GCA_021292165.1. NCBI lineage: Eukaryota > Metazoa > Chordata > Lepidosauria > Squamata > Shinisauridae > Shinisaurus > Shinisaurus crocodilurus. The sequence goes on from CM037887.1 coordinate 26,760,385, forward strand.
CAAAACAATAAAACAAAGCAGCCAGATGAATCAGACTGGAGGTACAGCAGTGATAATAAAAATGGGAATAAAAATCTAACTATTAAAATATTGGGAAAATAAAAAGGTCTTCACCTGGCGCCTGAAGGAATAAAGAATAGGCGCCAGGCGCACCTCCTTGAGGAGTTGATTCCAGAGATGGGGTGCCACAACTGAAAGCCATGCCCCCTTCCCTGACCCCACCCATTTCCCACTAACCATTGATTTTGGGGTGGCTTCTCGGCTTTTGTGCAGTCCTTTCCCAGTTCTATAAGGTTGAAATGCCTCTCTTGCTGGCAGTCGACTCGGAGCTTTAAGCTAATATATGCTGGCATGTTAGGTTTTTCTTTTCTTTTTTGGCTCTTCACCTTTCCCCTTCAGCCCTGCCTACCACTGGACTGTGGTCCCCAAGAGCTTCTCCAGAATGGAATTTGGCCCTCGGGCTTAAAGAGGTTCTCCACCCTTGGGGTAAAATAAAATTAGATTATATTGCCCTGGCAGTCAGTGGTGAAGTTAGGTAATTTTAGACTCTGGACTTACGAGGACCAGTCTTTGGGGACCCTCCCACTCATTCCATTGAATGGGTCTCTGCACATCTGCCCCAGAGTCCTTCCTTGATGGCACCACTGCTGGAGGCCAACTGAAAAACATGTGCCTGCACACACACAGCCATTAAGAAGGGGGTTTCCACAATACGTGTTCTGAGAATGAGAAAAGACAAACAGGTGGAGGGGTTATTGTTTTTGGTGGGGGTGGTTTGCCATGCAATCAATAAAACTGAAACAGAGTTTGTAGCTGAAGAGTCAAGACCTCAGCTGCCATATATCCATGGCTGGTCGGGAAACGAGTTTCACATGGTTGACCTCCAGGCAAAGATAGGTTTGCTCCCCCTTCATCCCTGAGCCCTGGGCTATAAAATGTTCAAACCAGCACCCAGTCAGTACTGCTCTGGAGGTCTACCACTTGCATTCATCTGCCCATTTGTACATTTTGCAGTTGTAATCGGACTCCTGTTGCTATCAGCGGGGGCTTGCAGCTTGGCTGGTTTAGGGTTTAAAAGTGCTGCGGGGGTGGGGAGGGAATGTTGTGGGATCTTTTTTCTTTTCCCTCCCCCCCCCTTGCTTCCTGGATTTCCAGGGACCTAGGCTAGAGGTGGGAAAAGAAGGTTGCTTGATTTAAGCGTAGAAGAGAGACTGCTCTCTCTGTGTGTTTATATTTTCTCTGCGTCTGCCCACTAAGGGGAGAGCAGGGCGGGGGTAGAAGAGACTTCATTTATATGTTAATATTAGCCCACACCCTGACTAAACTGACAGAACTATTTCATGGGAAGCTGACAAAATTTGTCAGCTAGGCTATACTTCCAAGTTTCAATGGCCGCAATAATCTTGATTAGCAAAACAATTGGGTCCCACAGGAACCCCGCTGTTTCAAAGCCCCTGGTTCTCAGGTTACAGTCTGCTAATGTGATGAATCCAGAGGAGCAAAGAGCCTCAGAATTTATATATATATATATATATATATATATATATATATAATAAAATCTCAAAAGGAGCTGAATTTAGGCAAATGAAGGGAGCTATTTTGGGCCTCGGACAAAAGGGGTTAATTTGATTGACCGCGTCTCTGGTCTTACCATAATCATTTACTTAACAAGCACCCGAGACAGGCATTCCCTGGAAACAGGTGGGGTTAGCAGAAGCTTGGATGAAGAGCGGGGGAGGTCTCTGGAGCTCTGATGTGTGGGAATTTGTAGGTGCGGTGGGGGGAGACGGGAGAGTGAGGGGGGTGTAATTATTGCTCTTCATACGGGTTCATATTCAGTTAACTGGCAGCAAAACTCAAATTGTGACTTATGCAAATTCCCTTCAGCAACTGACAAGCTTCCATTTTTATTAGCTGGTTCCATTGCTAGTTAACCCTCTGAAATTAATTACGTGTTTGCATTCCACACAGCAACCAGACTCACTTGCAAAGCTGATCTTTTTTTAAAATTTTTTACTTTAAAGTCTTGTGTTAAGGTTGGCAAGTATACATTTCAGCTGCAATCCTATTAGGCATGTACCCATTGACTCTGTGAGGTTTACCGTACTTAGAGTAGACACACTGCTAGTTATCCATGTTCGTTTCTTTGAACTTAATTATTCAGAGTAAACATGCTCAGAATCAGGATTTTTGGGGTTTTGTTTTGAAAGACAGTCCTCTCTCATCGCAAAGCGTTTGACACAGTCCGGTCAAAGTTAAGGAAACCTTACAGCATAATCCTATATGCGTCTATTCAGAAGGAAGTCCCATTAGGTTACATGGGACTGACTTACTGCTGGGTAAATGATCCCATTCATCTCAATGGGAAAGCCAAGCCTGGCTCATGGCTCTCCCATTCAAATCAATGCGGCTGAAACATTTGTCACTTTGAGGAGCTGGTTCTTCTCTATGTTTCTAATGCAGGAAAACCTAAGAGCTCCAGGTCCTATAATTTGCCTACAAGCTGGTCCCCGGCTCCCTCCAACCCAAACTAAGTTAATATTCTTCCTGCCACTAATTAGATGCATATTTTAATTAGCATTGTTATTTTGTAAAGAAAAGAACACCTGGCCACACATCCCTCATTTAAACAGACCACGGAACTCCTCCAGTAGCAGCTAGTTTTAAAAATATACTTTAAAGTAGATTAGATCAGCAAATGTGATCATGCTGGATTTGCCTGAGGGCAAGTGGACAAATTGGGTGACATCTAAGGTGCTTTTGAAGATACAACGCTTAATCTTTTGATATAATATTTATAGCTCGATTCATAGCATGCTCAAATGCTTGGATTTTTGTTGATGGGCTGCATGACCCGAAACAGGTTTACTCAGGAGAATGACCTGCGGAATTCAGCAACACTAGCATTCAAACACAACACTGAAGCACATTTGCCTCGATCCCTTCCAATGCTATCATTCTATGTGGATGGTCTAGATTGTTGGGTACTTGTAACATGGAAAGGTAGCCTCAGTTGCATTGACTCCATGTGTCTATTCCAGTGAACAGACAGATTTGGAACTTAGGTCCACCGCTCTGGCACTGATAAAGGCCTGTGGCTCACACTGGCTCAGCTTGTCTGAGCGTGGAAAGCTAAGCAGGGTCAGGCCTGGTTATTACTTGGATGGGAGACCCCTCCTCTAGTTTCCTGCATTGAGCAGGGGGTTGGACTCGATGGCCTTGTAGGCCCCTTCCAACTCTATGATCTATGAATCTATGATAACCATCCCGCTCCCAGGTAGCAATGAAGCTGGAACTCCAGTCAGTCGGCTAAGACTAGGCTGGCGAGTACTACCCAAAGAGGACCTTTTCTTCTGCTGCTCCCAGACTGTGGAATGGCCTGTCAGAGGAGACTCGTCAATTAGACGGTCTTTTGGCCTTTAAAAAGGCCATAAAGACTGACCTCTTCCGACAGGCCTACCCAGTGGAATTTTAAGCGTTTTAAATAATTTTTAGGATACTTTTAAAGGTTTTTAAGAATATTTTAATAATGTTTGTTGTGCTTTTAACTACTTATGTATTTTATGTTTGGTTGTTCCCCACCTCGATATCCAAGTGGAGAGGCGGGTAAGAAATATATTATTATTATTATTATTATTATTATTATTATTATTATTATTATTAGCACAGCATAGATACCTTACCACCTGCCAGGAGTACAGACCCCTGTCTCCTGTGCCTAATGCAGCCTACCAGGCACCCTGATCTGGCCTGTGGAGCCTCCTGGGGTTCCTCCAGGAGGCAGGGCTTGGCCCACACCTTAAACCGGCTTCTCCCAGAACCAGCTGAGTCCCTTTCTCCATGCTGAGGAGAAACATGGAACTCCAAGTCACTGCTCAGCACAGACAAAGTGAAAACAGGTGTCGGAGGTGTGATGATGATGATATAAGTGGATGTCACCTACATTATCTGGCCTGTAGAGAGAATCTACCCCCCCCCCCAATAGGTTCTGCAATAAATAATGCATTTGTTCAGGGCACTGTTTTCTGGCATTTTGGAGCTCGGGTGAAACAGCATGTTAAACTAAGAGGCCTTTTGTTAATCCAATATGCATGTGTGTGTGTGAATGGGATGTGTAGGTAGCCTTGGCCCTGCCCACTTCTGGCCTTGGCCATCCTTCCACTGGCACGTGACTCCTGGAAGGTTACCCAGGAGGGAATATGGCCTCTAGGGTGACAAAGGTTCCCTGTCCCTGCCCTGGAAGCATGGCAAGTTGAATTGCTGCATAGTTTCAGATATCTTGTTAGAATGTTTCTGCTGTGCCAGGCTTCTGTTTCTTGATGTTGGCTGCATCTTTCTGCAAATAAGAGCTCTAACCCTTAAGATGGCTACAGGATGGAGTATGCACTACCGTTGGTTTAAAAATCTATATTTCTCTTGTTTTCCTTGCTTCCCTTCTGCTTTTTAAGACCATCACCCAGTTAAGGAAATCTTAGTCAAGTAATTGCATGAATTTCAGGTGAAGGGGAAAAAAATCAATTAATGGATTAAATTTGCATACATTTGCATATGAGCAAAACAGTAGCCCTGAAGCAAAAAAAGAAAGAAAGAAAAGTGCATAGTTTTAGATGTGTGTCTTAGCAGTCACCATCTCTTGGAAGAGAGGAAAGGGGAAATGCTTATTTTAAGATGGTGATTGCAACCTACAGCTTTTATAAGTTTATATATATAAATCCTGATACCCAATTAATCAGGGCACATTTCAGTTGTACAAAAAATTGTTGACTTGCTCAAAAAAATTGTTGACTTGATTAATCATTCTAACTGATTAATCAATTTAAATTTTGCACCCCTGTTTTAAATCAATATTCCTCTTTTGTTGTGCACCATGTCTTCAAAGGAAAAAAAAAGAGTGGACATCTAATTGAAAAAATGGTTTACAAACTTTAAAACATTCATTATTTGGAGTCAACATAATTCCTCAGCAAAAAAGAAAAATTACCGCCACGGCGTGTGTGTGTCGTTTGGCTGATTATTGGCTTTCACAAGCATATATGTTGTGCTTCTCTTTGAACAGCCTTCCCCAAACTGGTGTCCTCTCGATGTGTCGGACTACAAACTCCATCATCACCAGCCAGCATAGGGAAGGATTTCTCTGGAATGGATGGCTCATAGAAGGCTCTGGCTTCTTGAACTGGCCTTCTCCAAAATCAAGTTTCCAGGGGGAAAAAACCTATAAATGAACCAAGAGGCTTTGAATAAACAGCTAGAATAATTTGACGCACATTTTGGAAGGCAAGATAATAGATCTGGTTGTGTTCCAAAGGCCCTTCTGTTCAATGAACACCAAGGACAATGTTTAGTTATAGATTAATAATCCAGAGGACAAATAGTTCTGAGCAAATTGTGGAAAAACATAAAACCACAATATTAAGCAAACTGAAGGGCAAAGGCCAGCATGGATTTACTAATCATTTGTAGAGTTACATCTTCTTTCCTCCCCGCCCCCCCACACATTTTAAAGTGATGACACAAGCTATTCTTCATAAACCATTGAACTTTGCAACACAAATATCAAGGTGAATTGCTCTGAATCATAGAGGCTGCAAAGAATAATGGAAATGTAAACTCAACTATGGTACATGCAGTTCCCAAACAATTAAGAGTGACCAAATCACATGTGTTTGATCAACAGGAAAATGGACACGATGGTTTGGTACAGTCAAAAATTGCATTTCTGCCAGAGTTGGCACCAATGTTTCACTCTGCTTTATGACAAGTGGGGAGGGGGAGTGCAGAAATGGGATAGAATTATATTTGTTGAGAAAAGGGGAGGTTTATTCCCTTTATTCCCTTATACAATAATATCCCACACCTTGACAATTCTGTCTGCCTCCCTTCTTTTCTTGAACCCCTTTTCCACAGCAGGCAGGAGAGGTACTGTTAGATAGACTGTGCCTGGGGAGACCTGCAACCTTTCATCTGGCACTGCAACCCCTAAATGGAACTTCTCATTAGAAAGTTCACAAGAAAAGAACACTGCTTTTTCTTACTGAAGGTAGACCACATCAGTGGCTTTGTGCCATTAGCAGCCGTTACACCAATCCCCATGCATTTGAAACAGCCATGCAAACAATGCATCTTCTCCTTTTGTCCCCCAGATCTAGCCAGACTTATTCTCACAAGGAATGGCTCAATTCCTCTTGCCCTGAACTCCATTGCTGTTGTTCCTCAAATGATGGTCTACTACACCTGCCCATAATCCCCACCTCCCAGGCCTCAGGCACAGCTGCCCCCACACATCTCCAGATCTGGGATGGGATTGGTGGCCTGCATGTCATATCCAGCCTCTACCCTTTCCAGTACCAGGTTGGAAGTGTGAGACCCTGTTTGTTATGTAAGAAGTCCCCCCTGCCCAATGAGAGCCATGCAGATGCTTCTGGAGTGACCTCTTATTTCCAGATGGGATGAGAGACTTTGAGGTTCATTAGCATAGAGTCCAAACATTCAGGGAATGTAGTGATCCATATCAACAAACCAGTCCTAGCAGTTATCATGTGTACCAGGAGCAGATCTTTTGTAAAACTAATGGGTCTTAATAGCCTGTTCAAGATCATGCCACTCCAAAACACTGTATATTACAATAGGGAACAACATATTGTTGCTGGGAAAGTTCATTTCCCCCTCCCATCAACTGTGAGAATTGCAGCTAAGCTCAGAGGGAACAGGAAATTCTGAGGGGAGCAGCAGATCAAGTTAGCATCCCTGCTAATAACCTGCTAATAATAATAATAATAATAATAATAATAATAATAATAAATCCTGATACTGTGTCCCATGGCTCCATTATACCACTGTCAGTGGCCCAATAGCCTCTAGCATTGCCCTCCAGCAATGCCTTGGTTGTGGCAGCAGGGCAAATATCAAGTCCTCCCTGGAGGCCACTGCCCCCAAGACCTAAATCCAGAAGCAGAACGAATAATACTGTCCAGATCTGGAGCTCAGGTCTGACCCTGCCACATGATCCTTCCCACAGGCTTGATGGCAGTACATGGCAATTGATGGCAATCCTAATAAGAAGTTGCTTGATGGAGCTGCTGTCCTCTCTTACCAATGCTGGTAGTGGTTCTCTGGATGTGAGAGATTTCCCCAGCCCCAAGCTAGGAGAAAGCTGGCCACTGAACGAAATTTTAGGGATGTTATGAGAAATTCATTTCAGTTTTTGTTGCTGTTGTTGTTGTTGTTGTTGTTTTTCAATCATAATTTACCCAGTTTCCACCTCCCAGAACTGAACGTGGACTTGAATGCAATCTGCAAGTGAAGTCCCTATATTTCCGAGTTGGTGACACAATTTGTGGAACAAAAAAAATGCTATAAAATGCATATATTTCGAAAATGCACACAGACACACTTTAATCATTGGGAGAAAATTGTGTACATTTAAAAAATGCACACAGTCGATGCATACCTTTGGGAAAAGGCACACAAAAATATGAATGAATTTTCATGCAAAAAGAAGAAAACCCAAAGCTTGCATTCTGATACAGACACAAGTAGGAATGAGCTTCAAGGTGGAATTCGGGAAGCCTTGATGAGCTCAAGTTTTGCTCATTTTGCACATCCCTTGTGAACATTCCTGGAAAATGCTATTTTAACTGTGTCTTTTGTAAGTTCCTTTGGGTTACAGGCTCTCAAAGCTTGGAGATTTTCCTAATCCTTGTGACAGATCTGGAACTTCTCCATGTTTTCTCTCACCACCTCCTCCACCCCCATGTTATCACTAGGTATGTAACGTACTCAGCATTATCAGCTTATTAACTTTTTGCAACACCATAAAATATATATATATATTTTTCTGGGGCCCCAAACCACTGATCTCTTCAAATTCATAGTGAGGCATGAACTGCATCAAACATTGCTCAAAAGGTGAGTCATTCATTAATCATAAACAAAACATGTCTGGCATTGAGGACACATCAGCACATCATGTAAAAAGTTAAACTGTTGCACAAGCTGTTGAAATTTAATATTAACCATATTATGTTTCGATGTGATTTCTGAGAACTGGATTTTTTTTCAAGCTGCTTTTCAGCATTATTTCCACAAATAGAATTAAAGGAGGCAGCTTCAACAGGATCAGAATATCATCTTGAACAAGCAATTACTATTTTTTACATCAACATTTGCCTTTATATAATTTAGGAATACAGTTAGAATATTTTAACTTTTTTTCTTTTAACAGGTACATTTCTAGGTATGTTCCCAAAATGCTCAGTGACTAGTGATGTACCAAAATGGGGAAATCTGGCTCCTTTGAGCTTGTCCAATTTCCTGCCCACTTCTGGTCCAACGATCAGAAATGGGCTGAGTTGAGGTTTGTTTTGTTTTTGCTTTTTTGTGGTCTTCCACCTGTAAGATGGACCGCAATTTGCGCATTTGTTTCAAACCACGAGTGGAATTCATGCAAACCGGTGCCAGGAAAGCATGTGGCTTGCAGTGTGATCTGCACAAATCATGCTAGTCACATTAAAGCAGTGTTCTCCAACCTTGGGTCCCCAGATGTTTTTGGCCTACAACTCCCAGCATGCCCCAAGGTTGGATAACACTGCATTAAAGCCATGTGCTTTCCCGGCACTGTTTTGCACAAATTCCATTGGCGGTTTGGAAAAAATCCGCAAATCGCCGTGTGCCTTACAGGCGGAAGTCCACGAGCTGGCTCAACTGCAGTGAATCGTCGCCGGCACATGGGCAGTGAACTGGAATTCCGGGGGGCTGAACCAAGGAAATCTGATGGATTGCCACCCCGCCGCCGATGGATTCCTCACACATTCCTATCAGTGGCACTTCACATAATTAGTTCAGTCACACAACCTTTAAGGTAAAATAGTAGTACTAGTAGTAACAACAACAACAACAACATTTGTGTAATAACACATGCATTATCAGGGTCAGGAAACCTCAGGCCAATCTGGCCCTTTGGGACTCCTCAGATAGCCACGCCCTCTTCCCCTGGCACCACCCCCTTCCCCCCCAAGCTCTGAATCATTTGGTGCTTTCCTGGCTTTTGTGCAGGTTCCCCCCCCCCCATTTTAAAAGGCTGAAATGTGTCTCCTAAACCTTTGTTACCGGCAGTAAGAGCTTTAAACTACAATATGTTGGGGTGGGGTTTTTGGGGTGTGTGTGTGTTTTTGGCCACACCCCTTTTACATTCAGCCCCACCCTCTATGCCTTTGACCTGCAAACCCCTGAGATGCCTGTGACCAGCACACCCCTGAGATGCTTCCCCGAGAGCTTCTGTGAAATTGTATTCATCCCTCGGGCTGAAAGAGGTGCCCCACCCTGCAGTAACCCAATTCTGTGCCAGATTCTCCACCCACTGCCAGGCATGTGTCTTAAGAACATAAGAACATTAGAAGAGCCATGTTGGATCAGATGAAGGGTCCATCCAGTCCAGCATTCTGTACACACAGTGGCCAACTAGCTGCCCACAGGATCCCACAAGTAGGACATGAGTGCAACAGTACCCTCCCACCCATGTTCCCCAGCAACTGGTGTACATAGGCATACTGCCTGTGATACTGGAGGTAGCATATAACCATCAGGACTAGTAGCCATTGATAGCCTTCTCCTCCATGAATTTGTCCAATCCCCCTTTAAAGCCCACCAAATTAGTGGCCATCACAACATCTTCTGGAAGTGAATTCCGTAGTTTAGCTATGTGCTGTGTGAAGAAGTCTTCCCTTCCTCAGTCTGATAATGCCTCCAAGTTCCGGAGGACTGCCAAAATGTATGCTTCTCTCACCACCTCCACCACCACCACAAATGAACCCCCCCCTCAACCTCCCCCTGTTAATAATTAGCTACCTAATCCGGCGTACACCATACAATATAATAATCAGAAAGCAATGTTATCTCCACAGAACCCATACAAAACAACCTGAGGAGAGACTTAAAAAACAACAACAAAAAGAACAGAACAGATAACCTCAAACATTAATAGGAGAAAATCTGTTCAAATCAAAGCATCCCCCCTCCCCATTCTCTCATAATAGCCTTTCATTCTTTATGATTTTGTCTTTGAAAGCTCCTTCAGTGGATGACAGTCGATATTGTTCTTCTATTGCGCTGGAGACAGCAGTAGTGAGGGGGGAAGGGGGGGAATAGCATTGTACAGCTTCTCTTCTCTGCAACATGATTTTTTTTTTTTAATAATTAATATATACAACTGTGCCACACAAGGTACGTTATAATGAAGTACAATTAAGAGGTGTTTGTTCCTGTCCCACACAGACAATGACTATAATTTCCTTGGCTGTTTAGAAGTCACCCGTTTGATTACATTTCACGCATCCCTTTCTCGTTCGTCACAAAAGGAACGCTGCACCTGATTTTGTTTATTTTCAATTAAAATACCAAACAAACACACGTTTAACAGAGCAAAAGAGGGGGGGGGAATGTATATGTACTCCGATACTTAGGTACCATCAACTTTTAATTATGGTCCTTGGACGTCGTTGATCTAGCATCCTTCACCAAACCGTGTTCTCTTGGAGCATCGATCTGGGTTGAATCCACTCTTGTCAATTGAGTTGCTCATGATTTGGGGTCCCTCTGATCCAAGCTGGATCAGACCATTCTGTTCACACCGTGGCCAGTCAGCTCCCTGTGGGAAAGCCACATGTAGGGTATGAGTGAAAAAAGCACCCTCCCGCCCATGTTCCCCAGCAACTGGTGCACATAGGCATACTCCCTATGGATACTGGAGGTAGCACACAGCCAAACAGGACTAGTAGCCATTGACAGCCTTCTCCTCCATGAATTTGTCCAATCCCCTTTCAAAGCCATCCAAAGTGGTGGCCATCACTACATCTTGTGGAAGTGAATTCCGTAGTTTTAACTGTGCACTGTGTGTGAAGAAGTACTTCCTTTTATCTGTCCTGAATCTCCCACCAATCAGCTTGATGAGATGACCCCACATTCTAGTACTGTGAGAGAGGGGGAGAAAAATGTCTCCCTATCCGCTTTCTCCACACCATGCATGATTTTGTACACCTCTATCATGTCTCCCCTTACTTGCGTTTTTTCCCCCCCTAAGCTAAAGAATCCCAGATGTTGTAACCTTTCCTCACTGTGGAGTTGCTAACAGCAGTGATAATGTTCCTAACAGTAATGATATACTTACATTCATTTCAGGTCAGACTCAGTGGCTAATGTTATCTGGACCGCATTGCCAGTCAAGGCTGAGACAATAGGATCAGGTTTTCCACTGCTACTAGGAATAATGCAGTAATACTGTGGGAGGCGAGAAGCTCTGTCTGGACAGTCCATCAGGGCTTATCATGTTAGACTAGAGCAATCTGGATCAGTTTTGTGCAGATGCTACATGTGGAAGCCCCGACCATGTAAGAAATAGAAAGAGCCAGTGTGGCGTAGTGGTGAGAGTGTTGGACTGGGACTCAGGAGATCCGGGTTCGAGTCCCCGCTCAGCCATGAAAACTCACCGGGTGACTTTGGGCCAGTCACTGACTCTCAGCCTAACCTACCTCACAGGGTTGTTGTGAGGATAAAATGGAGGAGGATTATGTAAGCCGCCTTGGGTCCCTTGCAGGAAAAAAGGCAGGGTATAAATATAATAAATAAAATAAAATAAAAATAAAACCCCATTCCTTCTCTAAGGGCGGATTTGCACAATCAAACAGCCCACTGTGACTTATTTGAGCCACGATGGGCTGCAGCACATGCCGGCACATAGATTCATAGACCATAGAGTAGGAAGGGGCCTGCAAGGCCATCAAGTCCAACCCCCTGCTCAGTGCAGGAGACTAGAGGAGGGGTATCCCATCCAAGTAATAACCAAGGCCTGACCCTGCTTAGCTTTCCACACTCAGACAAGCTGAGCCAGCGTGAGCCACAGGCATGTGGGCAGCCATTCTCAATATTCAAGGTGCAGCTTGTTGTGCCATCTGAACCGGGGTGATGGGGGTTGTGTGAGGGTTAAATAATCTTCACATAACCCATGGCCTGTTCTAGGATCATGCGGAGGCTGTTTAACCCATGCACAACCCTCGCCACCTGGGTTTGGATAATGACAACGCTTGAATATTCAAAAACTGCCCGGCATGTGCCGACACATGCCACAGCTCTCAGTGGCTTAAGCAAGCCATGGTGGGCAGCAATGATCATGTGAACTGGGTCTAAATGTAGGATGCTCTTGGATTGTATTTTCTTACTCAATATATGATGAATATTTTTGCTTTCCCTAGGCAAGATTTTTTTCCTTCCACATTCTCTCTCTCTCCCCCCCCCCCCGCTCTCTCCATCAACCACAGCAGGGTGCTTCCCCCCCCACCAACCAGGAGAGATTGGTGGGTGGATAAAGAAAGGAGGAGACCACAATTATGTCCCATTTTGGTGACATGTCTGAAACAGCGATTCCAGACAAAGAAACATAGGGATGCATGAAAGTTGCCATATCTCCAAGACAATCCTAAAAAAAATACCTGCCTTAAACTGCAGGTTTGCAATCTTCTCTCAAGAGCCGCTGCGCACCAATGGTTTCCTGCTGGATGGCGAAGGCAGTGCTGAATCATTCACTGTGCATCGGCTCGAGAATGCCGGGATATCGGTGAGAGCAAAGGACAAAGAACCAAACCTGGGGTCTCTGGTGTGACGCCTGTGGGGGCACCAATGTGGCCACAGTCATTGTTCGTGGTGCCCACCACTAGGCCTCCAGGTCTATCCCATTTTTCTTATTGTCTCAACTATCTTGAGAAGTAGGTTAGGCTGATATAGATAGATCCTGCAACTGCCCGGCTTCATTCACTGAATGTTTCAAGGGGTCCCGATGTCTTCTTCTACCCATGTTTTCCAACAACTTTCCCCATCTTTCTTCTTACCCCAGGAAATCTGATGAGGAGGGGAAGGAGTGGCTGCCCCCTTTCGATTGGTAGAGCGATGAACTGTCTGCCTGGAAGCACTGCCCCCCCCTCCTGTCCTGTGAGCCTGATGATGGCTGAGCAAGAATTTGAAACCCCAACCCTCGAGCTCGTCACTCAATCCACCCAGTCCACTCAAACTTTCGGAATGCAAGTGAGGCATTGCATAAATCAGGGATGCAGCGCCTCAGATCAGATGGCCACACCCCTTTCCCCGCCCCCCCTTTCCCCGCCCCCCCCGACCACCAATCCTTCGGTGGTTTCTTGGCTTTTGTGCAGCTCGTCCTCCACTCTAAAATTGTCGCAATGCCTCTCCCAAGGATCGGTTACTGCTTTAGGGTGCAATCCTATGGCCCTCCGTCCTTGCCTTGGGGGGGGCATAGGATCATTTGGAGCCCCATCTCTGAGGCCCTGCGAGCGCGGAGATGGGACTCTGAATGCCGAGCCCCTGCCCCACCCCCCTCACAGCCGTCATGGAAAGAACTGCACCGGCTGCATCCCCGAGGTTGCAAATCGGCCTCGGAGGGGAGGAAAAGTGGCATGCCGGGGGTGGGGAAAGGGACGAGGCTGGGGCCGACGGCTTATGCGGTATCCTAACGGTGCCCCCCCTGCCTCCTTCCCTCCCCTCCGAACAGCTTCATCTAGATGGCCGGAAACGGCCGTCTAGATCAGTGTTCTCCAACCTTGGGTCCCCAGATGTTTTTGGCCTACAACTCCCAGCATGCCCCAGCCAGCTACGCTGGCTGGGGCATGCTGGGAGTTGTAGGCCAAAAACATCTGGGGACCCAAGGTTGGAGAACACTGGTCTAGATGGAACTCAGGGTGCAACGTGCGGCGGCGGTAAAGGTTGCCGCCACTGCACCTCGCACCGCATGCCTTGGAGGCACGTAAGCCTTCGAGTTTGGAGGCGGGGGCAATCGGATTGCGGTCCAATGGAGCCTTCAAAGGAACCTCCTCTCCCGATCTCAGAGGCTTCTATGTAATCCAGTGCCCTGCTGGGCTCCTACCGGCATGGCGGGAGGAGCTATGGAGGTGATTTTTGCTTCTCCATCCTCCTTTATTCCCACCACCACCACCACCACCACCACCACCTCTAGACAGGCCTTTGGGCCCATCTAGGGAGGATGCGCTGGAGAGGGCCATAGGATTTCTTGTATCCCCGGTGTGGTGTCTCGTCTCCCCTCCCCGCCCACTGGAATGCCCCCCCCCTTCCCTCCCTTTTGTGACCTTGGAAAGCAGCTGTTGTGGTTCTTGCTTCTGCAGCTACGAGGGAACAGGGGATCGGAACGGAGTCCCCCTCGCGAGGTCATAGCAGTGTTTACAGCAGTGTTCTCCAACCTTAGGTGCCCACTCCCCACCTGGCTGGGGCATGCTGGGAGTTGAAGGCCAAAAACATCTGGGGACCCAAGGTTGGAGAACACTGGTTTACAACCTCGGGAGGGGGACTCTGAACAATCCTATGGTCCCTGGGACACTCTCCCAGAGCCTCTAGTATGGCTCTCCCCACCTCACAGATGCTGGTATTTTGGCCCCGCCCCTTTTGCCTTCGGCCCCGCCCACCGCTGGAACCCAGCCCCCGCGAGCTTCTCTGAAATGGAATTTGGCCCTCAGGCTGAAAGAGGTTCAGCACCCCGGCATAAGTGGATGAAGCCCTGTAGCAAAGTCTCCTTGCTTGTAGAAGGGTAGCAACTCAAGGGTAAAAGGTTCTGGCCTAGCCTTGCCCATGACAGATTTTTGCGGTGTTTTGATCTGTGATGATGACATGTGCAAGCCAATGCTGGATGTCTCTGGAGTGATGAACAAGCATGTGTGAAGGGACGAGGACAATTTATATTCCATCTACACTGGTGTGCGGTCTATTCATATAAATGGGATTTCACTGTAGTTTTCCCCTTCATTACTGAGAAGAAATTTAGGCAAGAAATACTGAGAAGGAATGTTCAGACAGAAATGAGCGACCAGAGAAACAAAGCTTTGGATTTTGATGTCATCTCTGACAGCTGCAATGATGATTGGTGTGTGGATCTTGACAGTTTAAAAAAATAATAATATGAAAGGTCTAAAGCAGAAGGGGGGGGGAATCTAGCCTTCAAAGACTTAAAATTATTCTTCTTAATTGGTGCAAATGTGTAATGCATAACCGAAGTATAACATGAGCTACCAAACAGGTATGTTTGATGGATGCCAACTGAAAATGCAGCATTCCCCGCCCCCCCCAGCAGAATGGCAATGGTTGACAAAACTTATTTCTTCACTCAAGAAATTTTATGTACTTTAAGAGAAGCAACTTTTTTTTAAACCTAGTTTGGTTTAAACCCTAATTTTATCTAAAGCATTTTAGTGAATATTTCCTATGGCAGTGTCTCTGCTCCACTGCCTGCTGTGTGATCTCCTGGATCTAAGCATTACCTGGGTGGCATGAGACATGACCTCTCAGAAGCTCTCCCATTCAGACATTATGTGGCAGACCTGAATTCTGTACCCTCAGTAGAGAGGTGCAGTCCATCACTGTTCCTTAACAAGGGCAGCTAGTATGGGACAAGGTAGCATGTCTATAGAAGTTTTCAAATAAATGTTTATTGCATTCACACTGTATGCTTTTCAGTGTGTACACTTGGAACATGTTATCTGTGCACCTAAAAATGTAATCTGCAATGTCTCCCCAAGACATGAGAGGCAATGGCACTGCTTTCCTCCACCACTCAAGGGACTAGTTTCGATCACCAACAGATCTGGATTATCTCGGAAGGATTCAGAAGGCAATAAAAGAATGTTTTTGCACATGATGCAGAATGTGTGTTCTAAAATGGAGTTCTAAAATGACCTCCTTACTCTATAGGAGTTTAGGAGTTCTAAAATGACCTCCGTACTCTTTTTGTCCTGCATTCACACATTCACATGGTGCATGAAAGGGACTCAAAGGAGGTTTTAGGCTCCTGTGCAAGAATCTAATCTTGACAAGGCATTTGTCTAATGCATGTGAAATAAATCGTGCTAATAATAACGTATTAATGCTGATGACAATAATCAATGCTGTCACCCAGTTAAATAAATCTCAGCTGATTGATAGGAAGAGTTTTAATTAATTGTTCACAGAATTAAATCTGCATATATTTGCATGCATGCGACTAAACCAATAATTTTGAAGAAAAAGAAATATTTTAGCATTTTGTGTGATTCATGTGCAGGTGCAATCTTGGAAGAGACATTCTTTACATTGTCAGAGTGAACAGGGAATGCCTCTTCCAAGTCAGTGCGTGCCAGCTGTAGATCTTTAATTAATTAATTAATTAATTATATTTATACCCCACCTCTTTTCCTGCAGGGAACCCAAGGCGGTTTACATAATCCTCCTCCTCCTCTCCATTTTATCCTCACAACAACCCTGTGAGGTAGGTTAGGCTGAGAGTCAGTGACTGGCCCAAAGTCACCCGGTGAGTTTCATGGCCGAGCGGGGACTAGAACCCGGATCTCCCGAGTCCCAGTCCAACGCAGCATCTAGATGGCCATACGATTTTTTTGGAGACCCAACTATGAGCTCAGAAAATTTCTATGGCCTCATTGCTGGGGATCTGTGCTTGGAGCACGCACGCACACACACACACACACACACACACATGCAGCTGGCACAGAAAGGTTGCATGTGATTTCAGAGAAGGGGTTCAGGGGGTGTTCCAGGGGGGCAGGGAGGGGAGGAGACAGGCTCCACCAAGATATGATGCATCTCGTGGCAGTGCCTCAGCCTCCTTCCCTCCCATTCTGGAAGGCCTCAGCTAGACGGCTGAAATCAACCACCTAGTTGAGTTGCAGGGTGGGAGGAGCTTAGAGGTGACCTTCACCTCTGGGCTCCTCCCACCCTGCATAGGATGCCTATAATCCTCCGAGTTCGGAGGGTTTTGGGCATCCTGACTGGATTGTGCCCTATTTTTTTTTAAGCGCTGCTAAGCAGAATGCCTTGTTTGTTCGATTTATATCCCACCTTTCCTCCCAAAAATAGTGCTCAGGGTGACTGACTAACAGCAATGAAGCCAAGATTAAAGCAGCAATTTAAATAAAACTACCATTAAAAAACCCCCACATAAATTAGAAGCAGCATTAAAAACACCACAATAAAAGAAACAAAACAGCACCCAACCCCATCCAGCAATAGACCAGCTTACATGCTCAATGTCTGCATGAATAAAAACATATTTGCCTGCCAGCAGAAGGACAACAGAGAGGGAGCCAACCTAGGCTCCCTCGGCATGGCGTTCCAGAGCCTGGGAGCAACCACCGAGAAGGCCCTCAGCCCTCTCTCACGTCACCACCAAACTGGCTTCTGAAAGCGGTGTTACCGAAAGAAGGGCCTCTTCCCGAGGGATCTTAAAACACAGGCTGACTCATATGAGAGAATGCGATCTTGGGACAGACTGGTCCCAAGTTAATTAAAGAGAGTTTAAATCAGTTAATCAAACTGATTCAGCAACAAGGAGTTGCAGTCCAAATTATCATTAGCAAACTCCAAAAAAACAAAACAACCTTGCCATTAGGTACCACTACCGAGGGAATTGCTTCTGCTGCTCAGGAACAGCAGGGTGCAAAAGAGGGACAGAGGATCTGCTGCTGTTTCAAGAGGCAAGGATTGCACGTTAGGGCTTGGTTTTCTTGGTACAGTGACAACTGTTTTTTTTGTTTTGTTTTGTTTTTTAGTTTGTAGATAGGTTGGTAGGAAGCTTTGCTTGCAATGGAGAAGGCCTATTACTGGACTGAATGCATTTTAATGGCTGAAACACTTTAAAAGTTCTCCGGTATGCTAAAATGGCTTGCATTGCTTTTCCAAAGCCAAATTAAACAAATGGATATAAAGCACACCCATTAAGGCAAGATACCTAAAAGTCACAGTAATTTAAAGTAAATCGAAATAAGAAACAAGCTATCCCCAAGTAAAGTTGGAGGTTGTGGATGCAGGCGTGGGTTCCATAGGTTGTTTGAGAATGGAGAGAAGCTTAGTGGTCTCTTCTACACCTGATATACGGGTCGTTTTTCAAAACTACCCCTGCCCTGAATGATCAGGCACACAGTTCGGGGATGCTCCTAGAGCCATCATTGTCACTTGTGGCTCAGTTGGCCTTGGTGACCAGGAGCACCTTTGATTAGCTTAGGCTGATATACAGCTGCTGCGACCCTATCTGGACAGAGATAGCCTGGTAACAGTTATCCATGCTCTGGTAACCTCCCGGTTGGATTACTGCAATGTATTGTACGTGGGGCTACCTTTGAAGATGGTTCAGAAACTTCAGTTAGTTCAAAACAGGGCTGTTAGGCTACTGAATAGGACTGGGCAATATGATCATGTGATGCCACTGCTTTGTCAGCTGCATTGGCTTCCATTCATTTTCTGAGCCAAATGTAAAGTGTTGGCGTTGACTTTTAAAGCCCTAAGTGGTTTAGGACCACAGTATCTAAAGCAGTGTTCTCCAACCTTGGGTCCCCAGATGTTTTTGGCCTACAACTCCCAGCATGCCCCAGCCATGGCTGGGGCATGCTGGGAGTTGTAGGCCAAAAACATCTGGGGACCCAAGGTTGGAGAACACTGATCTAAAGGGATGTCTTGTCCCACATGTGCCTGCTTGGAACCCTTATGTCATCTTCAGGGGCCCTCCTCCATGTGCACCCACCAAAGGAAGCTAGGTGGGTGGCTACAAGAGAGAGGGCCTTCTCAGTGGTGGCACCCCACTTTTGGAATGAACTCCCCAAAGAGGTTTGACTGGTGCCTCCATTATTCTTGTATGAAGAGAAGTTGCTTCGATGAGTTTGACCGTCTACTTGTATACTTGACCTTTGCTCATCTTGGCTTGTTACATCTAATATCAAGGGGATGGCGGGTTGGGTCCGAGAGGTTGTAAATTCCTCCTTGAACAGGGATTGGCACCAGCCTCCTTAAAAGAGGCAGTAATCAGAGGGCCTTCTCAGTTGTGGCATCCCACTTATGGAATGAACTCCCCAAAGAAGTTCACCTGGCACCTCCGTTATTACCGGTATCTTTTCGGTGCCAGGAAAAGACCTTTCTTTTCTCCCAGGCATTTTAGAGACCTAGTTCTAGATTTCAAATTCAATGGCTGTTTTATTGATTCCTGTGTTGTGTATTGTTGTGCATTGTATTGTATTTTATTATTTTTATTCTTTTATTTTTTAAACTATTCTATGGCATTTTAGTTTTTTAACTGTTTGTAATCCGCTCAGAGAACATTAGTGTGGCAGACTGAACCTGGTCCGTTGTGCGGGTTTGGCACCTTAAGGGTTAACCGGCACCAGCAGCTGTCAAAACCTTTACAGTCATGCCTTGGATTGAGAGCATAATTTGTTCTGGAAACGTGCTTGTAATCCAAAACAATCTTATATCAAAACGAAATCCCCCCCAAAAAAATTGTACAGAGATTTTTAATTTAAGCCGTGCTGCAGTACTTATATTGCAAGACGTTGCTTGTATATTAAGTAAAAAAAAATTAAAGAAATATTTAAAATTTTGCTTGTCTTGCAAAACGCTCTCAAACCAAGTTACTTGCAAACCAAGGTATTACTGTATAAACATAGCAGTCAATACCGATAGGGAAACGGAACAGTAATACCTTGGATTGCAAGTAACTTGGTTTGAGAGTGTTTTGCAAGACAAGCAAATTTTTAAATATTTATTTTTTAAAAATTGACTTGATATACAAGCGACGTCTTGCAGTACAAGTACTGTAGTATGGCTTAAATTAAAAATCTCTGTACAATTTTTTTGGGGGAATTTTGTTTTGATATAAGAGTGTTTTGGATTACAAGCACGTTTCCCGAACGAATTATGCTCTCAATCCAAGGCATGACTGTATTCAATTTGCTTTCTAGGTAGGCTTTGCTCGAATGCAGAATATTACCTGACACCAGAGACTCTGACTCTGGATTCTAGCGTAGCGGTTTGCTTTGCCGATCACCGGGCACCCTGCCCGGGGTTGGAAGTTGCTTGGCCCTAGCCGGAGCTAGCGACCTGACCCGTGCAATCCTGCACCGTGTTCCCAACAACCCCTTTGTCCTTCGGCACGTATCTTTTCTACCCTCCCTCGCCCCCTCCCCGCCCTTGATGATCAGGTGGGTTGGTCCCACCCCGCAGGGTGGTGGCACCTTTCGGGTGCTGGCATCTCCTGGGTACTTTGGGGTACTTTGCAGCTCTTTGAGACTGCGCCCCCCTGCCTCCGGAATGTTATGCGCTTCCTTGAGGGAAGTGTAAATGTGCCCCATTGAAGGTATGCAGATGTGGCAGATGTATAACCGGTCTGCCCAGAATTGTGTCTCCTGTGCCCCGGGTGGGGATTATGCAGACAGAGGGATGACGGCGGAAAGGGGGAAAACATGTCAGGGTTCAATATGTCAGGGTTTAGCAGTGTGCTCAGGCTTTTCTCTCCACAATTAGTTATTTAGCAGATTAAAAATGTAATAAATAAAATAAATCAACATTTGCATGTGCTCACTCAGATATAGAGATGCAAATTTGGACATAATTATTATAATTTAAATAGAAATACTGTACCTAGAGTATGGTCCTCTGGGTGCCCTTGAAATAGAAGACTCTCCTCTCTAAAGAGGGCACCTGGACACCCCAGTGGAAATCTCTCATTTGAAAAGTTCAAAATGGAACCAACTGTGTTATCTTTCTCTGTGCTACCTCCTATCTCTTTCTCTCATGTAAAATATCCCTTATTGTTAAGTGTTTCACAGCCAGCAAACAAGAACTTTAAAAAACAAAACAATATATATATATATATAACGGTATATATATATACATATCAGTGGTGTGTGTGTGTGTGTGTGTGTGTTGATTCATGGGTTTCTCTAAATGAGACAAGAGCCTGAATATCTCTCCCAGCACATTGGCAAGAAGATGAGGTTTGCTGAGAGAGTTCTCAGGGAGCTTTGCCAAGTTTTGCTCAACAGCAATACTACCCTTCTACCCCACCCCTGAACAACAAAAGACTAATTCAACTTGGCTTTTGCATTCATATTCAGGCAAATGTGAAACACCTGCTTTCTTATGGGTGTTTCCAAGAAGAATCCACAATCTTGGATTTTCAAAACAGAGGTTCAGACTATAAATGTTTGCTGTGTCAGGGGTGGAATCCAGGGCATGGTGATCCCTTACATCAGGTGCCAATGAAATCTATCATGTTATGGATTTCTTTTTACGTATCTGGTCAATCTGATGACCTTAGGAAGATCCGTGATCAGGATTGGTTGCATCCCAGGCAGACCCCCCCAAATCTGATGAGTTTAAAACAGACAGAGAAGTGTTCATTCAACACTTAAAAGCAAGAGGATTACATTGCCAAGGGGGAGATATTGTCCCCCCTCAATTTGGTGCATTTACTCTGTTTGCCTCCCCGCCCCCATTTTCAGTGCTTCTGAAATGTGCTACTGGGTCCCACCTTTTCTCTTACTATTATTTCTCCCCCAGTCCTTTGCAAAAGTACGCAAATTAGCTTATATGCAAACTCCCCCCCCCAAACTCCGTCCCACTTACTTCTTCCCCGGCTCAACTTGCGTTCTTCCGAGTCAAGCTCGGGAAGCGACTTCCAGGTTCCCGGCGGGCCACTGTTTACCTAGAAAATGCCTTAAGATATACCTAACGCGGCTGCAATTTGCATAATTTGCACAACATTGCGGCTGCTTTTGACATATCTTAAGGCATTTTCTATATAAACAGCAGCCCATTGGGAACCTTGAAGTCTGGCGAGTGGCAGGCCCAGCATGGCCCAGCTTTTGGCCCAGCTAGGCAGGCCCAGCAGCAGCATCCGCTGAGCCAGAGGCAGGTCAGGTCCCGCGCGGGTTGCCCACCCCTGGTCATCCCTTGTTATCTTTTGTTCTCCATTTGACCTCTTGTGTCTACATATATAGGACTGGGTTTTCATAACACTTTCTCCTAAAGTGCTTCAGTTGCTTCATATATATTATCTCGGTAATGCTGTCCCGAACACTAATTGTGAAGAAAAGCGTCAGAGTCTCCTGCACCACACACATACACACACACACACACACACACGTGTAAATAAGTGTAATCCCAGCTAGAGGCTGAGAGCCTCATGCAAAATGTACATAGTTCCTCTGAAGACTCTAGGCCAGTGATGGTGACCCTATGGCACGGGTGCCACCGCTGGCACGCAGGGACCTCTCTGTGGGCACTCGAGCCATTGGTCACCAGATCGCGAAAAGACCGTCCCCTTCTGCAAAACACTAAGGATCTTGTTCTTTCTCACAGTGTGGAACAGAATGATTTTATTCTAGAATCCCTGTTACAGAATTCTTTTCTACATTGTTATCATATTTAAAAGATTTTGAAGAATGATCCACAGAGCATGGCTTGGATGTAAAGCCCTAACAGTTGACCTGAGCGCTGCATGTGTTGCTCTCAAACTAACGGATTATGAGCCAAGGTTTGACAAATTATCAGCATGCATGCAATAGCAAAAATCACATTAATTGTGCAAAAGCATGCCCAATGCAAACTTTTACCTAATGCAGTGTTTGCAGTCCAAGACATATAGTGTTTAAAATGTGTTAAGCACGTTTAGTTTTCTTGTTTATCTTGCTCATCCTAGTACAGGTTGACTTTTACTAATTCGACACCTGTAGAAGCAGGGAAAGGACCCGGAATAAAGCTTGCCCCATACAATTTCAGTCTGGCATATAATCATATTACAAGTTGAGAATCCCTTATCCAAAAATACATGTGCCTAATTATTTTAATAGTTTGTATAAATTCCCTTCAGGCTATGTGTACAATGTAGTACTATAATAATTTTTTGAGTTGATTTTTGCCCCCAACAAAAAACTTTTTGTATTATTGAAAACTCTGTTATTGTGTTTTTCTTTTAAGACAAAAGATGTTAATTAGTTCAGACAACTGTATGAGTTGTTTTTCTAAAACTAAAACCTCGGTATTCAGGTTTAATTGCAGTGTTGGCACTTTGAAATAAATAAGTTGGTTTTGTGTTGCAGTTTGGGCACTCGGGCTCAAAAAGGTTCGCCATCACTGCTCTAGGCGGCAAGAGTCTCTTGCAAATATGCATAGTTTCTCTTTGATCTCCCTGTGCCACAGGTATTCGCATGCAAATGTGGCCCAAGCCCTCTGGTCATCAGCCACCCCTCTTCTGCCTAGCCCAGATGAAGTTCATCCTGATTGGTCAAAGACAGCCAAGCTACGGAAAGGAGGGGTGGGGGGGGAATATATACTGCCAGCTGTGGCTTCTGGTTTGGGTTGTTGTTGTCTGAACGCGAAGGCGCGCGGAGTAGGGCTTTTTGCTGAGGCAAGCCCTAAGAAGACCAGCCCCCAGACAAGGAGTAAGTGCCTGGGTATTTATATAGTAAGGGACTAGTTTTTGTTGTTTTGTAGCTCTACTTGTGTATACCAAAGTGTCTCCCTACCTTTCTCCCCTTCCCTCATTCCCCACCTTTTATTGTATTCTGTTTACCTTGAATAAACTTTCCTGGTTTTACCCCACACGGTGTGTGTGGTTCCTCTGTGGTTCAGTGCTAAATCCAGTGTATAGACTAAGGGCAAGGCCCTGAGAGAATCAGGTCAAGAAGGCAGAGCTAAGGCTGGCAGTTTTGCACCTTTGATCTCTGGCCTTGAGGAAAAGACCCGTTGGCAGTCCTTCACTCTAATGGTGTCCAAGCATTTTTCTGCCAGCAGCCCAGCGTCTTTTGCTGCCTCTTTACGACCCGTCTGCAAGGTCGGCCAGCATTCAGAGCTCCAATATCAGAGGCAGCAGGTATGGGTCGAGGAAACATGGCTCACTTTAAGGCCACCTGGCAAGTCTGTGGCAGAGCTAGAAGCCGCGCATCCAGCTCGTAGCTGATGCTCTTAACCACCACGCTGTGCCGATTGACAGCTGTGGCAAGCTGATGGGAGTTCCTGCTTGATTCATTCTGACCTCTGGAGATGAGTAAAGACCAGAGGCAGAGAAAATGCTGTTAAACATCCCCTTTATTTACCCACTTCATTTAGTAAATGCATTAAATTAAACTGCAGATGTTCCGCTGTCAGTGCAGCCACTGAGCCTTAGTGAGCGGCTTTCCTGATGGAAACATTTTATGCACTCTAAATAAACAAACACAATCTTGTTAATTAGTTAATGAATTTTTTTTAAATGCTCCATTAGCCTCTTTATATCCCGAGCTACTTTAGTTCCTATTTTTAATAAATAGAGACCCTGTCGTAGCATGCAGAATGTTTCAACTCGCATCTAATGAAGGACTAATTATCACTACTACCCTAGAGTTTAATATGATTAGATGTTGCCTGCAGTATTTCTGGCTCTGGCAATGAGAATACCAGGAGTGTGTAAGGCGGCGGGGTAGGGGGGATTGCAGGGGGAAATCCTGACAAGGTAAGATTTTACAAGTGGGACATGAAACAAGATGTCGCAGCCATGCCTTCTTCCAGGAGACTTCATTTCCTTCCTCCATCCACCCTGGTTCTCCATTCTCACTCACCCCTGAATAGGTGTTCAGTGTCTTGTGGCCGCTGACTGAGCATGCTCAGTCTTCATTGGGATGTTTTGGGGGGGGACTTCTCCCCACAACTTAGCTTTCCTCTTCTTCTCCTAAAAAAATAATAATATTTATTTATTTGACGTGTACCCCACCTTTGTACCAAAAATGGCCCTCGAGGCAGCTTACAATCACTGATAAAAAAAAACAACAGTAAACAAATACATTACCACACAATTAAAAGCAATTAAAACCTATCAACAACATCAACAGAGTGAAAACGGCATCCAGCTCAGCAGACCCGCTTACACACCAAAGGCCAGCTTGAAGAAAGAGGCCTTCGCCTGCCAATGGGAGGACAGCAGAGAGGGAGTGAACCGGGCCTCCCTCGGCAGCCAGCCTTGTACTTCTGCATGCCTTGTGGTTCCTCCAAGCCTGCTGATATCCTTCCCCCTTGTGTATGGGTGGTGCCATTCTGGCTTACGGTGGCCATGTGTCCTACTTTACAGGGGGCAGTCCTCTATTTGAAGGCTGTTCAGTACAAGTCTTGTTTAAAGAGAAAGGGCCATAGGAAGGGAGAGCAGCGGCACTGAAGTTGCCCATCAACTATTTTCACCCGGACAGCAGTGTGATCAGGCACACAGTTCACCTGGATACGGGTCTTCACCACTATGCTGAGATGTACAGTATTTATATTACATTATTGTCGTTATTTCCAAATTTGCATGTATATATAGTAGCTACTGATAAGGGTGGAAGCCGAAATGTTTAGCTCTAAATATATCTTGAAATTACTCTGTTGTTAGACTATCTGTCTTTACACACACACACACACACACACACACACACACACTGAATGGACAGAATGGTGGCTGCACATTTTGCTTCATATATATCATCTTCATAGCTCAGGTTCTGCAAGGGCTTGGGCAGGCAAAGGGAAGCTTTTTTTCCCTGCCCAAGGGCCAAATTCGATTTTGGAGAGACTTTTGGGGGCCACATTCCAGTGGTGGGGAGAGCTGATGGCAAAGGGGATGGGGCAGAAGGCAAAAGGGATCATGCTCCCCAAATACCAGCATATTTTAGCTTCAGCCTCTTACTGCCAGTAACTAAGCAGAAAACCATTTCAACATTTTAGAATGGGGGAAAAAACAAAACTGCACAAAACCCAGGAAGCCACCCAATGATCAGTGATTGGGGAGATGGGGTGGGTTCAGGGGACGGGGTGTGGCTACCAGGAGAAACCCCAGAGAGCCAAATTGGGATTCCAGGTGGGCAGATTTGGTACCCGGGGTCTGGACTAGAGGCTGGCTTAAAAAAGGAAATGAATCTGGCTATTGAGGCTCATTGGGTCGGTGGGGGGACTGCCCTCCTGCCCCCCTGCAGATGCTCATGGCCAGGTCTAACTTCCTCAGGAATGGTCACAGATGTTCCAACGACCAAAGCCTAATTCCATCACTCGTCGTCATAGTAAGATAAAAAGCTATTTTGTACCTGGTCGATTCATCGGACTCATCATCATCAGGCGATCACTATCTAGCTCTGTATGGCCTATTCTGATTGACAGCAGCTCTCCAGTGTCTCAGTCAGAGGGCTTTCCCTTCATCCGGTACTCTCTTCCTTTGAACTGGAGGCACCAGGGGTGGAACCTGGCTGGGACCTCCTGCATGCAAAGAGAGTGCTTCCTCGACTACTAAGCTATAACTCTTCCTACTTCAAGAAGCTTTTCTATCTGTTTATCTAGACCAGTGTTCTCCAACCTTGGGTCCCCAGATGTTTTTGGCCTACAACTCCCAGCATGCCCCAGCCAGCTATGTTGGCTGGGGCATGCTGGGAGTTGTAGGCCAAAAACATCTGGGGATCCAAGGTTGGAGAACACTGATCTAGACTATGTTTTAGTCCAGCCTTCCCCAACCTGGTGCGGTCCAGATATGTTGGTCTGCAACTCCCATAATTCCCAGCCAGCATGGCCAAGGGCCACGTTGGCTAGGAATTATGGGAGTTGAAGTCCAACACATCTGGAAGTCACCAGGTTGGGGAAGCCTGCATTAGTCCATTTTTTTCTTTCTTTTGTGGATTAATATCCACATTGTCATATTTTAAGGCGCAAAACATCACTCACAAGTGAAGATCAGCGACGGGGGAAATGCTAAATGCAAGAAGAAAATGAAGTGTGTGTGTGTGGGGGGAGGGAATAATTGTAGATTGCTAAATCTATATACCTGTTGTATTTAACATGTGACCCCAATGGTAAATAATTTTAATAGCCACATGGCTAATTTGACAGTTCCAACCCAATTTCCTACTGGATCAGTTCCAAAGATCCAGTGTTAAGAGTAAAGCTGTGGATAAAGGTCAACGGGACACCGAGGCGAACATATGCTAATGTCAACGTTCTCACATAGTCATCTTTAATAGAATATACAATGCTAAGCTCAGAGGATTTGCACAGGCTCAGCGCTAACACCATATGGGTAGCCGGTTGCAAAGTAATAACAGTCTAAGAGAAGAATCTTAATCAGGTACGGCTGGACAATGAATCAAATAGCACCACACAAACTAATCGCTAAGCAATTAAAAAAAAAATGCACAAGATGTATTGCTGAAATTACTTGGCTAACTGGAGATGTGGCCTTTGTCTTCACGAAAGCCTGCTGCCGCATCATTACTTCCTAATCTCAACTTCAATCTGCCCCCATGTTGTTGCTGTTATTTATTGCATTTCTAGACTGCCTTTCTTGAACCAACCAAGGTGGTTTTACCAAAAATATATATATATATATCAGAAAAGAAGAACGATAGCCAAATTCAAACATAGCAAACCATTGGAAACAACCTTAAAGACCATAACCACTATTTAAAAAGCCCTATCTAAGGAAGATGTGTCTCACCGTGAATGCAGAGAGAGTGGGCACCAGACATAGCTCCAGAGGGAGGGTGTTCCGGAGTTTGGGAGCAACATAGGAGGAAGCCTTTTCCCGTGTGCCCGAGAAGCAGACCTCTGCAAGCAAGGGTCTCATCAAAAGGGCCCCTCCTGCTGATCTTAAGAACTGAGCAGGTTCATATTGAGATAGGTGGTCACTCAGACAGCCAGGCCTTAAGCCAGGAGTGGGCAACATGTGGGCTGCAGGGCCGGTGCAAGGCCGTTTGGTGCCCTAGGCAAGATCAGATATTTAGCGCCCCCCCTTCCCACTTGAGCCCTCCCTCCCTCCCGCCCTATGCCCATTATGAAATAAAAGTCAATTGGCAAAACCTAAAAAAAATATTATCATAATAAATGATTATCCTCCTCCTTAGCATATTTGATCACTGGGATTCTCTGGTCTGTCTTCCCTCTCTTTCTCCCCCCTCCTTTTCTTGCCCCTTCTCTCTCTTTCGTTCTCTCTCTCTCTCTTCTTTTTGTTCCCCTCCCTCTTTACCTTCTTTTGTGTGTATATGTGCAACATTTATCTCTCCTCCTCCCCCCCCACCCAATCTCCTCTCCTGCAAGCTCCTCTTCCCCCCACCCTCTCCAATTTCTACTTTCACGTGCATGCAAAATTCTGGTTTATTTTTTGCTTCTGATATTTATTACTAAATAAAAATTTATTAATTTTTTTTGCTCCCCCAGCCCCCCTTCCTCCTCCTCCCCCACCCCCACTCCTTTTATCATTCTCCCTGGCTAGGGGTGGGGGCTCCTCAGCTTGGGGAGAGTTCACTCTGGTTACCCCCCTCTCTTTCTGCCTCCCTCCCTCCCTCCCACCACCCACCCACCTCCTCCAGCACCACCGCCGCCACCACCTCCCTCCCTGACCTCCCTCCCTAACCACCCCTCTTCTCCTCCCCTTATCACCCCATGTGCTGTACGAGAAAGCAGCTTTGCTAAAGAGACCCACTTGCAAAAGAAACAGGAGCAGCATAAGGCTCGGGCAAGCGGCAGCGGCAGCAGTAGCAGCAGGACGGCGAAAAAAAGGAGAGAGCCAAGGAGAGAGCCGAAGTAGCCGCAGCGGGGAAAGAAAAGGAGGAGGGGGAGAGAGGGTGGGAAGAAAGAAAGAAAGAAAGAAAGAAAGAAAGAAAGACAGAAAGAGAAAGCAAGCCTGGGGACAACAAAAACACAAGAAGAGACCGGCACACGGAGAGAGAAAGAAGCGAAGCAAAGGGGGGAAATCCAGGGAGGCTTCTGATTTGGAGTGGTTTCTGTGCCCCATTTAGCCATGCGCCCTAGGCGGCCGCCTAGTTGGCCTAATGGTAGCACCGGCCCTGCTGCTGCCTCCACCATGGCAGAACAAAAAAGAAATACAATGGCAGTGCTATTGCTATGGAGCACTAAGCAGATCCAATTTAGCTTGTTTTGACATTTAATTGGACCTGTCTGACCACAGAGTGCTATACGGGCCATATTTAGCTTCAATACAAGCTAAATTTGGCCTGTTTAGTGCTCCATAGCATGAACACAGCCGTAGGTGTGTGTGTGTGTGTGTGTGTGTGTGTGTGTGTCTGTCTGTCTGTGTCTGTGTGTGTTCCTATGTGATGTCATCAACAGTTCAAAAGGCACCTCAGCAAGTGCAGCATGGGAAATGACAGTCCGCATACTGCAATGTGCCTTAGCGTTCATGTCCCGGATGCATCTACAAAATGCTGCAGTGAGTGTGGCATGCTCCTGTTCAGGGTGAAATTGTGTCCCCCTAATTTCTCTGCCCCCAAATAGGAGAATTTCAAGGGTGCATTTGCTCTGTGGGTAACTGCTGTGCAATTTCAAATAATCACACTGCAGAAGTAGAGTTCTGAGTGTTCTTTTCTTGGCAGACTTGAGATCTATGTCAGGCCAAATGAAAAATGATGCCTCCCACGTTCTCAGACCCATTTGCAGGCTGCAAAAGTGGAGGAACATCATAAGCTGCCTTGAACTGAGTCAGACCATTGGTCCATCTAGCCCAGTATTGTTGACACTGACTGGTAGAGGCTCACCAGAGTTCCAGGCAGGATTCTTTCCAACTCCCCCCCCCCCGAAAAAAAAGCTCAGCTGAGGCACTTGCCGGACTTCTGGGTTCCCTGTGGTATGCTTTTTACGTAGAAAATGGTGTAAGATATGTTAAAAGCAGCCACAATTTGCATAATTGGCGCAAATCAGGCCGTTTTTTACGTATCTTACACCATTTTCTACGTAAAAAGCGTACCGCAGGGAACTCGTAAGTCGCTTCCCCAGCTTGGCTTGCAAGAATGTGAGTCGAGCCGGGGAAGCAGGTAGGCCGAGCGGAGCTTGGGAGGGGGGTCGGGCCTGGCGAGTTTGCCAGATTTCCACCCCCCAATTGTGTTCCGCACACATCCCTAGCTCTACCACTGCGGCCATAGGTGATCACTAGTTCAAGGCATGGAAATCAGGAAAGCGTTTGTAGATAATACAACTGAACCATGTGCAGAACAACTCTTGATGTTCTCCACATGGTTCTTCTTAACACCTGATCTTCACATAGTGGATGAAACTTGCTATTTACAAACTTGTTCCAGCTGATTTGATTTATATGGGACAGATTCTAATTTCTGATTCCCATCCTGGTAAAAATATAATCCTAGTTCACCCCGTTATGTTTCCAGCCACCCTTTTGTGGATTCCATTTAAAATGTATGTTTGTATGATTTCCTAGCAACTCTCTCCCCAGGGTGGGAGAATGCGTCTTGTCTCACAGGGATGATCAGTGGCGTAGTGGAGAGAGAATGAAGGGGAGTGCAGCGTTATTATTTCAGAGCAGGAGTGATGACATCATCTGAGGGAGCACCAGGGTAACTGGACTTGGACCAGACAGACCTTCAAATAGAGAATGTCTTCAAATAGAGGACTGTCATCTTTAAAATAGGACATATTTATTTATTTATTTATTATATTTTTGAATCACCCATCTGGCCAGTCATCCAGCCACTCGGAGCGATGTGCAGTCCAATAAAATACAAGAAAAAACAGAGTGTAAAACACAATTAAAAACAGTACAAAACTTAAAAATCCTAACCCACCCCATATTCCCGCCTGAAAAGCCACGTTTTTAATGCGTGGCGGAAGCTAATCAAGGAAGGGTCATGGCAGAGGTCACTGGGGAGAGAGTTCCATAAATTGGGGGCTGCCACAGAAAAGGCCCTCCTCCTAGTCCCCACCAGCCTTGTTTCTCTGGCTGATGGGACAGGGAGAAGGCCGTCCGTGGCAGATCTTGTTGAGCGGCCTACCTGATGTTGCTGGAGGCGCTCCTTGAGATAAACTGGACCGGAGCCGTACAGGGTTTTAAAGGTCAATGCCAACACCTTGAATTCGGCTCGGCAAACAACTGGTAGCCAGTGCAACTCTTTGAGCACTGGAGTGATGGGATCATGCCAGCGGCAGCCTTTAACCAGGTATGGACAGCCTACCTGTATACTATTTCTAGAAAGTATACTGATTTAAAAAAATAAAAAATAAATACTATCCACATTTACTTGGGAGTAAGTCCCACTGAACTCAGTGGGTCCTATGTCTGAATAAACATGTTAGGATGCCTGAGTAATCATAGTCTGTAAGCGTGACTCCAATTTTAATTCAGAAAACAAGTAAATTTCAGCTGTCATTTTGGAAACACTGGTGTGTGTGTGTGTGTGTGTGTGTTTAACATTATCTATACCAAATAACAGGGGAAAAACTTGAAATGAAATCTTGTAATGATCTGTTTAGACAACATCCATTAAGAATTTATTTTTAAATAGCCCTTTATACTTAAACTAGCAAATTGGCTAGTTACAGCAGGTTGATGGGGGGGGGGAGAGAGATCCCTTAGAAACAGTTACAAATTTGTAACAAATTTGACCTCCTAGCATCAGGGAAGAAAAACTTCTTACAGCAAAATATAAACTTTCTCAAATGTTCACAGCAACAGAATGAAGGAAAATATGAAATGTCTTGGCTGGGCAAAAAGACTGCAAAGGAGCTTTTGGCGAACGACACAAAACATACTTTGAAGAAACTTTTAAATGTGTATAAAATTACTTTGAAAGGGAAAGAGGAGAGAAAGAAGAAGGGGGGGGGAACCCACACAAATTAGACTGGGTTTTAGGCAAAAAGCCCGCTGTTTGCTCTACTTTGCTTTATTTATTAGTTCTTAAGGTATTTAAAACGCTAGCATTAAAACTGTGGAATGATTTGCAAATGAATGCTGTTGCAGTTGTGAAAATATAACTCACGGCTGAATGTGGGTTATTCAGACAAATGGTCGCTTTGTTAGGCGAGGGGAAGTGAAGTTCTGTGTTAATTTATTACAAACTGCAGCATTTCAACCCTGATGTCCGGGCAACAATGTTTTTTATTTCAAGTAATTTATAAGTACTTCCCATAGCACTTAACAGTGATGTCTTTGGCTGCTTCACTATGGAATCAGAGTGTATATGTATTTACTGTGGGAATTTGTTTTTAATAAAACTGTTGCAAGGCATTTTTATTCCCTCTCTTTGTTGCATTAAAAAAAAAAAAGAACATTTTCTGCATAAGTAATGGAATTTATCCTGTCTTGAAAGGCAGCAGATAGTGCTGGAACTGTATTTTGCTTGTGTAAAATAATGACAGGATAAAGAAAGCCTCAAACTCTTTCCCTTTCTTTCTTTCTTTCTTTCTCTCTGGAGAGTCTAGGCTTCTAGTAAGGGCTGCTTCTCAGGGCTGTTTCAGACATTACATGTCAATTGTCTAGAGAAGCCAGCAAAATTCTCCAGAGCTCAGATACAAACTAATCAGGGATGTGTAAAAGTCTGCCTCAAATGAAAGGTAAGCGTTGAAAGTCCCTGAATTCGTCTCTGGCTCAGATCATAATCTGAGCTGGAGGAACAGTCTGGGTTTCCCTCCTAGCACCTTCTCACCAGTCATCACAGGATAGGCAGGGCATGAAGGGGTGTCCTTATCCTCTTGCTTGTCCCTGGCACTGGCTATTCAGAAGTGAATTCCCTCTGAACCTTGAGCCGGAATCAGGGCCGGTGCAAGGCAGTTTGGTGCCCTAGGCAAGATCAGATATTTAGTGCCCCCCCTTCCCACTTGAGAGCGCTGTATTTTTTTCCAAGGTGTTTCTGGTGCCCCCTTTAGCCCTGCACCCTAGGCAGCTGCCTAGTTGGCCTAATGGTAGCACCAGCCCTGGCCGGAATTTCCATTAAGGCAGGGGGTGTACAACCTCTGACCCAGGGACCAAATTTGGCTGGTTTGGGATCCCAGTCTGGCCCTCTGCATCTCTCTGGATCACCATGCCCCATTTCATTGGCCCCACACCCTTTCCTCCAACCACCATCATTTGGTGGCTCTCTTCCAATCACCATTATTTGGTGGTTTCCCAGCTTTTGTATAGTTTTTTCCCCCCATTCCAAAAGTTTCAAATGCCTCTCCCAAGGCTTAGTTCCTGGCAGGAAGAGCTTTAAGCTACAATATCCTGGGTTTTTTTTGGCCCCAGCCCCTTTTACCTTCAGCCCCGCCCACCACTGGAATATGGCCCCTGAGAGCTTCTCTGAAATGGAATTCGGCCCTTGGGCTCAGAGTGTCTCTTCACCCCTCCATTAAGGTATCATGATGGCCGCCAATATCAATTGATAGACCTACCTCCATGTCGCTGCCTAACTCCTTTGAATAATCACATGAGCTAGTGTTCAGCTTTAGTATGGGTGCAAAATTCTTTCCATTGAGGGTTGGTTGGTTGGGGTTTTTTGTTTTTGTTTTGCTTTTACCAGTTTACCTGATCTGCTGCATCTCCCAGAACTGAGAAAAAAAAAATGCCCCAGCACTTTATAATAGGTGCATGCAAATTATTATTATTATGTACCTGCCCGGACACTAAGACCTTCATCAGCAGTCCTTCTCCGAGAGCCCCTGCCAAAGGAAGTGAGGCACGTGGCTACCAGAAGGAGGTCCTTTTCTGTTGTGGCACCCCAGTTGTGGAATGAGCTCCCCAAAGAGGCTCGCCTGGCGCCTAACATTGTACTCTTTCCAGCGCCAGGTGAAGACCTTTCTATTCTCCCAGGCATTTTAATCATTTTAATCATCTTAATCATTTTAATCTTGTAGTTGTTTTTAACTCTGTTATTGTAACTGCTGCTGCTAGCTCTGCTGTTTGTTTTTAATCTGTGGTTTTAAATTCTATATTTATATTATAATGTATTTTATGGTTTTAACTGTTGTAAACTGCCCAGAGAGCTTCGGCTATTGGGCGGTATAAAAAATGTAATAAATAAATAAATAAATATTGTTATCATCATAATCATCATCATCATCATCATCTCTATACCACCCAATAGCTGAAGTTTTACAACAATCAATAAAAATACAATAAAATATGATATAAAATATGACAGAAATAGCATTCTTACCCTGATTCCTTTATGTTTTCTGAGACAATGATGTGGTTTGTGAAGTGGTCAGCCTTCTTGGCCAGCCTTCCCCAAGCTGGTACCCTCAGATGTGTTGGAGTACAATTCACACCATCCCCAGCCGGGAAAGCCAATGGTCATGCTGTCTGGGGCTGATAGGAATTGTATTCCAATGCATCTACAGGGCACCAGGATAGAGTAGGTGGTTCCAGGGCAAGAGGCTGATAGTCCCCCTCCCCGACAATTATTTTGCAGATTGCTGGTTACTGGGCTTACAAAAATATGACTCCTAACAACAGTTTCATTTGAAAGGTCTTGCCCTCCGGATGCTCTCTCAGTTTTCCCAACTTATTTTTGCAGCTGTGTGAAAAACAACATTGAGGGTCCCCAAATGTGAACTTTTTGTCTCCTCTTATGGCATGGTTCCGCAAGAAGCATTTTTCAACTCATTCTCAAAACCATGGCATGCAAGACTCCTGACTGTTTTATTGGTGAAAACATTTGATATGTAAATGGGCATACATTGGTTAGAAAAAAATAATGTACAAAGAGAGATCTGAAAAGAGGAGGTAGACGATTCACACCCATAAGACAACGCCAATTCAAGTATGCCTACAGCAATGTGGGAACCATGAAACTACACACTGCACAAGGAATGTGTGTTTGAAGGAAGCATGTGAACAGAGCCAGTGATGTAGTGCTTCTTTCCCACTCGAGGGCAAAATTTATGTGGGGAAGAAACCATAGGCCATGCCCCTGCACTTCCTTTTACATATTTTGCTTGAGCGGAATGGGATTCACATGCTGTCCTAGGTACGTGTGCACCTATTTATTCATTTTGTCTATGTAGAGATGGAGGAATCTGTCATATTTGCTTTCTCCAGGATTTTAATTTTTTTAAATCTCAAGTTCTTTCCATCCTATGCATGAAGAAATATGGAAATGTTAGCAAGCTGTTATTGAAAAAAACAACACTGAACCAAATGAAATTCTCACCTGCCTGAACCAGCCAAATTCAATAGTTGGCTTTAACTCACTGCAGTGCTGGGACAACATCCTCCTATTATCCTAGTAGGAGAAAGTTCCAGCCAGTAGGACCCACTTGGAGCGAGCCAAAGTCCTACTCCCTTCTTACCTTGATCTTGTGAACAGTTTTCCCTGCAAGCTTCAAGGGACCACAGAACAGGACACAGATTTTTCACTTCAGGCTATTGGGTGGTATAGAAATGTAATAAATAAATAAATAAAATTTCTTCAAGTCATATTCCCTAATATAATGCATTTGTGAGTCACCTTTCCCCTTACATGTGCATTTTATGTGCCCTTTTTCCTATTGTACATATTTTGTGTATGCATTTTTAAATAGTGTATTATTTTATTTTGCGTCGCAAAATTCAGAATGTGTAAATATTGCCATATATCTGCTGTTCTAGTTCATGTGCAGGTTCAGGAAGTGCAAATTTGGCAAGTTCATATTAAAATGAGAACCCAATTAATTTCCCACCCATTCCTAGGCTGCAGGCAGCTTCTTACCTCCAAGTGTACATGAAACATATTTAATAGAGCTTCCGTTGGCTTTAGTTCAGTTGGTTGAGACAACGTCCTCTAATTATCCTAGTAGGAGAGAGTCCCAGCCAGCAGGACCCACTTTGAGCTATCCAAAGTCTTACTTTCTTCCTGTCTGATCTTGCTAACAGCTTCTGTTGCAAGCCTCAAGGGTCCACAGAATTGGACATGAGCAACTAAACATGCCTAGAATTAGGGCAAGCCATACCCCAACTCTGTCACAGAGTTACCAATTAAATACTTCTGTGGAGTCCACAAGGAGGGCTTAAAGGCAATAACTCTCTTCTGCTCTCATCTCCCCACCCCACCAGCAACAGAGTGGCATAGTGCAGATGTGGGTTCAATTAAGTTACCATCACTAATCATCAGTGATATACCTATCCTGCATCTTAATGACAGACATCCTAAGTATATGAAGCCATTGGGGACCATGTTGCAGAATATGATGGCAGTACCTGCTATATATTCATTGTTCCTTTATTTTATTTATTGTTTACCCTTTTAATATGTCCAATAACCCAAGTTATTTGGGTTATATAAGCTCTCTTCTAGAAGGTTGGAGCCTAGGACTGGACCCAGGCCTAGGTCCAGATCCCACTACAGTAAATTCTCACACATTCTATCTCCCAGACAGAAACAAAATTCAAAGTGACCTCGATAGGCTGGAGCGCTGGGCCGAAAACAACAGAATGAAATTTAACAGGGATAAATGCCAAGTGCTGCACCTAGGGAGAGGAAACCAAATGCAGAGTTACAGAATGGGGGACACTTGGCTCAACAATACTACAAGTGAGAAGGATCTTGGAATTGTGGTAGATCACAAACTGAATATGAGCCAGCAATGCGACGTGGCTGCAAAGAAGGCAAATTCAATTTTGGGCTGTATTAATAGAAGTATAGCTTCCAAATCACGGGAAGTGATAATTCCCCTTTACTCGGCACTGGTTAGGCCTCATCTTGAGTACTGTGTCCAGTTCTGGGCACCTCATTTTAACAAGGACATAGACAAACTGGAGAGGGTTCAGAGGAGGGCAACAAGGATGATAAAGGGACTGGAAACAAGGCCCTATGAGGAGAGACTGAAAGAACTGGGCATGTTTAGCCTTCAGAAGAGGAGACTGAGGGGAGATATGATCGCACTCTTCCAGTATTTGAAGGGATGTCACACAGAGGAGGGCAAAGATCTCTTCTCGTTCATCCCAGTTTGCAGGACACGGAATAATGGGCTCAAGTTACAGGAACCTAGATTCCACCTAAACATCAGGAAAAATTTCCTGACTGTCAGAGCAATAAGACAATGGAACCAACTACCTAGGGAGGTGGTGGGCTCTCCCAGTCTGGAGGCATTCAAGGTGCGGCTGGACAGACATCTGTCAGAGATGCTTTGACCTGGATTCCTGCATTGAGCAGGGGGTTGGACTCGATGGCCTTGTAGGCCCCTTCCAACTCTACTTTTCTATGATTCTATGATTCTATGATTCTGCTACTCCATTCCTTTTCTGCCAGGTGTTAGTTTTGTCATGACTCTGGGGGACCAGCTAATTATTTGATGGAGGACAGAAGAGTAACATGGGACAATATTAGCACTAATCAGGCATTCTGTGGTACACATGTGGGCTTAACCTGAGGAGAGGGTATGCATGCAAGCCGTGTGTGTGCTGGCTCCACTTTTTATCTTCATGTGTTGAGTACAAAGGACTAAGGTGGGATTCTCTAGATGTGTCCTGTTGAAACCTCCATGTGATTGGGAATCCTGCATTATCAGGACAAAATCTCCCTTGAGATGTGAAGGTCTGACACTTCCTCCTGTGGGGATGGGGATGTTTGGGTGGGACTAACATAGCCAGCCCATCTCTCCCCCTACAATACTTTCATTTTTGGACATTGGAAAGGGGCTATTGTCTTCTTCTGATGTCAGAGTTCAGGAAACTGATCTGGCTTGTCCAGGTGCTAGTCCTGTCTCCCTAGTTTGGGAATTTCATAAGACTTTCCTATTTGCAGGGTTGGAGTTGGGCAATTTTAGACTGTGGACATAATGAGTCGTATCCAATGTTAGTCCAACTTAGAGTAGACCCATGATTAAAATGAATGGGACTTAAGTTAGTGTAGCATCGGATACAACCCAATGATCTTACAGCTCCCCTTTTTAGATGGAAATGTTTATTACTTCACTTAGTTTGAAAGATGGCAAGCCAGCTGTACTGGAGCTCTCCTGCTCATTCCAGTGACTGGGTCCCTGGATTTCAGCCACCAAATCCTGCCCTGAAAGCACTACTGTCCAGATGAAGGAATTTGCTCTTGTCTCGCAGTTCTGCTCCCTGAGCACAGTGAAGAATCCAAATCCACGTCTTGAAGCTCCTTGCTATTCATTGCCCTGCCATCTCAGAGTCTCTCCCTCTATAGAAAGCTGCAGAAATCCTATTTTAAGACCAGTTGAACTCCTTTATATCAGCTGCTCTTGTTGTACCAGGCACACAATGGGAACTTTGATTTTTGTATCAGAAATATAACAGACAATGACATTAACTTGTAACTTGACTTTGAGTGAATTAAGTTCTGTGACTGCAGAAGAAATTGAAATGTTGTGGGGGTGGGGGGAAACACAATTGAAGAAGATCAGAAAAGAAATTCTGGTGGGCAGCAGTCAGAAAAAAAATGAAAAAAAGATACTCTAGAGAAACTGTTGATTTAACACAGAAAATGAGGTTGATTTAAAGCAAAAGCTGGCTGTATACCCCCCCCCCCAGCAAATCACCCAATTGTTAAAAATCTCATTTGCATCACAGATTCTTTACTATAGCAAGATTCATGCAGCTTTCCAATGTTCTCTGAAAACAACCTTGTGAGGTAGGTTTAGGGATATATGGGAATTCCATTTCAATTTGTCTTTGACAGAATTTACCCAGACCCAGACCCAAATTTGACCTGAACACAATCTGCTGTCAACTTCTGTATATTTCTGAGCTTGCAATGCAACTCAGAGCCAAAATTAAATAAATAAATAAATAAATAAATAAATGATTGGAGTGCATATGCTTAAAGAATGCACAAGGAAAAATGTGCACTTTTGAAAAATGTGCACTTTTGAAAAATGTGCACTTTTGAAAAATGCACACAAACATGCTTTGATCAATGGGAGAAAAATGCATACATTGAAAAGTGTGCAGAATTGATACATAGATTTGGAAAAATACACACAAACTTTATTTATTTATTTATTTTAGTTAAAGCCCACCTTTTTTCCTGCAAGGAACCCAAGGCGGCTTACATAATCCTCCAACTCCTCTCCATTTTATCCTGCACAGGATTTTCATGTGAAGAGAGCAAAACAAAGCTTGCAACCTGATATTGACCTGAGTCAGAACAAACTTTGAGGTGGCATTCAGGGAATCTCAACAAGCTTGAGTTCTGCTGCTCTGTACATCCCTCAGTAGGTTAGGCGGAGAGAGAAAGCCTGGCTTGCAGAAGACCTCCCAATAAGCTCGGATTTGAAACGGGGTCTCCCTGGCCCAGGTCCAATGTTCTGCCCAGTACACTGCTGGCAGTGCTGGGCTGTAGACCACTGTGGAATGAAATGAGCCAGGAGTCAGGAACCAGGAGTCACAAACCAGAACTTCAGACATAGTGGATTGTGTTGTTGCCCAAGCAAAGTGGCACTCGGAGGAAGGCCTCAGATGTTGATCATAGTGTCCAGCTCGATTGCGGTTGGGAGAGGCATTCCATCAAGTATTGCAAACCAGCATCTTGAAACCAGCATCATGTCCTGATTCTGTCCCAGCTGATCCTGAGAGCTCCTCATCATTAGCCTGGGGAGATATGGAATCTACCTTTCAGAAAGAGTCAGCGGGGTGGTGGCATGAAAAGAGGGCGTACAGCTCACTCATACTCCCTCTTCCAGTAGTCATAATGACCCACGAAGACACCATTAGACTGGTAGCATGGCAGAAAGTTTGTTCATCATCATGCCGCAATTTTAATAGGGATGGATGAATTGATCAGTTTTGCTTTCTCCCCATTCATTTCTTTTTTAAAAAAATCTCAAGTTCTTGACCACCACAAATATGACGGAATTTGCAAATTTTGGTAAAAAGAATTATGACCAAAACTGAACCAAAACAAGATTCACAGCCATCTGCACTGGCCAAATTCAACAGGTACAGCTATTCTCAGCATGGAGAGGGCCATGAGGTATCTGTCTGCCATATAACTATTAAAGATGAGAAGATTGTCAGGGGAAAAAAAAGGAAAAAACCCCCAGAGGTGGCAACACAAATGAATCTGTCTGTTTCACTTTCTCTCACATTCTCTCTCTCTCTCTCTCTCTCTCTCTCTCAAATTTCATTTTTTCCCATCCTGAATATGAAGACATTTGAAAATTTTGGTAGATTCTTATTAAAATAGAACTGAAATCTCACCCATCCCTAAAACACAACGCGTGTTGGCTGTACCATCTGTATTCCGGGGAGGGGGGAAGACAGCAGGCCTGGGGGCCAAAGTCAGCCCTCTTGGTGTCCCAATCTGACCTCTGGGGTTTCCCAGGACCATTCCCTTTTCTCCAACCGCTGACTCTTTGGTGGTTTGCTGGCGTTTTTGCACTTTTCCTCCCATCCTAGAATGTTTAAATGACTCTCCTAAGGCTTAGTTCAGTGTTCTCCAACCTTGGGTCCCCAGATTTTTTGGCCTACAACTCCCAGGATGCCCCAGCCAGCGTATCTGGCTGGGGCATGCTGGGAGTTGTAGGCCAAAAACATCTGGGGACCCAAGGTTGGAGAACACTGGCTTAGTTACTGGTAGTATGAGCTTTAAGCTACACTATGCTGGGGTCATTTTTGTATTATTGGCTCACCCCTTTTGCCTTTTGCCCCACCCCCTTTGCCTTTGGTCCCACCCACAACTGAAATGCAGTCCATGAGACCTTTGAAACCAAGAATTTGACCTTTGGGCTGAAAGAGTTTGCCCACCCCTGATCTATAACAACATTTAACCTGTTTCTCTGAATCCAAGCGAAGGCTTAGCTGCAAAAGACCCCACCCACCCAGTGTCAGCCCCCTGGAGCTGGGCATGTGAAATTGTCACAAAGAGGGTAGCATTTCAGATGTTCCTCTGTGTGGAGAGGCAAACGAATGGTACTGGAGGTGTCTAGATCCACAATAAGGTTTCTTTAAGGCGTGTTTTATGGTTTAGTCAAAATTAAATTGCATTTAAAAAGAAAGAGGAAAGTGCATTTTAGGAGCATTTTAGGAGCAGTTCATAGCTTGTTTATACCTCAAAATAATCACATATATGTGGTCTGAAACACGGAGGTGTGGGTAAGCAGGCAACTGCCACCAGCCTCCTGTAACAGTGCCCCTGCTGTGAAGAATTGTTTATTTATTGAAAATATTCCTATGCTGCTTTTCTGTGAAAATATCCAAGATGAATTACAAGCAAAGTTCATCCCCAGACTGTAAATAACACCCCCCAACACACACAATAAAGGAATTTAAACCACAGCAACAATAAGAAGCTGTCTAAAAACAGGGAGAGCAGAGCAGCTAAAAAGAGCATGCCCTGAGCACCCTCTAAAAGCTTTGGAGAATAAAAATAGTCATATTAATCTGTTGTCTAGCTGATAAAAGAGTTGGTTGGGGAGCACTCTGCAACTGGGGTGCCACCACTGAAAAGGCACTCTCCCCGTTTGCCACTTGCTTTCAGCGCTGAAGGAGGGGGCACCCAGAGGAGGTCTTCTGGAGTCCATCTTGAATTCCAACAGATCTTAAATAAAGGATGCCTTCCGCTATCATCATTGAGTAACCTTAGCCTGTACTCAAACGTAAGGAACTGGAGGGAACACTGGAGCAGAACCAGTAATTATGGCTTCTGGGTAGGGTGTCAATGATGGAATCTCTCCATATCTGCTCAGGCATTTGCCTGAATGTGCGAAAGCTCAAACTGGGGAGAGGGCTAGGGCCCCACATTCTGGCCCCGCCCCTCCATTACCATGCAAGCTGGCCCCACCCTCTCTGCATTGAGCAGGGAGATGTGAAGAGGTGTTCTACTCATGTTCACTTGAGCGCAAGTAGAACTCTCCGTGAGATCGGGAAGCCCAAATAAAGGCCCTTGCCACTCAACACAGCAAGGGACTGGTGCGCATGTGTGGCCTTATCTCCCTAATCTGTTTAAGCCCTCACATGTTCTGGTGAACACCTGAACGGTTCTTTCATGTCCCTCTCTTCTTAAGAGATCAGCCCCAGGTTTCTGACATCCTATTTTAAGGACTGCTCTGCTCTACTTCACAGATAGCTTTCTCCTGCCATCTCTTTTCAAAGAGGGCCCAAACTTACAAAGTGTGGAGGAGATGGCGAGATACTTCAATATCCAGCTAGCCAATCTGCACTTTCCCCAAATCCATTCGCTTAAATTTTCATGAAAAATTGTCCATAGAAAGAACAGGCATTAGCCATGCTTGGCTTCCTCCCTTTTTTGTGTATGTGTGTGTGTAGATTTGAATGACTTTTTTTCCCACCGTTCCTTTCTTTCAAATTCTCAGCAAGTCTAAAGAGAAGAACCCACGCACAGACAAGGAGGAATGAAAAAAGAAAAGAAAAAAGCCGGGGCGGGGGGAGGAAAGAAAGTAAAGAAAACCACAGAACTCTCCTTATGCCAGAGGGGTATGAAATATGAAGGCCTGACAATTGTTTGAGCTCAGTGCGTCGGAATAACATTGGTTAAATTATGGATAGTTTTGAATAGTGTCACCCCCCCCCCCCCGCCTGCCTGCTCCCCGTCCTTCTGCAGATGGTTGTTCACACACAAGGAGCCTAGGCCTGCATAATTGTATCACTAATAAGCAGCAAGGCAATTAGTTGTGTAAGTGTGCTATAATCATTCCAACAGAAGAGATGACGAAGAGACAAAAAAAGGGAGGGGGCACCCAAAAATGTCTTTTTCTCAATTCATCAACTGACAGCCATAATTAGATATGTATAATTGAAAATTCCACAGCGGGGGGGGGGGCAGCTTATACAAATGAATTTTTTCTCCTTTTTTTTTTTTTTTGCTTCTCTTATGCATTTTTCAGGCCCCCCCCTTTCCATTTTGCTCAAATATCTCCTCAGAACATTTCTCATTTTGAGAGAATCACGTGCAACATGAACGGCTCCTTTTGAGCCACGTCAGTATTTGAAATAGATTTTTATGAACGTTGTTGTGTGTTTTAAAAAATATATATATCAGTGGATTAACAACAACAACAAGCCCTCTGATATCCCACCTCTCAAAACCACAATCTTTTACAAGATCTATATATCAGGTTTCCAAACATGAAATATAAAACTCCAGAAAAGAGAAGCTGTGTTTTGTGTTTTTGCTTTTTTGGGGGGGTGGGGTGGGGTTGTTTTTGTTTCTTCCCCTCCCTCATTGACATGGAGAAGGCTTGAAGTTTTGGGAGGCGGGTGAGAAGGGGGAAAGTTGTGAGTTATAATAGAGAATGACATCACCAAGTATTATGGGAAGTTGAGGGATTTCTTTGGAGCAAAGCCTGATTATCAAAAGGCTATAATTAAATTTGGGCTTTAAAAAAATGCTCAAGTGCTTATGACTTTGTAGAAACTATGCACAGAGCAGCTTTTCACTGAATTAATCAGCCTGGAAGATTTCATTATGCAGGAGCGTCTCTTTTTAAACTGTAAGCTCACAATCAGACACACACACACTCACACTCTCTCTCTCTTCTAAAATTTAATTGGACAAACCTTATTTGATTTTTTTTTCTAAGAGAGAGAGAGGACTCAGAAAGATTGGAGCTTGTTAATTAAGTCCTTTAAATGCCCCCAGCTGTGCAATACATCCCCCCCCAAACAATTGCATATTTATTTTTAACATTTTGCTCCCTTCTTTTTGAATGGCGAGCTATTTTCGAAAACAAAACAAAACACACACACAAAAATTAAGATGCGTGTAAAGAATGACAATGTACTATTTCAAACCCAAATGGGAGATTTGCGGGATGTCACCGTCGTCATCACCGCTGCCGTTCTAGATGGGGAAAAGTTTCTCATGGCTTTCGTGAGGGCGTTTACAGAAATAATGTGCCAGCTCTTCTTCAGATTGGGAAAGGGAGGGACACACACAATAGCAAGTGGATCGGGGGAACATTTGGGTGTTGTGTTTCACTTCTCTGCCTCCAGTGCATCTGCTCAGCATTGTCCTGCAGAGCTTTCATGAGTGGACACAGGGATTTTTTAAAAAATGTATTTGCTCTTGAAGGAGAGAGGAAGGCTGTTTGGTGGCCCTCTCTGACCAATTTGCTAGACACTTTGTGGGATAAAGTCGCTCACAACATTCTAACTTTGATGCTGCAGAGGTGCAGAATCTCAGGCACGTTGGTCTAATCCAGGCCCACCTGGAGCCCCAATCTGTCCTGATGGGGGTCCCCAGATAACTGTGCCCCCTAACCTTGTCTTCACCCTCCCCCAACCACCAATTGCTCAGCGGCTTTCTGTGGATGTGTAGTTTTTCCTCCCGTTCTAAAAGGTTGAAATGCCTCTCCAAAAGTTAGTTACTGTAAAATAAAATATGGCTGGTATTTTTGACTCTGTTCCCTTTGCCTATGACCCTGCCCACCACTGGAATGGACCCCTCAAGGGCTTCTCCAAAATGGAATTCAGACCTTGTCCTGAAAGAGGTTCAACATATTGGATATATTTCCATTTGTGAAAGCTGAGGGCATGGACAAAATGCTGGTGGAGGTGTGGGGTTGACCACATGTGTGCCCTTGCCCCTTCTGGCTAGTAAGATACACTATAGGGGAATTGACTAAGTGGGTGATGGGAATGGCTAATGCCTCCTTGAGGGAAGGTGTGGTCCCAACAAGTTTGAAAGAGGAACTAGTGAAGTGTATGTTGAAATAGCCTCCCTTATTCCCACTGTATTGGAGAATTTCTGGGCTAGAATCCAGTAATCCATTCTTGGGCAAGCTGCCCTAGTGCATGGTAGCCTCACAGCTCCAGTTTTTTTCTTGATCATACATATTATCTAGCTTAGCCCCCCACAACCTGGTGCCCTCCACTTGTTTTTGGAGTACA
Organism: Shinisaurus crocodilurus; assembly: GCA_021292165.1. Taxonomy (NCBI): domain Eukaryota; kingdom Metazoa; phylum Chordata; class Lepidosauria; order Squamata; family Shinisauridae; genus Shinisaurus; species Shinisaurus crocodilurus. The sequence continues at coordinate 26,804,765 of CM037887.1, forward strand.
ACTTCCACCCACAGCCAGCCAGTATTGCCAATGATCAGCAATGGTGTAGTCTAAAATAGTCTGGTTTGCGGATGAGAACAGCCTTTTGGCAAAGCTGGGAACATGACAGGGGGAATGTGTCCCTGTTGGTTTTACTGGACCTCTCAGCAGACAGAGCTGAGTGTGATTACTATACTGGCGCTATATTACACTCCAAGTTATTAGATGACCTCTCTGAGTGGTTTCATGTAGATGTTGAACAGCATAAGTGGCTTTCTTTTCAGTTCAACAGGTGATTATAGAACCCGATGGTTGTTTTATGATTCTGGCTGGGCAATATATAGATAATGTAATTGCTATGATTAATGTGTATGGGTCTAATAATGACTCTCTAGTTATTACTCTCCATTGTTGTTCTGGCAGATTGGATGATATTGCTTATATAATCATTGGCAGGGACTTCAGTGAGATTTTAGACCCACAGCTGTACAGGGGGTAATTGTTTTTGTTTTTCATTTAGGCTTAATCCTATACCTATTTACCTGGAATTAAAGCCCATTGAACTCAATGGGATCTACCTATGGGTAGACACATATAGGATGACACTGGAATGTTGCAAGGCTATACATGCTGATCCATGCACAAGTCCCATTGATCTCAATAGAGCTTGCTTTTGAGTCGACATGTATAGGATTGCACTGATCATTTTCCTTTACCTTTAATTAGTTTTTGTACTGAAGTAATGGCCCAGCCTTCCCCCTCTTGCATGACATTTTCAGTACAAAAAGAAGGTGAACAAAGTGTTGATTGTGTATAAAAGATTTACTGGAACTTCCATCCCACATATTGGTTGGAACTGGCAGATGGCTAAAAGGTACTGGAAGGATATTTTTTTGCCAGGCATGGGTAGAGCGATCCTATGGCCCCTAGACAGTGTTTAGAGGGCCATAGGATTGTTTGGATCCCCAGATCCAAGGTAGGAGGAAAGCTCTGAACTTGGGGCTGAGGAACCACACTTGGATCCCCACCCCCCTTGTAGCTGGTGTGGAAAGAACAGCGTCAGAACAGCACAGCATCTCTGAGGTCGCAAGAGTGACTTTGGAGAAGGGGTGAAGAAGGCATTCTGGGGGGCGAGGAGGGGAGGAGACTGGGTCCACAAGGATACAATGTATCTTGGCAGCACTCCAGTCTTCTACCCTCCCCATCCAATGTGCCTCAGCTAGACAGCTGAAATTGGCTGTTTTGCTGATTTGCAGGGCCAGAGGAGCACAGGGGTGAAGATTGTCTCCATGCTTCTCCTGCCATGCATCGGATGCCCATAACCCATCAAGTTCAGAAGGATGCAGTCAGCCCCATTGGACTGTGCCCTAAAGATATTATTGGATAAGTGGTTCCTCTGCTTTCTTCCCTCAGCCTCTATGTCCTTCATCATCATCTCGTGTGCATTCCACCTTTCCCATGATAAACCGTGTCTTATGCCAGGGACTGGGAGACTGTGGCCCTTCAGAGGTTGTTGGACTCCAACTCCCATAAGCCTCAACCATCATGGGCAATGATCAGAGATGGTGGGAGCTGTAGTCCAATGACATCTGGAAGGCCACAGTTTCTCCACCCCTGCTCCATGTGGCTCATGATAACATCAGAATAAAGTGTAATAATAAGGGAATACGTAAAATATAACAGCAACATTCCAAGACAAACAGCAATTCAAAATGTAAATCTATACATTCTGTCTGAACCTCTAAGTTTGGAAGTCAATCTACACATTATGACTAAAATATATTGATGGTGAAATAGTGGCCATAGGAGGGTCACCTACCACTGGTAGAAATATGGCTGAAGAAAAACTGGGGCATAATGCTAATGTATGGATTGGCCTGCTTTAAACAACTCTAGGATCAACAGATTCATCCATGTGACACTTTACAAAGATGGTGGGGTCCCTTTGTCACTAAATTGAAAATCACTTCTTCTTCTTGTTCCTCTCCTACCGGAGGTTGGACATCATGGCTAGACTATCTTTAGATGTGACCACTCTAAATATTTCTGTTTAGCCATGATGGGTATCCTTGGAAAATATAATGTAGCAGTTTTCCGTTGCCTTCAACATCGCAGTGCTATGGCCAATTAGGATGGCTACCATCTCACCCACAGTTTTCTATACCAAAGCCCCTTTGGCATCCCTTGCCTTGGGCTCCGATCGATACTGACATGGCTGCTGCCCAAGGTCAGGTGGAATTTAGAGGTGATTTAATTCCTCAAGGCTCCACAAGCCTCCTGGTTAAGCTCCTCTGCCTGAAACCATTGGCTTTCCCAGGGGTTGGGTTATTTACCGGCGTCCAGTACTCTGCACAGCTGAGGTATGTGGTGCTGTTGGAAATTGTAATATTGCCAGCTTAAAATCAACAAAAGTGATGTAACCACTGATCGGAGTGGGAGGAATAGGTTAACTAAAGAATCCCAGGGTGCATGTCTTTATAACCTCTCCAACCCACTTTCTGGCCTCTCTGGCCAGAGCTCTCTACTGCTCTCTCCCTACTTCCTGCTTCTTTGTGGAAGTTAGTGTCTGTCTGCTCTCCCCTCTCCCAACATGGAGGACACAAATCAGGGCTGGCTTGCAGCCAGAGATCTTCTACAATGAAACTTACCTGCCTATATACATCTTACATATATGTGAATGAACTGCAAATAAAACTAATAAATGTCTTTATTAGTTTTAAACCTTGTATGGACATTCCGTCCCTTTTAATAGCCTTCAGAGACAAGAGTTTAGCAACTCACGTGATGAAACCAGTTTCAATAAAGCAGGCTGTGCTTAAGGAGGAAACTCTGCTTTGTCCTAATCAGTATAGGACTGACTCCTTTTAACCATATCCTCCAACAGGTGCTACTCACCAAAGTCAGCCCATAGGCCAACCCCCCTGCGTGGAACATCACTATGCTGACTAAAAAAAAAAAGGTTCATCAGGAAGTTTTCACTCTGATTAAGCAAAAGCTCATGGAGATAATCTATTTATTGATTTATTTTTTGGTAGTTTAGCCGTAACTGGTATTGTTTATCATTTTATTTTTTAAATTTTATTCTTTATTTTGACGCTCTATCTATCTATCTATCTATCTCCCATCCTCAGTTTTCTGAACTTTCTCTTCTAGTTTGCTTTACTCACTTTGAATAAAGCTATTGTTTTTCATCCCCAACAATGTAAATCAGCTATGGACAAAGACAGAAGACTTATTCTGGGGAGATATTCTTTAAAACAAATAAGCCATTTCCTCCTTTTTGTTATACCAGCTGTCTCAGGTGCTCTTCCTCTTGCATGCCGTAATAACAGATCAGATGGTCCACCAGCTACATTCATAAATGGAAGTCATATTCAACTCTTTAAAAAAAATAAAAGTAAAAGTAAGAATGAATGAATGTTTTTATTTCATTTCATTTTATAGGAAGATTCTTGGCTGAGTTTCCAAGACACATAATGACACATTTGCTCTTTTGTGTTTCTAACTAAGTAATGGCATAGTTCCTCTAAACCATGAAAAATGGTGTGTTTGATCAAACAAGAAAGGATGAACTTCTGGGAAATTCCATTCACAAGAGTTTGAATTAGACCCCGAGTTGATCTCTTCCCCGACACCCCCTGCCAAACTGGGCTATAACTCCACGACCACCTCATTGTTCCCTTTTTTATAAATTCATTGAGTACAGTCCTATCAACACAAACTGTGCTTGGCTGCCGTAGTCTCAATTCTCAGACATATGGATATGTTGAAAATTAAATTGCAGGGTTTATTTGAATTTATAGAGAGCTCTGTAAATGTAGTTTTGAGATACAGTCTCCGTCAAGGAGATAGATGTCACCTGCCACAAGTAACTTGATTGTATAATGTTGAAATGCCACATTCTTTTTGTAGGTAATTCTATTCAATCACACATTGCAAAGATTTCAGTAATGAAGACTTGAATATCTCTGGTTGTCAGGGAAGGTCCCCCACCTCATCAACACAAGCTTTCTTTTCTTAAAATCTTGCTTTGGAAGAGATTGATATTCTTTGATCAGATGTAAAAGTATCACCCAGATTTTTCTTTCATTTTTAGATGCTCTACAGGGCTCTCCAACCTTGGGTCCCCAGATGTTGCTGGCCTACAGCTCCCAGCATACCCAGCCAGCATGGCTAATGGCAAGGGATTCTGGGAGCTGTAGTCCAGCAACATCTGGGGACCCAAGGTTGGAGAGCCCTGCTCTATAAGAACCCTTCCATTCTTTCAGTGTGGCTGCCACACAGTGGTGTAAGGGAGCCAAGTCTTGCAGGGATGCAGCACCAGCACTTTTGTATTATTATTATTAGCAGGGACTCTGATGTCATCTGCCACCACCACCCCTCAGGCTTCCCTGTTCCCTCTGAGCTTAGCTGCCATCTTCACAGTAGCTTGAAGGAGGGAATGGATTTTCCCAGCAACAGTTTATACTTGTGAGCTATCCATGTTGCAATGCAAAGTATTTTGGGGGGGCTTGGTCTTCAGTGGGCAGTTAAGACCCATTAGCTTCATCAAAAGACCTGCTTCCAGCAGAGATGAAAACTTCTCAAAGTGGTTTGTTGATATGGATCAACACAGCTGCCTGAATTTTGGACTCTCTTTGGGGTGTATGGGGGCAGTCATGAGGAATGCCTGCACTTCAGAATGTACCACTACACCACTGGCTGCCACACAGCATTGCCCCCGCCCCATGAGAATGCCAGGAAGAAATGCCCCCCCCTGCAAACTGTATAAGGAAGTGACATGAACTTGTCTCTAGCTTCAATGCTTCTCCAGAGCAGCCTTGCAAGGGGCAACAGTTTGGTGCAGCAGGAACTGCTGTGGATCAGGTACTACTTCTTTACTTCCTGCACCATGAGAGCTGCTGGTCAGGAAGAGGAAAAGATTTGGAGGCAGTGGAGGAGGCTGGTGACTCCTATTTCGGCGGGGCTCCTAATCCATTGCAGCTTTTATTTATTTTATTTATTTATTTCATTTATACCCCGCTCTTCAGCCAGAAAAGGCTCTCAGAGCAGCTTACACAAATTAATAATAAGACAGTCCCTGCCCTCAGGCTCACAATCTAAAAGACATGAACACAAAACTCCATGGCGGTGGACCTATTTTGGGGATGGAGTTCAGCACCATGGAGAGCTCCTATAAAGCTCCAAATAAAACCTTCAATGGATTAGGAGCCCCACCGAAATAAGAGTCACCAGTCTCCCTTGTTTGGAGGGGATAAGGGGGAACAGCTAGATGTTTTTCAACTGGTTTGCATGCCTGTCCTTAACTGGAAATCTTGGCTTCAGAAGTGACCTGCTTACAAGATGGATCCAAATCTTTATCACCAGAGGGTTTTGCTTTCCCTTACAAGTCCACCTAGTGAGTTTTGTTCATAGCTTCCCCGATTAGACATTGTTGACCATCTGGGAGATATCTTGGAACTTCCAGGTCAGGCTCAGCACCAGAAGAAGTCCTATGCTAGTGATAGTGCCTTCATGTCCATTTTGATCTCCCTCTAAGACAGGGGTAGGCAACGTGGTACCTGTGGGCATCAATGCATCCCCAGACACCTTTCTTGGTGCCTGCCAAGGTGCCCTATGCATGTCTTTTTCTTAGTTAACATACTTTCTTGCCAGCAACTGGGATTGCTGTGGAAATAGGACTTGGTTGGTGCTGAAAACTGTGGGTTCAAAGGAATTATTTAGTGTGTTAGGGCTCAGACCCCCCCACCTCTGTCTTGTACTCAGTCGTTTGGGCAGTTGTCCTCTGCCATGCTTCTCATGAAAGCCATTTTGTGGTGGTGCCCACTGGTAGGGCTGGGCGACCCGCCTGGCACTTGACTCACGGCGCGCGAGCCAAGCGCTCCTGCTGTGTGAGCCAAGCCAAGCGCCAGCGGCAGCCGAGGCACTTGCCAGACTTCTGGGTCCCCCAGCTCTACATTGTTTACGTAGAAAACGGCCTAATTTGCGCAAATTTGTCTGCGATTTGTGCAAATCAGGCCATTTGCAATGTAAACAACCTAGTGCCGGAACCCAGAAGTCACTTCCCCCGGCTCGGCTCGCGAGAACGTGAAAAGGTAGGGTGAATTTGCTGGACTTCCACCCCCCAATCGAGTTCCACGCACATACCTAGCACTGCCCAGGACAGTTTTTTCAAATTGCCAAATGTGCCCACCCAAAATGTTGTCTACCCCTGCTCTAAGCCTTCGTAGATTTCCCTGCCCAGTTTAGGCTCTTGGCTTCTCTGGATTTTTTTTCCGCTTCACTGAGCGGGCTTTGGTTCTCCTTTGTGCAGGTCACCTTGATGCGACTCCTTTCTTGGTTCCTGATTCTTCTGGCTCCCCTTCCGATAGCTGCCAGAAGAATCCTATTGCTTGTGGGGTTTACACAGTATGTTCCTACTGGGACTTTGGTCCTGCACAGTCATTTGAGGGCTTCTTGCTGAAGTCAATCTCTAGCCTCATGTAATGATGGCTATTTGAAACATGATGTTCAAACCAGATGATGAGCGGGCACATGTGAGGGCAGTCTATCTATTAGGACAGTGTTCTCCGCTGGCTGGGGCATGCTGGGAGTTGTAGGCCAAAAACATCTGGGCACCCAAGGTTGGAGAACACTGTATTGGGAGTACATGGCAATTTTAACTAAATGTTGACAAAGTATTGTGAACAATTCATGTATCTCAAGAAGCGGGCTATAGTCCATGAAGACCTATGCCAGGGTATTTCTGTTAGTCTTTAAGGTGCCACAAGACTCTTTGTTCTTTTCATGCTCAGGATGAACTTCAACTGTAGAGAATCAGTCAAATGATGAGCAGTTTTCATGGTTGGTTGACAATGGAGGATCTAAGATTACCCCAAGTTTATTGCTGTGAAATCACTCTCAGACTGCCAAGAGGAAACACAAGTGCTGCATACAAACATGGAGGTGAGATGATATAGTGCTAAAATGGATCGGTATTTGGGTGAAGAGGAGAAAACCTCCGGCAGCAGATTGACGATCCGAAGAGGAAATGGAGTGGCAAGCAAAGAAGGAGCATTAGCAGCCCTTTCCAGTTTGAAATATAGACCATTTCCCATAGGTTCCGTGTATCTGGTGTTCCCAGCATTTTGTGTGGGTGCACCAAGGGCTAATTTCTTAATTAAAGCACAGGAAATGGTGTAGGGAAGTGTCCTTTCTGGACCTAAGAGGAAAGGAAATATGATATGCACAGAGACTGACAGGCAGCTCTCTCTCACCTTCCTCTCCACCCTTTTTGCTAATTTTTTTTATTACCCCATCTCTTTGAACGCAGTGTACTGTATCAACAGCCTTGATGTTTTTAGAACAAAGAATTTACAGCCTCTTGAGGTGTAACACACCTTCCTTTGTTTGCTGATATATATCATCATTTGGCGCTTTGTAGGAGCAAAAGTAATTTAAAGGAAACTGCCAAAGTAATATACAAACCATTAAATCTGCCCATTAATATATTTGTGGCATTATAAACATGGGGATTTGGGGATGACAGAAGCTAAAATCAACTCATTTGAGAGTGTCATTGTTAGGACGTGATATACTTTATTTCCCTTCTGACACCTCAGCCCTAAACACACTTTATGGACATTCACCCCATCAGCATCCACAGAGTATCCTCATAAGGTAACCAGGAGTGCAGGGTCAAGTTGACTTAAAGGTGGTGATGGTACCCGTGGAAGAATAATGGTTACATCTTGGTCCTTTAGATGTTGCTTGAAACAAATGAATAACCCAAGACACGACCCTTAGGAATCTTTGGCTTGTCTAAAGCAGCCTTCCCCAGCCTGCCGCCTTCCAGATGTGTTGGAGTACAACTTCCATCATTGCCAGTCAACATGGCTTATTTCCAGTACAAATGTGTATCTGGTTGTTGTTGTTTTTATCCACTTCAGCTGTCATGACTTCCTCCAAAGCATCTAGGAACTGTAGTTTAATAGGGTTATAAACATGTTTGAAGATCCCTATCTTCTTTCACAAAACCACAGTTCCACTGGGTTTCCTAGAAAGAGGGCTTTTCTACATGAGGCATTCATCATGTACTTGTCATTCCCTACTCACAGTTGTTTATGGATTCTTTAGACGAACTCGTGACCCTCCAATTTCACTTCTGTGTCTAAAGAGCACTTTCAGCAGGGTTTTGAGGGGTTTTTTTAGAACGGGGGAAATGCGTCATTTAACTGTGAAAGCGGAAGCAAGTGCTATTTCTATTTGTGTATTTGTGCCATTCCTCTGTACCAAAGTGCCACCTAGAGGTTTTGTAGCAGAAAAAGAAGGAAAGGTGCAACTGGACATCCATCTGTCAGGGATGCTTTAACTTGGATTCCTGCATTGAGCAGGGGGTTGGACTCGATGGCCTTATAGGCCCCTTCCAACTCTACAGTGTTCTATAATTCTAGGTCCATAATATTTATTCATTTATTTGACTTGTACCCCTTTCTACTAAAAATGGCAGCTACGAAAAGCTGGTCAAGTTATTTTGGTATCTGAAGCAGAAAACCCCACAAGGAATCTTCTCTTTGCTGGAAGTAAACATACAGTCATGATCAATTAAATAACTAACAATTTGTTGCCCTTTCATGACAACCAAAATCAGCTACCTAAGGCGGCCACCTCACTCTGCCTAATGGTAGGGCTAGGCCTGGGTCTGCCATAAACCTCCCTAAACTAGTGTGCTGCTCTCACATGTGATGGCTGTCCCATCACCAGTGTTGAAGTAAGATTCAATTTCCAGTCAGCTTCTGTGGATATAATGGATGGGGACATTTTGTACTTTGCCTCAGGCAGCAAATTGTCTTGGACCAGCCCTGGATAGGAGCAAACATTTAAGAAAATGGCTTAAACTGCATGTCAATGAATAATACCCATCATAATTTCGCACTCTATTTTCAAGGGAAGCAGCTCTTTTAGTGGCCCCCACTGTTTTTCACTTCATCTTGGATTAACTCCTGTATGTACTGAGGAGGGCCAGCCCTACTATTAGGCAAGATAGAGTGGAAGAGGTTCTTCCATCACCAGTGTTGAAGCAAGATTCAACTGCCATTCTGGTCAGATTCTGTACATGACATACAGGGTGGGGTGGAGGGAGGGGCATCATCTTGTCCTTTGCCTCAGGCAGCAAAATATCTTGTGTGGGCCCTGATGCTAAGGAATACAGATCGAACCAGCACAGTACTAGGGATCCCAGAGCTACTCTCAGGGTTTTCGACATCAGAGAATTTTTGAGTTCTCGAGAGCTGGAGTGGCAGCTAAGAGAGAATGTAGTAGGTCAGGAGGTCCCTGATTTCATTTACATCTCAATGATGCCCTCGCTCAGTAGCCCTTAGACAAAGCTATCCTTTTCTCGGTTCCACTCTGCAACTAGGGGGAGAATAATACTGGCCTACTTCACAAGTTTAGGATTATAGGAAGCTTCCTTATTATACTGAGTCCATCTACCCCATTGTTCTCCAACCTTGGGTCCCCAGATGTTTTTGGCCTACAACTCCCAGCATGCCCCAGCCAGCTATGCTGGCTGGGGCATGCTGGGAGTTGTAGGCCAAAAACATCTGGGGACCCAAGGTTGGAGAACACTGAGCTAGCCCAATATTGTCTACACTGACTGGCAGTGGAAATGGCTTATCTCCAGTCCTAGCTGGAGATGATGGGGTTGAACCTGGGATGTTTTGCGTGCAAAAAGCATGTATGCTACCCTTGAGCCCACCACTGTTTAAGCTTACTTGAACTGCAACTTAGAGGTCTCCAGACTCTTTCCTCAAGCAGCATTCCATGTACTAAAAGCATTCCTATTTTTAAATTTCCAAAAGGAAAGAGATGTATTTTACCATCTCCAGGGAAATGTTTCCGAGATATAGAGAACCTTTGATTTCCATATCCCCTTTCAACCCTGCAAATTAACAAATGCTTTAATTTAATACAAAAGTTAATTATGGGACACACAACCTCTGATCAAGATCCTGGTAATGACAAGCTCTGTCTTTTCTGAGATGCTTGTATCATCACAGCATCATTTTGACACACACAGATCAACAAAAACAAAATCATCACCTTTCACACTAAACTGACAGCTGAGGATAATCCCATCTTGTCAAAAGGTCTAGAAAATCAAATCCCAGCGTCATTGTAAAATCGGCAAGAGAAAGGTTGCTGACAGATAGATGCAATCTGTCCATGTTTAGAAAAGCCATTTCCTGGCACTTGACCCCAATCTACCATGACCAAGAAAAAGAGCCCAGGATTGGGCTATGCAAATGAAGGGGTGGGGCTATGCAGATGTGCAGGCTTGATTTTCAATGACTGGGGTCACTATGGTTAGGAAACAGATTTTTCCTATACTCTGATATCCCCAAGTACATCTCTTTAGGGTCTCTTTACGAGGTAATCACTGCCATTCACTCCTTAGGGAAGAAGAAGTACATGCAGAAACACAGTTGAGGTACCAAAAGTGCCTTTTAGCCTCTTGACACCCTTCAGTAACAGTGGTGGTGATGTGGGAGGTCCGCCAGGGATCCGTATTAGGAACATTGGGGCATTACAAGCGGTTCCCAATTTTCACTTGTGAAATAGTGGAGAGTATGACACGCATGAGCAAAGTGTGTAGCATCCGTGCATGGAGTGCACTGCAACCCTCTCCAGAGGTTCTTACAAATACACCCTCTCCTTCTTACCTCCCCTCTCCTCATCATAATGATTGGCATGTTGCTAGTGTTTAAGAAAGCTTAAATAAAGCCAGAGGGACCTTCTCAGGTCCTTCTCACTCCAGAGCCTATGCCAGGCACCGGCATTGTCAGGAAAGTCCAGTCCCCAACGGTGAGTCCATTGCTGAGCCCCAAAGGCCCCCGGACCTTCCTCTTCCTCTTTACTGTTCCTGTGTGTTCACCACCTGTCCTCTCTGAGCATGCAGGCAGTGAGAAGATCGTGGAGAGAAGCAGCAGCACCCTAAATATACCCTTCCCTTTCCCGCTGGGTGTGTGTACGGGTTGAGTCCAGAAGGAGATGGCAGACAAATGGGCCATGGTGACAGCAGGGAAGGAAAAGAACGGGACACCAGGAGAGAAGGACCCACTGATGTTACCTTGCCCACGTGACTGCCCCAAAACCTGAAGCTTCCCCCCTACCCCATCCACCCCTCTACCCCAACCCAAACTGGCTACAGTACAGTTGTATTCCTGTCTTGCAGCTCGGATGCTCCATACGTGCCAGGTTCCATGAGAGACTTTTTCTCTGCTTCACAAACAATGGGGAGCAGATATTTGAGAAAGTTGAGTTCACTTCTTGTCAGTAAGCTCATTAGAATTCAGGTCTTTGCATCGAAGCTGACAGTGGTCCCTTTCCCCCCTTCATTTATTTAATTAGTACTGTCATTTTTAATATGCCAAGAAGGAAAAGAACGGGACTCTCCGATCCAATTCTCCTCCTCCTCCACCATCACATTCCCACTACTCTTTCTTTCCCCCCGATAGCAGGTATTCTTCCCTGAAATGTTAATGTGCCTAATTTTCACAGTTGAGAGTGGTGTGTGTGTGTGTGTGTGTGTGTGTGTGTGTGTGTGTTGTTAGTTAGGGAAGGTTTACTTTGCTTTCCCATCCATACAAGTGTGGAACATGTCGGAGCAGTTCATTTGGTGCAGTTCTGTAGACACCACATCCCCAAACGTTGTTTTGTTTTGTTTGTTTGTTTTAAACTGGGATGTCAGATTGTTAAATGTCTTAGCTGCAGAAATTCCTGGTAATCCAATCCCATGGATTTGCTTGAGTGTCTTAAAAGTGTTTTGAATGCAAACACTGGAGAGAAGCAGCCGCCGTGGTCGCCCCGCTACTCTTAAATCTTCTTATGGTTTTCCATTCTGCTGTGTGGCCTGAGAGGGGGGTCAAAAGGTTTTGGCACAGCAGTAGAATTCTAGAAATAATCACCTTATAGACCCACTAAATCAATCATAATTAATGCACTTGGGCTACTTCTGTCCGAGCACTGCTGCTAGGGGGCAAAATAAAGAAGCCCTTTCTAATACAATTTGAAAAGAGATCAAATCTGTCATTTCCTCTAATAATTGAGCCAAATGAGGAAAAAAGAGAAGGGTCAGGGGTCAGCTGGTGACCTTATGTAAAACCCAATAATACATAATTCATTTTCATTTTATGGAACTTATAAGGTGCTGTAAACTGTCAGGGACAGAAACCCATCTGCCTTCACTTCCACCAGTAACTGCCCCTACATGGGTGATCATGGGTGAAACAGCAGGTTTTTTTAAAAAATGTGGTGCATTCTTGTGTTGGGAACCTAGAAGCATACTGCAGGGACTGGTATTTAATTCATTCTTCCAAGCGTGTGAAGTTAATAACCGCAGTTCTTTGGGAATGATATAAAACCTGTAATTTATTTATTGAGTGTTACAAATACAGTTAACACATGTTTTCATGCAAAATGGATTTCCTTCTCTTTTTGATCATTGCCTAAAAGATAATAGGGGATTGGGGTGGAGGGTGTTTTATAAAATATACTGGATAAATACATATGAGCACAGAAAAAGTGAAACTGTTCCTTTTTTATTTATCAGGAACAGGTAGTGTTTAAAATGCAATTGGCAACCTTTTGAGTCACACAGTATTTCTCTCTCTCAAGCTGACCAGATTGGAGTGCTCTATCATTTTCCCCAATAACATTGTGACAGGAGCCAATGGGTTGGGTTCAAATATTCCCTTCCTCTTGATGGAAGTACCGTAGTCCTTCTGCCAGTGGAAGGGTTCCTTCTATCAGGGGAGGCAGGCACCTTTTCTCAGAGGAAGGGAATCTTTGGATATATCCAATCCATTGTGTCTCAGAGACTTACATAATGAACTTAGAACTAGAGCTGAGCTGAAATTATCAGGATACTCTACTCCTTTCTTTTTCTGAAAAAATTCTGAGGTTTTTCTTCTTCTTACCTTCATAGAAAAAGAAGGCAACTTTGCAGAATTTTCTCTGCATATTCTCCCAACATGTGTGTGTGTGTGTGTGTGTGTGTGTGTGTGTACTGTCATTTTTAATATGCCAAGAAGGAAAAGAACGGGACTCTCCGATCCAATTCTCCTCCTCCTCCACCATCACATTCCCACTACTCTTTCTTTCCCCCGATAGCAGGTATTCTTCCCTGAAATGTTAATGTGCCTAATTTTCACAGTTGAGAGTGGTGTGTGCGTGTGTGTGTTGTTAGTTAGGGAAGGTTTACTTTGCTTTCCCAAATGATAGAGTGCTCTATCATTTCCCCCAATAACATTGTGACAGGAGCCAATGGGTTGGGTTCAAATATTCCCTTTCCCTTCCTCTTGATGGAAGTACTGTAGTCCTTCTGCCAGTGGAAGGGTTCCCTGAACAATGCCATAGAATCAGTGCAAGCTGGTGGCACCAATGTCAGTGGGGTGGTGTCTCCACTCCGGGTCTCAGTATGAACTTTAAAGGAGCTATCCATGGTGCTGAACCCTGCACCCAAAATAGGTCCAGCACCATGGATAGCTCCTTTAAAGTTCAGGCTGAGACCCGGAGTGGAGACACTGCCGCGCTGACATTGGAGCCACCAGCCACGACTTGTTGTGAGGATAAAATGGAGAGGAGGAGGAGGATTATGTTAGCCACCTTGGGTTCCTTGCAGGAAAAAAGGCGGGGTATAAATATAATAAATAAATAAATAATAAATAAATAAAATGCATTGTGGAAGATGCAAATTGGTGGCCAGGCTGCCACTGTAGGGATGGGCGACCCACCTGGCACTTGACTCATGGCACGCGAGCCAGGTGTGAGCACCAGCTGAGGCGCTTGCCGGATTTCCGGGTCTCCGGCGCTTTGTGCAAATTAGGCCGTTTTCTATGTAAACAACATAGTGCCAGAACCCGGAAGTCGCTTTCCCCCTGCTCGGCTTGCAAGAACGTGAGTAGAGCTGGAGAAAAGGTAGGGCGAGCGGAGCTCGGGGTGTGTGTGTGAGAGCCTAGCGAGGTCGCCAGACTTCCACCCTCCAATCGAGCTCCACACACATCCCTAGCTGCCAGCACAGCTGCAAGTGGAAGCAACCCTCCACCACTTAATAATAAAGACAAATGATGTGCCGCTGCTGTTGCTAAAGGTGAGACAGGTAATAAGACAGGGACTCAGGGATCGTGAGTCAAGGAGAGATGGTGGAAGAACACCTGTTTTGCATCCAGAAGGTCCCAAGTTCAATCCCCAGAATCTCCAGGTAGGGCTGTGAAACCTGAAACCCTGGAGAGCCACTGCCAGTCAGTGTCAACAATACTGGGCTAGATAGACCAATGGTCTGGCTCAATATAAGGCAGCTTTCCATGTTCCTGTGTTCCTCTGAGCCTCATACCTGAGAAACTGTTGGATCATTTCTCTTCTTCCTGAAGGAATTTGGTGAAACTCCACCCACACACCCAGCCCAATTTATCTGCTCACACATAGGGTAGAGAATTTTGAGAGGCCAACTGCACAGTTTTACTTAGAATAAGGGATGGAGGAGAAACTTGTTCAGTTTGCATTTTAATGCAGACACGCCTAATTTTGGACTTTCGAACCACTACATGAGCCAAAACTCAATTACCCTGCAAAATTCCCACTTCTTCACATTTTGCAATGGAATTCTCCAGTCCAAAAAAATACATACAATGATGTGTAAATTAGGGGAAATAACATTCAAAATGCATTATATTAGAAAAATTGCTTGCAAGAATATGTATATTAAGCATAAATGCATGTATTGTACTGCTTGTGGGATCCCGTGGGTTGGCCACAGTGTGAACACAATGCTGGACTAGATGGACCCTTGGTTTTGAAGCAGCATGGCTCTTCTTATGTTCTTGTATATTAGGAGAAATATGCACAATGCTTTTGAATTTTCATGTGAATTTTTTTTAAAAAAATATCTCAGTGTTTTTAATGAACCCAATTTAAGCCTGGAGAAATTCTCAAAGTTCACGATGAACCAAACGTAAGATTGTAAAAATGAGAAACTGAGAGAAAATGAGAAATTGACAGATTGGTTTATCCCTACTTGGAACAGGCTTCAAAAGTCACCTGTGACCTGAGCTGACAGGATGGCTTCAGGAAGTCATTGTGCCTCACACGTAGCTGCATACTGTCAAAAATATGTTTGTGTGTGGGTGAGGGAGAGAAGTCATCCTTTTAAAAGTTTTGCTCTGAGGCTCCTTGGATTTATTTTTAACACATGGAATACGCAAAAAATAAAATTAAAGTTAAAATATGGTCTGCTTCTCCTCTTTTGGAATACAGTAATACCTTGGATTGAGAGCATAATTCGTTCCGGAACCGTGCTTGTAATCCAAAACACTCTTATATCAAAGCGAGTCTCTGGCGGGCGTGAGCGGGGCTGATTTCGGCCCACTACGCCTGCTCAAGGCGAGCAGTTACATCCCTACGTACTTGTCTTGCAAGACATTGCTTGTTTATCAAGTCAAAAAATTTTTAAAAAATTCCTTGTCTTGCAAAACGCTCTCAGACCAAGTTACTTGCAATCCAAGGTATTACTGTACACCTTAACTTACATAGCTCTTCTCCCCACTGGAATCTGAAATGAAGCTTGCCTCTGAATCAGTCATATTGTCTAAGACTGACCTCTAATATATAAGGTCACTACAGCTGCAGTAGTCATCTGCACTACTTATTAACATGTTCCATAATTCTGGCGCTAGCTGATGTAGGTCTGGTGATTCCATTTATCACTGTAGGATCACCAGGAGCAATGTCAAGAAAGACACGGAAGCTTATCAGATCCCTACAAGAGATTGGGAAGTTAGATACACACATGAAGTTGAACAAACAAACAAGCAAATGGACCCAGAAGAAGAGAGGAGCTAATATCAGGCTTGTAATCTGATGCAGACAGAGATGAAGGAGGCAAATACACTGGAACAATTCCATTTCCTTTGGGTACAATTTGCTTCTATTCTATAAGTAACAGAAAAAGTACCCTATACAAGATATAGTCCTCTCTGTCATACATAACATTATTTTCTTAATTGTGTAAAGTAACAGAGAATGCATATTTCATATATTTGGAAGTGCATATGATACATATATCAACTTGGAAGTGACTGATTTGAGGAAAACACATGAAAGAATAAATGAATTAGTCTTTAAGGATGCAGCGCTGTGGCCACTAGACAGAGTCTAGACAGCCATAGGAGAAGTTGGAGTCTCAGCTCCGGCCTTGGAAATGCGCTCCAAGGTCAGAGCTGGGACTCTGACCTCAGAGTACCCTCCCGCTGTGGAAAGAACTGCACTGGCTGAGGCTTCAAGGTTGGAAGACCGACCTCAGAGCCTGAGGTCTGTGGATGTTCCGGGGGTGGTGAGGAGAGGAGAGGAGAGAGGCTCTGCCATGATACATAGTATCTTAGCGGTGCCTCAGCCTGTCCTCCTCGCACTCTGGGGCAAAAGATGGCCAAAATCAGCTGTCTAAGTCTTTTGCAGGGTGGGAGAAGTATGGAGGTGACCTTCTGCTCTGCACTCCTTCCACCCTTGATAGAATGCCCATAATCATCCAAGCCCAGAGGCTTACGGGCAGCCACATTGGATTGCACTGTAAGTTGTCATATTATTATTTTGTGTTGTTGTTGTTGTTGTTGTTGTTGTTGTGATTATTATTATTATTATTATTATTATTATTATTATTATTATTATTATTATTATTATTATTTATTATTTTTATTGAATTATTTTTGACTGAAAAATTTCCAGGGCAAGATATTCAAAACGGAGAAGCACCAACATGGAGAAGACATTCATTCATGCGGAAGACATTCAAGACAACATGGAGCAACATTTGGTTAAAATATTTATATACCACCCTTCATCAAAAATGGATTCCAGAACAATTCACAATAATACAAAAATTAAAACAAAAATACAACCCAAATAAAACCATAAAATGCAGAAATTAAAAAAAAAATATGAAGATAAAAGCTTGCAGATTTATCATGCGTAAAAGGTGTGGGTGAAAAAAAACAGAACTGCTTTGCCTGATATCTAGAAGATAGTACATTGGCATCAGATGGTCCTCTAGGAAAGGGATTTTATGACCATGGTGCAACAGCTGAAAAAGCCATCTTCCTAGTTGATGTCCTGCTCAATTCTGTGATTCTATACAGTAATTCCCAGCATTGGCAGCGGGGTAGACCTTAGAGGCCCCTTCCAACCCTATCATTTTATAAACCTGAAGGAGGGGGAAGTCATAGAAAGGCATCAACAGATGCTCTTGAAGTGTGGGCAGTTTAGTATGGGAGTAGGTGCTTCTTCAGATGGACTAGTCTGGGGAGGTAAAAGGTTAGCGAAGACCATTAGTAAGAAAGCAAAGATTTTGCTAAACACAATAAGGCTTCAATCCTAAACCCACTTACCCAGGAGTAATCCCCACTGATCTCAATAGGACTCACTTCTGAGTAGCCATGTATAGGATTGTGCTGTTAATGTACTTTGCAGACTGACACGGGGGAGCAAATGGGGGAGCATGAAATATTTATGGGGGAGAACACGCCTGCTACCTTCTCATCACCTTTAGAGGCATCCCTGCATTCCTGGAAGAGGGGAGTGTCCTCTTTCACTGTGTTTGGGAGAGGTTGTAGATCAGTGGCAGAGCATGTGTTTTGCATGTAGAAGGCCTCCGTTCATTATTGTAAAATGCCTAGAGAAACTTATTGTCTCAGGTGTTCAATCAAATAAATCATCATCATCATCATCATCATCAGGTGATCACTTGTGACCGAGTAAGATTGTCTTCCAGGATAAAAGGAGGAAATTCTAAAGGAAGATTGTGTAGACTGTAGCGATGGGTCCGTAAGTGACTGTGGAGGCCAATTCTAGATCCACACAGCTTTCCACAGTGAGGACACAGGTTACCAGATGGAAGATGGTCCTGTAAAGGATTCATTTTGACGTGCTTTTCGCTTAGCATGTTTCTCCCTTTCACCGTGCACTCGGGCTTCTTCAAAGTCCATGGAACCTTTGTGAAAGGCCAACCTCCATTTAGATCGTTCATGGGCCAGAGCTTCCCAGTTTTCGATGCTTATATTGCATTTTTTTAGATTAGCCTTATGAACATCTTTAAACCTCTTATATTGACCACCGATATTCCACTTTCCATCCTTGAGTTGGGAATAAAATAACTGCTTTGGGAGACAGCAGTCAGGCATTCGAACAACATGACCGGTCCACTGAAGTTGGCGTTGAAGGATCATTTTTTCAATAAACAAAGGAGAGTGTCTTCTCAGTGGCGGCCCCTGATTATGGAATGATCTCCCCCCTGAGGCCCACCTGCCACCAATGCTGTCATATTTTTGGCACCAGGTGAAGACCTCCCTCTACTCCCAGGCAGTTAAAGGTATTTATTGCCAGATGATGGGGAGGGGGCATTTATTTCAGCTGTCTTTTGAATATGTCTACTATTTATACTGAAATTGTTTTTAGCTGTTTAACTTGTTTTAAATTTTGTATATTGAAATTTTATGTGGTATTTTCTTGTCCATATTTGTGCTTTGTAATTTTTATGAATTGTTGTGAACCGCCCAGAGAGCTTTGGCTATTGGTGGTATAGAAAACAAATGAAATGAAATGAAATGAAATAAATAGATGATGATGATGATGATGATGATGATGATAAATAAATAAAATAAGTTCAATTCCCCACATTTCCACTTAAATGGGATCTCAAGTAGCAGAGCTGGAATGACCTCTATCAAAATTCTTGGAGAGCCAATGCAGTTAGAGTGAACAATGGTGGGCTAGATGGACCACTGGTCTGACTCAGTATGAGGCAGACTCTCTTGGCTATTCATGGTTATTCCTTAAGAGAATCCATGGCTTACTTAGAGGTTAGGTTAATTGAACTCAAAGTCCCATTGAAATGAATAGGACAAGTTAGTCCTGCCTTAACTTAAATCTCATTGATTTCAATGGGAACCAAGTTCCACTAACTAAGTCTGGCTCCAACCCTATGTCTCACTGGTTTCCACATGGCATAATAACAAAGGGTTCCACCAGGGATGTATCGGAAATTCCTTTCAGTTCATTTTGGCCAAGAGTTTACTCAGTTTGTAGTACCACACAGAACCAATGCATTCCAATTTATTTTGGAAAATGCACATAATTGATGCATACATTTTTTATTTAAAAAATGCAAATGAAAATACTGGTGAGTTTTTATGCAAAAAGTAAAAAAAAACACACAGCTCACAGCTTGATAGAAACATGAGTTAGAACAATCTTCAAGGTGGAATTTGGAGAACACTGACAAGCTCACGCTTTGCTGATTCACACATCACAAGGTTCCTCCCTTAAAGGTGGCCAAAATATCATTTCAAACAAACAAACAATAAACAGGGGATCATGTCAGCTTGGCAGCCCATGGACTGGGGCAAGCTTTAAATTCATTTTTTATCAAAACATTTTTTAAAGTGCTCACAGTTTAACTCGTCCGATATGCACATGAGATTCCATGTGTTTAGGTTCAGACCAGAGTGTGCATACATAAGATACATTTCCCCTGCAATGCTGAGGCTGGTGGCAAGAAATAAATAATAATTATGATTTATTTAAGCTCTGATCCTGTTTCAAGAAATAAAATCAATTAGAGCAAAGAATTTATAGTTCTATATGCTTCAGAGAAGGACACTGTTATGGCTGCAATAAATAAAGTATATGGTTAAGTATAAGTTCAAAACTAGCATGACTTAA
The DNA here is from genome assembly GCA_021292165.1 of Shinisaurus crocodilurus. Lineage (NCBI taxonomy): Eukaryota > Metazoa > Chordata > Lepidosauria > Squamata > Shinisauridae > Shinisaurus > Shinisaurus crocodilurus. The sequence continues at coordinate 26,824,490 of CM037887.1, forward strand.
CCACTTCCTCACTGTAATTTAGGTATACAGCAAGGTTTGGTGTTGCAATGGTTTTACTGAGGTGCCTGACCAAAACAAGGCAGCAGGCAGTGAGGAGAGAGAAAAGCCTAACCAACTTTGAACTACAAACACATGGGGAAAGCATGGATGTATCTTATTCAGTCTTGTTTACAATATTTGATATACCGTAATTCCTTTTGCTGCCATACCATGGCAAGGTATTGGTGTTATGTTTCCTGTAACGTATTGGGTAGCCTGTCCCACACAATGTGCACACTGACTTGTGGGTGCTTTGTAGTGATTTATTTATTTATTTATTTATTATATTTATACCCCACCTTTTTTCCTGCAAGGAACCCAAGGCGGCTTACATAATCCTCCTCCTCACAACAACCCTGTGAGGTAGGTTAGGCTGAGAGTCAGTGACTGGCCCAAAGTCACCCAGTGAGTTTCATGGCCGAGCGGGGACTAGAACCCAGATCTCCCGAGTCCACAAGGCTTCAGCTTAGGGTTGTCACTTATGAATCAGCCCCCAAAAAGAGGACAGTGATTTGCATAACATTTGCATGTGCTCATTGATATGTATTGATGCAAATTTAGAAATGATTACTCAGGGATGGGGACTCGGACTCGGACTCGGGGACTCGACTCGTGAGTCCGACTGAGTCCCCCCTCTGACTCGAGTCCCACTCAAGTCCCAATAATTTATGTGGGACTCGAGACTCGACTCAGGACTCGAGCCCAAGGACTCCGCCGCCCTCACCTCAACTCCGCCGCCGCCGCCCTCGCCTCAACTCCGCTGCCGCCGCCGCCCTCACCTCCTCCTCCTCCTCCTCCGCCGCCATCGACCTCGTTGCCATCGCTGTCGCCATCACATACAGCACGCCGCGTCACGCCGCCAGCGCCGTTGCTCTGTTTTTGCCGGGAGGAACCACAGCAACCCCGCCAAAAACAGAGCGACGGCGCTGGCGGCGTGACGCGGCGTGCTGTGTGCGATGGTGATGGCGGCAGTGGTGGTGGCGGCAGCGGCGGTGGCAGAGGCGAGGGCGGCGGCGAGGTGAGGGCGGCGGCGGCGGAGGTGAGGTGAGGGCGGCGGCAGTGAGGTGAGGGCGGCAGCGGGGCGGTTGCGAGGTGAGGCGTCGAGGCGGCAGTGACTCGAGCAGCGCAGAGAATGCTCCGCGCCGCTCAGAAGAGTGAGTTTGGGCCACTCCGCCGCGGAGAACTACGAGCCCAGGGAGGGCTCGTAATACATCCCTGCCCCCGGCGGCGGCAGGAGTAGGGACGAGGGAAGGACGGTGAGTGGCGGCGGCGGCGGCCCGTGGAGGGAGCAGGAGGGTCTCTGCGGGAGGAAGGGCAGCTCTTCTTCCTCTCGCGGAGACCCTCCCGTTCCCTCCATGGGCCGCCGCTTTGGGAGTGACTCGGGACTCGGGACTCGACTCGAGTCACCATTTTGGACCTCGGACTCTAGACTCGGGTCCAAAGACTCGGGACTCGACTCGGGACTCGGGACCAAGGACTCTTCAACATCCCTGTGATTACTATAATGGAAATGGAAACACAGTAGATCTCACTATAGTGCAAAAGACTGTGACCAGGGCCAGCCTACTTCAGGTGAAAATGTAATCCAGGCTTCAGCAGGGCTGTATTCTCCCTCTTTTTCTAGTTCATGAGAAAATACCTGGTGTGACTCAGAAGGTAGGGATGTGTGCGGCGCTCGATTGGGGGGTGGAAGTCTGTCAAATTTGCTGGGATTGGCCCCCTGAGCTCCACTTGCCCTACCTTTTCCCCAGCTCGACTCGCGTTCTTGCAAGCCGAGCCGGGGGAAAGTGACTTCCGTTTTCTGGCGCTACATTGTTTACTGTAGAGTATGGCATAAGATACGTTAAAAATGGCTGCAATTTGCATAATTTGCACAAATCGCGGCCTAATTTGCACAAATCATGGCCATTTTTAATGTATTTTTATGCTATTTTTAATGTAAACAACGTAGTGCTGGGGACCTGGAAATCCAGCGAGCGCCTCAGCTTGCACTCAGCTCGGCTCACACGGCAGGAGTGCTTGGCTTGTGTGCCGCGACTCGAGTGGCAGGTGAGTCACCCACTCCTATGAAGTATCCCACCCTTTCATCACCAGTGAAGTGAATCATGAAGAGAAGGCCACACAGAGGATACAAGACCAATAACAACGTAGGGCGCAATCCAATGGGTTGCACCTTCAATCCTGATAAGCTTCCAAACTCAGAGGCTTACAAGTATCCTATGCAGAGCGAGAGGAGTGGTGGAGGTGATCTTCACCTCCCTGTTCCTCCTGCTCTGCAAGTCATCTAGATCGCCAGTTTTGGACATCTAGCTGCAGCTGTCAAGTCCAGGGCATGAGCAGCAAGGGTCCTAGGCTGGAATGCCAGGGCCAGGGGTGATGGAGGCAGATGCAGGCCAGAGACAAGCACAGGTCAGAGCAGGCAATGGTCAGATATGGCGGAGCAGGGCCAAAGGCGTGAGCAAAGTCCAAGAATGAGCAGAGGTCAGGCATGTATCAGGCAAGGTGGGGCCAGAGGCAAGAAGCATGGATGGGTCAGGAGCAGATGCAGGTTGAAAACAGGCAAGGTGAGAATCAGACTGGGTCACCAGAGTCAGGAACCGGTTGCAGTCAGCACAATGACTTGTGTTGCTGTGGCAAAGGCTTGAGGGAAGAGGAAGCCCTTATGCAGGGCTTCCTGCAGCTCCCAGCTGGTCTGCATTAACAAGCCTGGGAGTGGCTGGAGGTTTGGGGCTGAACCTTGCAAGTAGCGCAGTGTAGGCTGGGCTGCTGTCTGAAAAGTGGCCACCAGGTGCAGCTGCTGCACTTCCCAGCTGAGCAGATCCTGACAGCAACATGTCAGACGGGGAGGGAAGGAGGCGGGAGCACCAGCAGGATACATCATATCCTGGTGGCCCCAGTAGCCTCCCTTCCCCCCTCCAGAGTGCCCCGTTCTCTCTTCTCCAATGTCATTTTTCTGACCTTGGAGAAGCAGCCACCGCGGTTCTTTCTGTGCCAGCTTTTGGGGGGGGAATCCAAGTGCAGCTCCCCAGCAGCTCCCAGGTTGGTGCCCTGTTTCTGACCTCGGATCTGGGAATCCAAAGAATCCTAGGGCCCCCTACATGTTGTCTAGAGGACATAGGATTGCTCTGCCCAAAATAAATGAATAAAGCTGACTGAAAACAGGCCATAGACCAGGCTTCTGCAGGCAAGGCTCACCAGGGAACTGAAAGTACCGTTTCTGAGAAATATCTCAGGCACTTCCTGCTGGTATAGCAAGCAAGGAGGACCAATACACTACAGTCGGGGATGGGCAAATCCATCAGTTTCACTTTCTACCACATTGGATATATTTTTAAAGAAGTTTTTTTCTCTCTCAGATATGAGGAACTCCATGAATTTTGATAAGTTCTTATATATAAAGAAATAAACTGAAATGAAATTCTCACCCATCTGCACCAGCTTAGTTCAACAGGTACAGCTATCCTCAGCATGGCGAGAACCACGTTGTACCTGCCTGGCATATAGCCGTTAAAGATGAGGAGCCTGTCTGGTGTACCAGATGACCACACATTTATCTTGTCCTATAGAACTCACCAGAAGCTAACCTCTATATCAATGTTCTCCAACCTTGAGTCCCCGGATGTTTTTGGCCTACAACTCCCAGCATGCCCCAGCCAGTGTAGCTGGCTGGGGCATGCTGGGAGTTGTAGGCCAAAAACATCCGGGGACCCAAGGTTGGAGAACACTGCTCTATAGGCAAAGTTCCACCCCTTCCTCTATATAGCCCACTCTAGAACCTTAAGGTGTGACCTCTGTACATATCGGTTATGATTACATGCAGGATGATATACAAAGAACTACAATCCAATGCAGAATCCTGTGTAGGTGAAATATTTATCCAAACTGTTGTCTCCTATCTGTACCATAACAGTGGCATCAACCATAAACGGCAGGCTTCCATCGACTTACAGTGTCCTTTTAATATATTCTGCATATTTGTCTTCTGTTAATTAAAGGCAAAACAGCCCTTTCAATAGGCAATCAAGGAATTGGGCAGTTCAATCAGAATTTATACCATCAGCTGTCAATGGCATGACCGCAAGGCCTTAAAATTATGTATCTTTGATTATATGCACATTTAACCTTCCGCACAGAGGGCTTTTTTCATTATCCAAAATAAGAGCCCAAATAAAAGAAAATGAGTTTCATTCATGGAACAACAGTGGCTGGTTGTTGTCATTTTTACCTCTCTGCCGCACTCCATTGTTAATCATGAGCTTAATTTTTAATGGGAAAGCATTGCTGGCCCAATTAACACTCAATTTACATGTGCATCGAAAGACCCAATTAATTAAATTTTATTGATGCCTAGTTGCTCTTTAAAATGTTTTCCAAAATGCCTCCAAACAGATTTAAAATTGTTAATAGTACGCGTCAGTCTTTAACTTTTCCTCAAGTAACACATCCACTGTATCAGGCCGACTGGTGTAGTGAAGCCCAAGCTCTCAGGATTGAAGCCCCCAGGACTTTTTGATCAGCAGGAATGCTGACATCATCTGCCATCTCCCTCAGGATTCCCTGTTGCCTTTGAGTGTAATCCTCACAGTAGCTGGGGGAGAAATGGATTTTCTCAGGAACAATATATTGTTAGGAGCTCTTGTAATGCGAAGTATTTTGGGGTGGCTTGGTCTTGAATAGGCAATTATGACCCATTAGTTGTACAAAAGACCTCCTCCAGGTAGAGGTGAAAACTGCTAGAACTGATTTGTTGACATAGCTGCCTGCTTGTGGCCATGGGGACTGTCATTATGAATGTCTGACCTTCAGAATTTACCACTACATCACTGATCAAGACTTACTCATCCCAGACCATGCTCTTGTTACATAATTTCTAAGATGTTCACAAAGATATTCAGTGTAGATTTTAGGATGCAAACACCACATGCTAGGCATCAGGAAGCACCTTCAGGAATATAGAAGGGGATCATTGTAGATCAAGTTCCCAGGAAGATGAGACAGTGAGACATACCATTATTTCAAGCTAAGGATCAATCCATTATCTTGAAAAGATTGGTGCCCTGACTGGGGCAGCAGTGGGATGCTCAGCCCTTGTGGTACAGAAAGAAACCACACATTTCTGGGACCTAAGGAACAATGTATGTATGTGCAATTTTGTACAGAAAAAAACCTTTGAATTACTTACAACTGCATAGAAAGAACATAATGCTGAACTTTGAGGATTACTCCAGTCATAAATCCAGTTTGTCCTGAATGTTGAGAATTGTTTTAAACAGCTTTCATGAAAATTCGTAGGAACTTTTTTGTACATGTTTCCCCTAATGAATGCAGCTTTGTCCAATGCACCCGTTTTTGCAAACAATTTCCCTAATATAATGCATTTTTAATGTTACTTTCCCTATGTATTTTGTATGCATTTATTGACTGGAGAAGTCCATTGCAAAATCAGGAAAAGTGTGAATTTTGAATGAAAACTGAGTTTTGGTTCACATGGTGGTTCAAAAATGGAAAAAAAAAAAGGTATGTTCACATTAAAATGCAAACTGAACAAATTTTCATCTCTACCCATCTCTACATTTATCCACTGGTCATGGTGTCTAGAGCTTATGGGAGTTGTAGTCTAAAACATCTGGAGTGCACCAGTTTCCCTACTCCTGCTCTAATCATCACACAATGTTAGTTCTCAAGCTATGCTTGTAGCATGCTAACTTTATTTGTTAATATACTTTCAAGTTATTGTTATCTCTCCCTCCCCCAAGCAAAGGGACAGGTTAGCAATTGTTAATCAATCCATTCATGGACATATGAAACTCAACAGAATGACTTGGCTTTTTGTTTGCATGCCTCGTCGACTGGATATAATTTAAACCTCATTTCCCAATCACTTAATCCATCCTAACCCCAACCCATAAGCCAACAGCAAAATGATTTCCGCAAAGCACTTTGACATCTCAGTGCTGCCCTGCAAATAACATTTGATGCTGTGTGTTCGATATGAATTAAACTGTTACGGCTTCTGCAGTTTATTGTTTACAAATTTGCCTGTAAATAGAGATTTATTGGACATTTCAGTTCTGACAGAGCGATATTAATGTTCTCACAAGGGTGTGCGAGTAAAGCAATCTCTCGCCAGGCTCAGAGAATATCCATAACTGTCATTCTGGGAGAGCTTCCTGTATTCCCACCTTCCTCTTTGAATTGATCTCCTTTTCAAGCTATTGTCCATCCTTCGATGATCACAGAGATGATGGGGAGCTGAGGTGGCTGCTGGGATCTCACCCTACTGAAGATGTAAGAACTGTCCGTGACTATGTCTACAATATTCAAGGGATGAATCAGTTAGATTAATCATTGTGCCGTGCAAGCCTGTAGATGTCTACTCAGAAGTAGGGCTGGATGAACCTGCCAGTTTCAGTGTCTTTGTCTTTCTCTCTCATTTTTCCCCCCATTCTGAAGTTTGGTTCATCTTGAACTTTGAGAAACCCGAAAGACTGAAATGACTCTTCCCATGCTTAGGTATTGGCAGTAAGAGCTTTAAGCTAAAATATGTTGGTATTTGTGGCCCCACCTCTTTGCCTTCGAACCTGCCCCTCTTGCCTTCAGCCCCACCCACTGCTGGAATGTGGCCCCCGAAAGCCTCTCTGAAATGGAATTTGGCCCTCAGGCCGAAAGAGGTTCTGCATCTGTGGTGTATTGGATTGCAGCCTAAATAAACTTTTGATCAACTGAAAAGGTTCCCTCAACTAATCAGGCAATAAAAAAATGATGATGATGATGATGATGATGATGATGATGATGATGATGATGCAAGCACATCTTAAAAGAGGCATTCCCCTTTCACTCAGGGTGGCATGCCTCTTCTAAGATGATGCCTGTTCTGATATGCATACACATTATGTAATAAAGTGATGATGATGATGATGATGATGATGATGATGATGATGATGATGATGAGTGCCTTTTCCTTCGGAACTATAATTTTGGACTCATATGCAATTGATTGATTAACAGTGCAATTCTACACATGTATACTTGGAAGTGAGTCCCATTGATTTCAGTGGGGCTTAGCCCCAGCTAAATGTGCTTTGCAGCCTAAGAGGGCTTTAATTGCATGACAGCTCTATCCATTACCTAATAAGATAACTATCCTTTAAATTAATGGTCTCCTGAAATAATCTACCATCCATCATTGTCATGATCATTGCTATATCTACATTATGTCTGCAATGCTTGCAGTAGCATTCCTGCAGTAGGCATTCGGCCAGATGCCCTTTGGATCCCTTCCGGACTGACAGTCCTACCTTCAAAAAAAACAAGTGATCGGAAGCACTGCTGGGATGTTTCCCTTGGTGCAAAGCCAAAGTTTGCAGACAGAGATGTTTATCCTTACAAAGCCTCCACCTTGATAGGTGAAAACAGGGACACCGTGTGTGTGTGTGTGTGTGTGTGTGTGGTAACAAACAGGCTAGGTTTAAAATAATGCAGCAAGAGCCAAGCTCTGTCAGTAGCCGCTAGACCTGGCTGCAACTTCCGGAGGGGTGAGACAGCAATGCCCCCTCCACTGGCCTGACTGGGACCCCTTGATGTTTGGCTCTTCCCCCTTATAGAACTGCTGCTGCAATTCCTCCTAGTCATTTTACAACTTCATTGTGTAACATTATATTAAAAGGGTAGCATTGGAACCATAGGCAGAAGGCAATATATCTATATCTCTCTGTGTGTGTGGAGAGAGAGAGAGAGAGAGAATAAGCTAGACATTGTCCAGGAAGAGCCCCAGACCTGACCTGGAAATATTCATGTTGCATGTTGCATGTTGCATGTTGCATGTTGCAGGGGGGCGGGATTTGTTGCCTACAGCTTTGTGAAGAGAACACAACAGTGTTGCTGCTTGGCATTGCTTTTTAAAATTGCTCTAATGTTTGTGAGTCATTGTTGCTGTTTTTAAAGAGTTTTCTTTCATAAATTTGTGTGGTACCCCAAATAGATGGAGTGGCAACCTGCAGTGGTTTTTAGTAAATAAACACATTTCCGTTCTTTTGAAGCTCGCAGTAGAGCCTTGAAAATGAACTTTCTAGAGCAGCCTACCCTGACCTGGTGCCCTCCAGATGTATCGGACTACAACTCCCATCATCCGCAAGCCAGCATGGCCATTGGGGTTGATGGCAGTTGTAGTCTGACACATCTGGGTGGGGTGCTGGGTTGTGGGAGGCTGTTCTAGGATCTCCTCTGTGGTTCCAGCACTGAGAGGATTTCCCCTCTCTCCACTTGAAAGGATCTTTTGTTTTTTTTCAGTACCAAACCTCAGAGGCAGACAGCTGTTCAGCCAAACTATCCCTGTAGGTTGAAATTTCTTGAAAGGAATGATGAGGATGATCATCAATGATCATCATCATCTGATAATAAAGCCCTACCAGCCTTCTCAATTGCTGTACTCATCTGGAGATACCCTCCTGATACCCAGGAATTTGCAGGGTGGGTCCATCATGGCTTGCTATAGGGCCTTTAATATTGTCATGGGCACTCTCCCTACCAGTATGTATTAGGTAGGCAGGACCTGACACTTTTGGGTCTTCCACACCTACTAAAAGCATACATTTTCCAACAAGCATTCTTGTCCTCTGTACATCACTTAGAAATTTCTTTAATATAGGTGATTCATAAATATTGCTAAATAAATAAGCAAACATCTTGCACAGTGAAGAGCAACATTACATCTTCCGCTCCCAGCTCGCCTCTCCATCATCAGGCCTCCTAGCCCTTATTTCATAAAAATGTCGGCTATTAAGTTAACATTATTTAAAGGGCTTTAGGTTGTAGTTACTGAATGCAACCTAAGCTATATCCATAAAGGGCTGACATTGATCCTGGGTTGTATAAAACATGATACAGACAGGCAATAAATAAATTATCTGTATACGGCTTCCAAAGCATCTCTATTTATCACAGCAGTAACGATAAGGATCTGATTTAGAATGAACCCTGCTGAGGGTCAAATCCTAGCACAAGCTGTAATATGATCAGTGAGAGAGTGCTGATAACCTGAAACAATATGAAGAAATCCTGTCAGATAAATAAAACAAACCAGTTGTCCATTAGAGAGAAAGAGAGAGAGAATGAGGTCAGCAATTCCAAACAAGGCCAATATAATTCCTTTTCAAGAAGTAGAAGTGTTGGTTGCACCTGAAACTCAAGCTTCCATTTAATGCGGTGCAAAAACCCAGTGCGCTCTGCATGATGGTCTTCCTCAGAGAGAAGAAACCTGTTAATTTGCTTATTGCATTTCTGTACAATAATGCTGATGCTCTTAAAGTGGCTCAGAATTTAAAGCCATGACTAGGAATTTAAAAGAATGGCTAGGAAACAAAATGAATCCAAGAGATGTGAAACAGGAGGGAGGAAAGGAAGGGGAAGAAGGAAGAGTGAAGGAAGCACATGCAAAACACCAACTCTTCCATGATGTTATGCAATAGAGCTACCTAATGGAAGGACCTTCCCCCGGAACATGCGCAGCTGTGGGCGGGAAGGCTTTTGCGGACGTGGAAGAAGGAGTCGGGACATACCTGTAGACGCAGGTATCACGTCCAAAGGGGGTGGGGCTACAGGAGCTAATATTAGGCCTGGCAGCCCCACCCACACCCTCTTTGTTTCGCGCAGCTCCCTCCCTCCCTCCCTCCCTGTATACAGTGTGGGCTCATCTGGTCGCCGTTAAGGGGCCGAGTAGGAATTTTGGCTCATCTCTACCTAGGGGGATGGGCGCGTTTTGCCTACTCCATTCTGTTGCAGGTTTAGGGAGTCGCTGCAATCAGTGTGCATAGCAATTCAATTTGGTCACATTTGGACAGTAGGCAGGTAAGTGCGGGTTAGGGCACTGATAGGGTACAGTGAGCATCCCTGGCACCATTAGGCATGTCTCCAATAAGGATCTTCTGCGGGGGCGCCGACCCGACTCGATTTTCTGAGTGGCTTCTCAGGCCCTGTCCTTCACTTCCGAGACCAGAAATGACGCGATGGGACCCTGTGCAGGCGCAGAACACGCCTCAGGGGTCCAGCACACCTGCGCAGGGTTCCATCGCATCATTTCCACGATGGGACAGAATGGGCCGCGCGGGCGGCTCGCTGCGGAGAGGGCGAGCCGCCCCGAAGAACAAGGTAAGGCCTCGCCGGGCGTGAGCGGGGCCAATTTCGGCCTCGTTCTGCCCGGCGAGGCTCGATTACACAAGCCTAGGCACCATTCAGGTGACAGGCAATTCCTAGAGGCCTCATGTTGCTGGGTCCATAGGCTCGGACAGCTGAGGGTCAGGAATGCCTGTGATGCCTTTGTTCTCGCCAAGCTTGTTGTCTTGAGAGTCCAAGAGGAGGCGACCCAACAAAGGCTCCCAACACTGGAAAGTGGAAAATGGGGTGGCGGCGGCATTATCGCCACCTCCCATTTTTGGATGCTCTGCCCAATTGCACAACGTTATCAGCCCGGGAGGCTGGAATAGAATAACCCGCACTTTATTTCATTGTATGTAAATAAATGTGGCCCAGTTAAACACCAGCAAATTGTCTCGACTCTTTATTTTCCTCCTACATTAGCAAATGGAGGAGGCAGTTCCAGGAGGGAAGGAGCCAAATGGCAGTTGGTCCCAGCTGAGCCGATGGAGGAGGCCTCACTCTCTCACCTTTTCCTTAACTGCAGCTCAGTGGAATGACTGCCAATGAAGGCAGTTTGGGGGGAGGAGAGAAGCAACATGGTGGGTAGTCCCTGCCTACCATTAGGTGGAGTGAGACAGCAGATGCTGGGGGGGGGAGGGGAGACAGAAAAGGTGTTGGAGGTCAGAGCTGTGTGCACCCGGAGGCCTGTCCTGCATTCCTAAGCTGGCTGCTGCCTTGAGGTGCAGTGGGGACACTGTCCCCTCTGAAATGTCAAAGTAGAATTCTTCAGTACATGGAAGAGGGTGCCATCTTGTTCTTTGTTTCAGGCAGCAGAATAGCTTGGGTTAGCTCTGGTCCCAGCTCAGTCAGTGCGGGGGGCCGTACAGACCTTGTTTTGCCACAGGATCCCCAAAAGGGATTGGCAAAGGTTCTTTGAATGATTTTCTGACCATAATAAATACTCCTCCAGGAAGTCAAAGCCAAACATGTTTATTGCAAAGCCGAGCCACAAGTACAATGCTCTCCTCCCCGTTCCCTGGTGGAAATCCCACCCCTTAGCAGCAGAGTCACTGTTCAACCAATCCGAATGCTAAGTCCAGCAGTTCCCTGCCTGGGTATTTGGTTTCCACGTTGGGCTTCTGCAAGGCTCTCTGCACAGTGTCCTCTGCTCCTCCATGCTCCTTCCAGTTCTTCAGTACTCCAAACGCAACCGCCACTAACGACCACCACACTCCCGCCAACAACCACCGCCAACAACCACCAACCTCAGTCTGCACTTGCTGTTCTTAAATAGCACCAAGTTTCTTGGATTGCAGAACTCGTGCTTCATTAGCACCTGTGCTGTTTGCAGTGTCATCCCTCTGGACAGCAGCCAGATCACGTGCTGGTGAGTTGCTCTTGATTGCATCAGGCTGGCAAGCAGCCAAGTAGCCAAGGCCGTTTGCTGATTAGCACAGCAGCAGTCAGCTGTAGCTTTTAGCTGTTTGCTTTCTGAAAGCAAACCTAGCGCATAGAGGCAGAACTCTGTACAACACTCCTGTACTCCTCGCCATCTTCCGCGACTCCCAGTACAGACCTCTAACTCTGCAACCAGGTACAGAGAACTACTAATAGGGAAAGTTCTAGGAGGGGAGGGGCCAAAGGGCTATTGGGCCCAGCTGAACTGATGGAGGCAGCTGCCATGTCTCTTCCCCCCCTCTCCCACAGCCCTGTGAGATGACCAGAAATATCTGTTCTGGGGATGTGCAAAACTCTTCTGAGAAATTTCAAGAGTCTTATTAAAAACCTCATTTTTCTTCCTTTCGAGGATCCTCACAGGTTTCATGTGAGGACGAACCTATATAGATAGGGATGCTGTGACAGATTCATCCATCCCTAATAGGCCAAATTGCTTTGAATTTTGCTCGAGGAAAAATTTCTGGTGCCGTGTTGAAGATTCCATTTTGAACTGCGACAGTCAGTTTCACCAACTCGGAGAGCAATTCAAACTGCATCTTTCACGAAGGATTTAAGAATGAGAAGTTCATGGGGATCTTTGACAACTTTTAAAACATTTGCCACGTGAACTGCAATGCAGCACAATCTCTTACTAGGATCAACCATTTAAATTTGCCTGATCCATGATGAGAAATGAACTTGGGGCACTTGAAAAGCCTGCCTCAAAAAGCAAACTCTTTTTTTTTTCCCCCAGTTTGGAAAGTATTTCAGAGGTGGGTGCTCGTGGGAAGGGCTTCTTGGGATGGGTGGGGCATGCATACCTTTTTTATAGCCCTTCATTTTGGCTCAGAAAAAAAATCTGCTTTCCCCCATTTTGGGGTTTTTTTTGGGGGGGGGAGGAAATCTGAGAATTAATGAGTCAATAATATAATTATCAATTTTGGAGAGCTCAGCCACCCCTACAAATGGTAGCACCTAGCATTTATTTCATGCTTTAGAGTGTTCAAGCCTTGACATTCTTTACAACAACCCTGAAAGGTAGGTCAGTCTTATTATCCCTATATTGCAGATGGGAGGCTGAGGCCGAGAGAGGGAGCAAAAGTCACTGAATGAGTTTGTGGCAGAGTGAGAGTTGTGTCAGAGACAATCAACCCTTCTGTTGCAATGATTTCCAGGACAGTTCCCATTTCTAAAAGTTCCCACTGGAGCAGGCACCTAGATTTGATCAGACTGCAAGATAGAAAATAGGAAAGGGGGGGGGGGGTTAGAAGAAAGTGACAGGACGCAAGTCATAAAGGATGGATTACTGGAACAAAAAGGTGTGAGCCACACAGGCCATTAAGAAGTTCAAGGAGCATCAGTGCTAAGCCAATTAGCAGAGGTTTAGGCAGCAGGCAAGGTATGGTCAAACACCAATCAGGGTTCCAAATGGGATTACGATCTTTGGGAGGCTACGGAAAGTGGCAAAAGTGCTGAATGGCACAATGCCACATGTCTGCCAGTGAAACAGGGATGTGTGAGGGATTTGTTCTCTGCAAAATCTGATATGGACGTACCTGGCCGGCTCCTCCCTGACTAATCTATGTATTGGAACACACAGTTATCCTTCAAGATTTCACACTTCTCTGAATGTTGTGACGCAGTTCTTGGGTGAGGATTTTGTTACAGTGCACTTTTGTGAAGAATTTTTCAAAATTTGCAAATTGCTTCATAAACGAAATGGAAAGAACTTGAGATTTTGGTGCCTGAACAGGGCATATGTGTGAAATCATTCAGATGTCAGGATGGTACACTGCAAGACCAAAATATTCAGCCTGTCAACAACAGTCCTAGCAAACAAACTAATAACACGAGGTTCCTGAAGTCCCCTGCCAAAACCTGGTGGCAACAACCAAAACCTCAGAAGGTGAACTGTTAACCTCTGAAGGCTTACAGCAAAATCCTTCCAAGGTCAAATTCACCAGTTTACCATCCTTAGGCCTGATTTTGCACAACAGTGTAAAGACAGGCTGAAGTTCATATGTGGGAAATGCTTTCATCATAGATCTATTCTCCATTTAGTGGTCACTTATGAAGCTTCCTAACACTGAGACTGGGTTCAGACAACATGATAACCCACACTCAAGGGTTGAGTGTGGGTTGTCATTGAACCATGGGTGGTTGTTGAAATGTGGTTACGTGGGTTATCGTGTTGTCTGAACCCAACTGTGCTAACAAGCCATGGGTTGTTAACCATGAACAACCCATGAAGAGAACCCATGGCTTGTTGTTGGGTTGTGAACTGTGGGTTGTTCACCATGGTTTGTTATCTTGACTGGGTTCAGACAACACGATAACCTATTTTTCAACAACAGCCCACGGTTCAAGGACAACCTGCACTCAACCCATACTCAACCCTTGAGTGTGGTTTATTGTGTTGTCTGAACCCAGTCAATGCCAAGTCATTGGTCCATCTGGGTGTCTACTCCAACTTGCTCTTCAAGGTGTCCAACTACATCCTCCCTAACCCTATTACTGGAGATCTTTAAAAACAGCATAAAGAACTGGTGATGCCAAGCATTGAACCTGGAACCTTCTTATATAAAGGGTGTGCTCTGCCACAAAACTATGACCCCTCCTTCAGTAATAATGGGATGGCTACATCATTCTGTAATGTGCTATGTGCATTAAAGGGATATTGACCGCTACAACAACCAACACCTCATCTATACTGGATGCATCTGTCAGTCTCTTCTCTCTCTCTCTCTCTCTCTCTCTCTCTCTCTCTCTCTCACACACACACACACACACACACACACACAATCTCAAGTTCTTTCCATTTTGTTTATGAAGAAATTCGTGCATTATGGTAACTTATCAAAAAATGAACTGAAACGAAATTCTCACCCATCTGCACTGGCCAAATGAAATAGGCACAGCTATTCCAAGTATAGAGAGAACCATGAGGTACCTGCCTCCCATATAGCTGTTAAAACTTGGCGCCAAGTTGACTATCATTTGGCGCCAGGTTAAAACTGCCCTCTATGTTGAGGCTTTTAACAACTCTAAATAGTGCATGGGTGGGGTGGTTATTTTTAACTTTTTGACTGGTCACGTAGTATTAACTTGTTTTAGCTATTTGTGTCGTGTGTGTTTTTAAATTTGGTTTTAATTTTTTTAATAATGCCTTTATTGTGTATATTTTATATTGTATTGTGTTTTTTACTGATTGTTGTAAACCACCCAGAGAGCTTCGGCTATTGGGTGGTATAGAAATGATGATGATGATGATGATGATGATGATGATGATGGAAGAAGAAAGATGAGGAGCCTGTCAGAAAAAAGAGGTGTCAACCCTAATTCAGCCCTAACACAATTGAATACAAAGATTCAAACCCAGACTTTTAAGAGCTAAGCACTCGAAGTCCTAGGGTCTGGATGGATAAATCCATCAGCTTTGATTTCTTCCACATTCATTTAAAAACAAACAAACCTCAAGTTTTTTTAAAAAAAAAAATCATATTTCTACTAGCAAGAAGGATCTTGAAATAGTTGTAGATCACAAGCTGAATATGAGCCAACAATGTGATGTGGCTGCAAAAAAGGCAAATGCTATTTTGGGCTGCATTAATAGAAGTATAGCTTCCAAATTGTGTGAAGTACTAGTTCTCCTCTACTCAGCACTGGTTAGGTCTCATCTAGAGTATTGCATCCAGGTCTTGCACCACACTTTAAGAAGGATGCAGACAAACTGGAAAGGGTTCAGAGGAGGGCAACAAAGATGATCAGGGGACTGGAAACAAAGCCCTATGAGGAGAGACTGAAGGAACTGGGCATGTTTAGCCTTCAGAAGAGAAGACTGAGGGGAGATATGATAACCCACTTCAAGTACTTAAAGGGTTGTCACACAGAGGAGGGCCAAGAAGATCTCTTCTCGATCATCCCAGTTTGCAGGACACGGAATCAGTGTCGCTAAGGACATTTTGCTGGCTGAGGTGGAGCAGCAAATGGCACTCTCCACTCCAAGTCAAGGTCCTACCCCAAGTCAGTGCCTCCCACACTGGAGACATTCAAGATGCAGCTGGACAGCCATCTGTCAGGGATGCTTGAACTTGGATTCCTGCACTGAGCAGGGGGTTGGACTCAGTGGCCTTATAGACCCCTTCCAACTCTACGTATTCTATGATTCTATCTTATAAAAAAACGAACTGAACAAAATTCTCACCCAACCCTAAATCTGTGCTGTCTAAGCACTCACCGGGAAAGCAATTTTCCACCCTGGAATCCCATGAACTCATTACTAGGTCACTCTAGAAAAGTAAGTCAAGAGTGGATTAGCTTCTATCTGGCCCTTTAATGGAGTTAACAAACAAAGACACACAAAAAAATACTCATGTGGCATCAATGGCGTGTGGTGGGGAAGTCTGCATAAGAACCTGAAACTCCTCTTGAACATCTCCAGTTTGGGATTCTATTTACTACTGTTTCCAGGAGTGTAGAACTTGCACGGCTGGAATGTGAAGCTCTACGTAGGGTTGGTGCAGATTCTCCTTAAGTTCAGGAGCCAGAGCCTGGGATCTGCAGGGTGGCATCTGTCAGATCTGGGAGTGGAGATTGGCATCGCTGGGTGGCTATTAAGAATGATCCATCTTGTTGATCTCCAGTACCACATTTTACCCTATAGAACATCGCCCAGGGTGGCCGGGTGACCGGTTGTACATCGCCCAGGGTGGTCGGGTGACCGTCCAGATGGGCGATTAATAAATATAAGAAATAAAATAAAATAAAAATAAAACAGGGGTGCAGAACTTCTTTCCATTGGAGGGCCAACATCCATTTCAGAGAAGCTCTCAGTCGCTGCATTCCAGTGGTGGGAGGAGCTGAAAGCAAAGGGTGGCTTGACCAACGGCAAAATTAGTAGGGGCAAAATTCCCCAGATACAATACCAGCCTATTTTAGCTTAACGCTCTTCTAGCCAGTAACCAGGGGAGGCTGATGACTCTTATGTCAGTGGGGCTCCTTATCCATTGCACCTTTTATTCTGAGCTTTATAGGAGCTATCCATGGTGCTCCATGGTGATGAACCTATTTTGGGGGTGGAGTTCAGCACCACAGATACCTCCTAGAAAGCTCAGAATAAAAGCTGCAACGGATGAGGAGCCCCACTGACACAGGAGTCACCCCAGCCAGGAACTAAGCCTTAGGAGAAGCATTTCAACGTTTAGAACGGGGAGAGAAACCACCGACAAAAGCCGAGAAACCACCCCATGACCCGCAATTGAGGGAAAGGGTGTGGGGCCAAGGAAAGGAGGCATGGCCATCTGAGGACCCTGCAAGGGCTGGTTTTGGCCCCAAAGGCCTGAGGCTCTGCAGCCTCGCTCTATAACCACAGAATATTAAAGTTGCAGGGGAGCTTGGAAGTCATCTAGTCCAACCCCCGACTCAGTGCAAGAATTTTGAAACTGCATATACACCTCCTGTAAAGGAAAGCCCACTCTCTCCCAAGGCAGTCTGTTCCACTGTCAAACAGCTCCTACCATCAGGAAGTTTAGTGGACATCTGGTTCCTTGCTGTTTCCACTCATGTGTTTTGAAACTATATAGAGATACATTTCTTATGCATTTCCTGGTGTTCACCTCTCAGTTAGTCTCATCCATCAAGGCTGGAAGAATATGCTGGCAGTAGAAGGTTGGGTTTTTAAAAAAGTTTTTTTTAGGAAGTAGCTTCCTCCTCCCACCTTGCTTCTGGCTCATTAACCTGAGATTAATGTCCTCTGGAGACTACATGCTTGTTTCCGGATGTATATGTGTGCATGAGGGAGGGGTGGTTAAAAACACACACCAGCTGAGGAGCCCAACAAATATTTCTCCGCTTAACTGCCATGGTTTCCCTCCCATTTGCACTTTTAATCCATTTTTAATATTTTAAAGAGGACACCCTTTAGCCGTAGAAATCTGCATGGCAAAGTCCCAGAATGCATGACCAGTAAGGAACACTGTGATGAGTAAATAAGGGAGAAGGACACTGGTCATGGATTACAATTCTGTCACAACCTATATTTAACGTGTACAATCAGTCAGTAAGAGAGCAATCCCATGGTCTGTGGGAGGGTGTCCCAGGGACTATAGATTGGGGCAGATTTCTCCCTCCCCAGGCCATAGACATTGTGCAGATTTTGGTAAATTCTTATCGAAACCAAACCATAACCAAATTCTCACCCTTCCCAACTGATTACAGGCTCTTCCCAGCCACAGGGGAGAGCTCCTTGTCCCAGTGCTGACGTTGCTGGGACAGGAGAAGTCCACCTATGAACCCTGCTCCCCCGTTCTTCACACTTCTACCTGTCGTGTTCTGATGAACACTTGCATCAAGTGTGAAGTAGTTACATATTCTTCCAAGACTTGTATTGGCTATACTGGCTAGGGATGCTGAGAACTGTAGGCCAAAACATCTG
The DNA here is from genome assembly GCA_021292165.1 of Shinisaurus crocodilurus. NCBI lineage: Eukaryota > Metazoa > Chordata > Lepidosauria > Squamata > Shinisauridae > Shinisaurus > Shinisaurus crocodilurus. Next base: position 26,842,533 of record CM037887.1, read on the forward strand.
GAGGGCCACAAGTTGTCCACCCCTGACCTACAGCCTGCGGTTACCCTGATAAAGAAGGTGAGCCTTCCCGGGAGATCCCATTTCTCATAAAATTTCACATTCCTATTCTTGATGACTGGGAACTCCCAGCCAATTCAGTGGGCTTTTCACCCCACCTTCCCATTATGGAATAGGCTCCTCAGAAGAACTGCCTGCCTGTTACCTAACATTGTTGTCCTTTTGGCTCCTGGCAAAACCCTTTCTATTATGCCAGATCTTTAAAGATATAATTATCCTTTTTAACCCTGCTGCATCTTTTTATCTGTCTCTTAAGCTCTTGTTGCTGCCTTTTAGTTCTTAGGTTTTTATGGTTGTTTGGATTTATATTATTTGGAGGAGATGATGATGATGATGATGATTTTATTTATTTATTACATTTATACCCCACCTTTTTTCCTGCAAGGAACTCAAGGCGGCTTACATAATCATCATCCTCCTCTCCATTTTATCCTCACAACAACCCTGTGAGGTAGGTTAGGCTGAGAGGCAGTGACTGGCCCAAAGTCACCCAGTGAGTTTCAAGGCCGAGCGGGGACTAGAACCCGGATATCTCCTGAGTCCCAGTCCAGCACTCTCACCACTATGCCACACTGGCTCTGATGATGATGATGATGATCTTTTCTTTTTATATCAACCACTATAGGATTGTCATTGTCATTTTTCATTTTAAATGAAGGGGAATATAAACATATCTTAAATATAGAATAATAATTTTAAAACACTTCACAAACAAAAATACCGGGAAGTAATATAGTTCTGCAGAGTACTTCACATACATTATCTCAGTAATCTTCACAATGTACCTGTAAGGCAGGTCAATATTATTATCATAGGAACATAGGAAGCTGCCTTATACTGAGTCAGACCATTGGTGCATCCAGCCCAGTATTGTCGACACTGACTGGCAGCGGCTCTCCAGGGTTTCAGGCAGGATTCTTTCCTAGCCCTACCTGGAGAAGCCAGGGATCGAACCTGGGGCCTTCTGCATGCAAAGCAGGTGCTCTATCACACTGAGCTCTGGTCCCTCCCTCCCTACAGCACCAGGTATTCCAAGCCGGTCACCCATCCAAGTACTAACCAGGGCCGACCTTGCTTAGCTTCCAAGATCAGACGAGATCGGGCTGTTCGGGGCTGTTCAGATGTCTATCCCCATATTGCAGATAGGAAGAAGGGGCCAAGGATGGCTTGCCTCTGGGCACCTCGCAAGTTCATGACAGAGGTAAGATTTGAATCCAGGACGTTAAGCTTTGCATGCTTTGCAGCTCATCTTACCTTCTAAGTTAATTCAATAAACAGTGACAATCCAATAAGGAAAGAGGCCCGATACCTATTGAAGCATATTGATACCTACATCAGGCAGGGTTGCCAACTTTCTCATTCCCTCTTGCTCCTATGCCTTTAACGGCAGCTTGGTCTGCAGATATCAGCATGCTCTGCAAAGCCTTCAGCTGCCAAATTTTGTACCTCAACTAGCTCTGAATGGCACAGGAGTCAGTGTGCCAGGCCATTCTTTTCTGATCATCAGTTGGTAACATCAGCAGTGGGAAGGCCTGCTTGGACAATCTTTTAGACTTGCAGAGCAAAGGAAAAAAGGGAAAAGGAAGGAAAAAGAAGTCACCAGGTGGTCACTTCTGCACTCCGCATATTTGGTTTCCTCTCTCCCCCATCCTCTTTTTCCTTTTATTGCTGACCTCCTGTGCCAAACCTTGCAGTCCTGTTTAGATGGTTGGATGACAGAAATTCAAAGGAAGACAACTCTTGTTTATTAGCAATTGCCATGAATGCCCTTCCTGTAATTAACCTCCTTTTCTTGGGTACTACTATTTGCTCATCAGCGCTCTCATAAACAAGAGTTCCATTTGTGTTATTGTTAGGGGAGATGACTCACTGGAGGAGAACGCTTATCTGCAGCCAGATTTTAACCATCTTTTGTCTGTGTGTGAGATATTAGTCACTAGTACCTTCACGATGATAAAGGAAGCTAAAGTTTGGGGACTTTTCCTCCCTCCAGTCTCTTTCCTTTTCATGCATTCAGGAGGTGGGGGGAACAGAGTCAAAGTGGTGAGAAAAAAACAAAATAACTTATAAAATCTTCCCTCGCTCCTGCTTCTGTTAGAAATGCACTGTATGATCACTGAATCATAACCAAGAATTCCGGGCTCATCCTTCCATACAGGGGAGGTCTGAGAAGCTGAATAAGCAGACAATTTGGTTTGTAGGCCATGGAGAGACAATGGTGGAAGATTTGTTTTAACATTTTTTTTCCCCAGCAAAAAAGAGAGCTGAGCTACAAGGCCTGCCTTTGTGTGGGACTTTCAGGGAATGGGGGAGCTGCAAGGGTGTGTGTGTGTGTAGTGAGGGTAGAAGTGAAGAAAGATAATACATGAAAACTCCAGGCAATGAGAACAGGTGACATCTCTTTGCAGGCAGAAAGGATGCATTTCTTGACGGGGAAAGAACGCTAGGGGAGAAATACCTCAGGCTGTAAAGTCATGTGCAATTATGACTGGATGATTCTAGGGCCCATTTTCATAGAATCATGCGAATTGGCAGTGGGCTCGGAGGTCATCTAGTCCAATCCCTGCTCAGTCCAGGAATTTTGCAGCTACAGCATTCCCGAGAGATGACCGCCCAGTCTCTGCTTAAATACCTCCAGCTAAGAAGAGCCATCCTCCTGAGGATGGGGAGCCTGCCAATGTGCAATGTCAGCAATCCTCTAGGGTTGGATTACTGTGATGCACTGTGTGGGGGACTGCCCTTGACAACAGTCTGGAAGCTTCAGCGGGTTCAGAATGTGGCTGCTGGGATTCTGACTAGTTTTCATATGTAGAGCCTTGCTACACCAGTTCTAGAACTATGTTGGTTCCCTATTTGCTTCTATGACCAATTCAAGGTGCTGATGATCACTTTTAAAGCCCTAAACTGCTTGGGGTTCAAATATTTGAAGTGAGTTTAGATTGATTGATTTTTGTTTGTTTGCTGATTTTTTAAAATGGCTTTTATATTTCTGCCTAATTTTACGGTGATTATACTATATTTTTAATATGAAATTTAATGTAATCTGGTCTGGAATTGCCTTTGGCAATGAAGGAACATTACAGAGTATCAAACAAACAATAAATGAATGAATGATGTCTGAAAATTTTGTTTCAATTCACAAATCACTCAAAATTTATCCCTTTTAACCCTACTTCATCTTTGTATCTGTCTCTTAAGCTCTTGTTGCTGCCTTTTAATTCTTAAGTTTGTATGGTTGTTTGGATTTATATTATTTGATGATGATGATGATGATGATGATGATGATGATGATGATGATGATTAATCCTGAACACAAGCAGGAGCGCACATTCTCCAAAAATGTTCACAAATTCCCTGAACTTGCATTCACATTTGAAAAACATGCACTTTAAAAATTTTGCATTTTTATGCTTTAATCAACGGAGTAAAAGTGCATACTTCTGAAAAATGCACTTTTCCTCTTAGGAATGCACACTTTCCCCCATTTGAATGAACCAAAAGAACAGGTTGCAAAGAAGAAGAGGAGTGAGCTGAACCATGCTTTGAAGTGAAGTTCAGAGAATTATTTATTTATTTATTTATTCATTCATTCATTCATTCATTCATTATATTTATGCCCCGCCTTTCTTCCTGCAAGGAACCCAAGGCGGTTTACATAATCCTCCTCCTCTCCATTTCATCCCCACAACAACCCTGTGAGGTAGGTTAGGCTGAGAGTCAGTGACTGGCTCAAAGTCACCCAGTGAGTTTCATGGCTGAGCGGGGACTAGAACCCGGATCTCCCGAGTCCCAGTCCAACACTCTCACTGCTACCCTAAAATAAATAAATAAATAACTAAATAACTAAATGGGGAAGTAGGTGGGGGCAGAATGGGACAAAACCTTCTGCATGTGGTGGTGGCAGAAGCTAGAGATGTCGGAGAAAACCTCAATGGATTCAAATGAGTTCGGATTTCTATGAATCTGACCTGCGGATTCTGGGGAGGACCAGCTCTTCCCAAATCATGCAAATTCCACAGACTTACAGATCATTTTTTACTGGGGGGGGGATTTGTGTTAGTGTGCATTTGCACTAATGTGCATTAGGGCAGGTGCACGTAAGCATTTGCAAATAAACTGAATTCTCATACAAAAAATCCACTTCCATCAATGAGCAGATGCCAGAATGAAAGATGACTGACAATCCATGAAACTCAGATTTATTTATTTATTTATTTATTTATTATATTTATACCCCGCCTTTTTTCCTGCAATGAACCCAAGGCGGCTTACATAATCCTCCTCCTCCTCTCCATTTTACCCTCACAACAACCCTGTGAGGTAGGTTAGGCTGAGAGTCCGTGACTGGCCCAAAGTCACCCAGTGAGTTTCATGGCCGAGCGGGGACTAGAATCTGGACCTCCCGAGTCCCAGTCCAACACCCTCACCACTCCGCCACACTGGCTCTGGAACGGATTTAACACTGGGATGGATTTAACAAGATCTGTACATCCTACCTTGGCAGCAACACTCCTCTTGATAGCCTCCAACTGGCAGATGCTTTCCTCCCCCGCCACCCCAAAAAAGACCACTCCGTCTGTGCAATGTGTGACATTATAAAGTAGTGCTGGTGTGTCCAACGTGGTGCCCGTGGGCACCAACGTGCCTGCAGATACCTCCCTCAGTGCCCGCCAGCCTCCCTGCCCTTCCTGCTTTTTAAAACTTACGGTAAAACTTTTCAAACTGAAGGGGGGGGGAATAACTGGAAGGCTTGCATGCTGCAAAGCAGTGCAAAGTTCCAAGCTCCAGAGCTGTCCCATCTTTATTTCCAAGAATAAAGGGCTCTGGACGTATTCTTAGAAAATGAAATAGTGGTGGCTGCAGCTCGGTGCTTTGTTTTGACATGTGCCTTCTGTGAAATAGGGGTCAGGGCACAAAGCCGTGGATTCCAAAGAATGGTTTTCCTATGAATGGCTACTAGTCCTCATGGCTGTATGCTACCTCCAGCACCAGAGGCAGTATGCCTATGTACACACCAGTTGCTGGGGAACATGAGTGTGCTGCTGCACTCATGTCCTACTTGTCGGTTTCCCACAAGTTGGCCACTGTGTGAACAGAATGCTGGACTAGATGGAGACCTCTGGCCTGATCCAGCAGGGCTCTTCTTATGTTCTTATGTTGCTGAGGTGAAGGATAAAATGGTGCCATCATCCCCATTCCATATACAGAAGTTGACCAAAGTGATAGCTAACTTTTACCTGACCGACGCAACAGTGGCAATGGGGCAGCATCCTCCAGTGCACCTGAATACAGTAAACCAGCTTCGCAGGTTCAGGGCAGGCTGCGTTGCACCCACAGCTCTGTCCTCCAGCATCTCGCTGCTTCACCCCCTCACTGCATCTGCTGCCTGCAGCCGCCTCCTCACTCTGCCTAATGGTTGGGCCGGCCCTGAAGCCCGCAAGCGGCAACAAGAGGAAGGGAAAAGAGCAGCAAACGCCACGTACATCCCTTGCTTTCTCCTTCTGCCTGGTCAGTGGTGTGGGTTGGATCCAGAGTGGAGAAAGCCAGTGGTGACAGTGGCAAAGAGGACGTGGATCCACCTCAAGGGAAGCCCACCGTGGGTATCTTGCACAAGGAAACCCCAGAATCTTTAGCTAATGCTGATTGCATGCATTGTTTTTATTTTTTATTTCATTGGTTTTTTTCTTAAAGCGCCCACTTACAAACCGGATCTGTGCAAATGTTAAACTTCTTGGCTGTTGCCGGTTTACTTGACAAGAATCCCCAATCACTGCCACCCCTCGGTGCTCGCCTCGCAGGCCACTCTATAATGGATTGTAGAAGTAAGCTGGATGAGTTCTTGGTTTTGTTCTGGGTTTGGGGGGATATTTATTTTTCCTCTCCCAGTGGGAATGGCAACTAAGTTCTGGAGCTCTGCCACATCGGTTGCTCAATATAGATCCTGCTATTAATAGAAGCAAGATGGACAGGGCACCAGCATACGAATTCCTTAAAGAAGTACGGGCAAAGCCGAGAAACCTTTTAGAATTAAAAGGAGGCAAACCACAATTATAAGCCTGCAACCATCATCATGGTCAGCACTGACAGAAACTCCAAGGCTTCATTATGCTTCAGAGTACTGGTCAAAGATCTGGCTGCATTTGCCCCTAGGCAATTTTCTCCTAACACCCAGCTCTTAAAATGATGAGGCGAAAACAACAAAACTCAGCTCATGTGCTGGGTGTGGACGTGGTGGATCGTAACTAGGGGATGGACAAAATCTGCTCATGCCTGTGTCAGTGGTAGCAATGTTGGAACACTAACAGCTGGTGACAGTGGTGGTGAGAAGATAGACTCACTGAGGGAGGGGACCTGTTGAGGTTGACTTGCCCAAGGACCCTCAAAAGCCTGGAGTCAGCACTGATTTCACCATTAAGTATGGTTTTCAGTCTTAAGAAAGTTAGCGAGGAAAAGAACTGCATTATCAGCGGTGTGTGGATGTTGAAAAAACACTATGACTGTGATCCAGAACCTTCTGCATGGGAACTATCTACCTTTATGAGAGTAAAAGTACCAGATCCTCACAGAAGAAGTCAATGGAAATTCTACATGCCATGTGCATTTTGGAGTTGCACTAGATTGGCAGTGGCACTTAATGCTGAACATGAAAATGGAGTGGAAAGCAGTGAAACAGCGCCCTACGTTTCACTGTGTTCAGTGGGTCTTATTTCCTAGAAAGGAATCTCCATTGGCACATGGGGTGGCATTTAAAATAATTTTTAAAAGGCTTGAAAGTCTTTAGGCAGAGCAAAGAGGGGGAAGTCCCCCACTCCCTTCCGTCTCTTGTTCCTGCAGTTTACTTAGTTGTAGCCAAACAGTCCCTCATTCTGTCAACAACTTGCAAAGTCTTTCTTGCTCCAGTCTTTCGTGCTGCCATCATTCTTCGGCTGGGGTGGGGCGGCAGTCCCATTGAAGATTTGCATGTCCCGATTTTCATCTTGAGAAAACAAAACCTGCCGCTGTAGCCAAGTGACATTAAAAAACAAAAACAAAGAAAAATAACAACAAGCTTCTCTGCTAGGTGGTGATGTGCAGGTTTGGACACAGTGAGTGGTGTGATATGAACATGGGAGGGGTGGCTTCTTTTTTCCCTTCTTTCTCCCCCCAACCCATCCCACAACTTCTTTCCACAGCTGTATTTCTAATCAGCTGAATACATCTTGCTTGGAAAGTCAAGCCCTCCTTCTCCCAATCCCCCCCCCAACCCACATTCTTAACCTTCTATCTTATGTATGGATCACTGGTTAGCTTAGAAATGCGTGGACACAAAAGGGGCAACTGACATGTATGGGTTGACTGGCAGTAATGGCTGTTTATAAGCCTAATCCATCACATTTAGTAGACACCTCCATTTTTGTCCCTCTGAAAAGGTATAAAAAATAAAATGGTATGGCCTTTGGCTCAGATGTGCCTTGGTAAATATTTTAACTATTTACAAGATCGCCACAATAACAAAAGAAGCATCTGTGGCCCATTTACCCAGAGGCCTCTGGGTTGCTGGAAGACAACCCAGATGCTACTCACAATTCACTGGTGACAATGAAAACTCTCCACAACTACTTCTTTTTTTTTTTTAGAACACGCCTTCTGCATTCTTCGTCGCAAGATGGCGGCTGATATTCCCAAAGTATCAGTCTTGGTTACATGGGTTTAACCACCTTAAAAATAACAACATATATATATATATATATGTGTGTGTGTGTGTGTGTGTGTGTGTCCCATTTCAGAATGTAGGTAGGATGTGGAGAAACCTGATCATTATAAATAAGTCTTGTGCTTGGATTAGCAATGTGGTTTCCCGCCCCCACCCACCCATGTTCTATCTGGAACAGTTCAAGGTTAGCTTTGTGTCAGAGTCTTAGATAAACTTGAACTGCTATTTGGCGAGTCAAGCAACATCTCCCTACCCCCTCCTTGCTTTCTCAATCTCTCTCTCTTTTTGCCCTGGATTTTGTTTCAGGTGTGAGCACATGTGTGTATATTGTTGCCACCTCTTAATTATTATTACTCTCAGCAATAAAGCGCAAAAAATAGAAAAAATAAAGGTACAATTGGAAGAGTTTGACAAACTGCCAAAATAGAGCCAGGTTCAGCCACAAGTAGCAAATAAAAGTTTCCAAGGTAGATGCACTCCCATGCTGCTAAAAAAACTCCACTGTTAGGGCATAAGACCGATGAGGCTGTGAGACTGCAAGCACAAGGCCTTCGAAGCAAAACCAGAAACAAAAACAGTTAAAAACGCTCATAAGACTAAAATCTAAAATAACAACTGCAATCTGATCCAGTCTGAAGTGTTCAATCTGGGGAATTCAGCGGCTAATTTAAAAGCAACATAGTATTTAGAATAAAAGAAAGCAGAAACGAACGCAGAGCTCCTGCACAGCAGCCTCTTCCATCATCAACTTAACTCTCCTTCAACATCACCTCATCAGACTGGAAGCATAGTGTGCTGAGTAATCAAACCATGCTTTTTCAATGAAATTATCCTTTTTGAACATGAAAAGCCAAACTGTCTGCATCTTCCTTTGGGCCTAAAGCAGACCTGCACATACCCCACCCAACTGAACACAGCCCATTGATTGGCCAAATATGACAGGCCACCAATGGGTGGATAAAGCCCCCGTTGCTATTGTTCTAGGTAGACAGCAAAGCCAGGAGATTGACCACACTTTGAGTTTGGTCTGCTGGATCGTAAACTGCAAAGGTCTGCTTTAAATGCACCTTGTTTGACACTTCTGTCTGATGTAATTCAATAAAGACAGCCCACCATTCAAGAACATTCTACCCAATCCATTAAAAACAAACAAAGCTCCTAATTTAAAACCTGCCATGACAGAAAGCAGTGATATATAGATATATAATCAGTATTCAGATCGGTTGATCACAAAAGTCCAGGATACCCGACCATCTTCTGATATATATACACCCAGCCAACCTTAAGATCTTCAGAAGAAGCCTTGTTGGTCATTCTGTGACCAACACAATGTCGCCATGATGTAATATCTGAAAAGTGGGCCTTCTCAATAGTGGCACCCACTCTTTTTCTCCATTTCTATCAGCACTCACCACCTAAGTTCACTATTAGAGGGAGTGACATCCATTTTATGGTTTTTGTCACCTTTATATCCCACACCTGCCTTTCACTAAAGTTATGAGGGTGTAGATAGGGTTCCTGGGTGGTCTCTCAGCCACCTACAGACCAAACCGAGACCTGCTTAGCTTGAGCACGTGTGCTGCATCGTGTGTCCCAGCATGGCCAATGGTCAAGAATGCTCGGAGGTGTAGCCCAAGACAAGGCACCAGATTGGGGAAGCCTGGTTTAGACCATGGCCTGTGGGGCTTTAAGGGCTAAAATTGTTCTCCATGCAAAGGAAGCTGCCTTATACCAGGGAGTCAGACTCTTTCTCCATCTAGTCCAATGTTGTTTACTCTGACTAGCAATAGCTCTCCAGGGTCACAAGGTTGCTTACCTGCCCCTTTTAACAGGAGATGCCAGGAACTCCTCCCTGCCGGAAGGACCACGCAGCTCCAATGGACAGTTCCCTGGGGCGGCAGACTCTGGCCTCATCCATCGGCCAGAGAACCAAGGGCCACTGGGAGGCTGCACCCCCTGCCTCCCAGGAGTACTAACATCACAGCAAGGGGGAGACCAACCTGGCCCCATACATCAGCTGGAGAGGGAGCAGCTGCAGGGAGCTTGTTTTGCCCTTCCCTGCCAAAAAGAAAGAAAGAAAAAGAAAGAAAAACCTATAAGAACCTTTTAAACTAAGAACTGGTGCCTGAGTTTTGCATTCTTCTTCCTCCTCCCTCCCAATCCCTTTTCCTTTTGTGTCATGTCTTTTAGATTGTGAGCCTGAGGGCAGGGACTGTCTTCTTATTAATCTTTGTAAGCCACTCTGAGAGCCTTTTCTGGCTGAAGAGCGGGGTATAAATGCAATAAATAAATATAAATAAATAAACTGAACCTGAGACCTTATTTCATTAAAAGCATGCCACTGACTGACCTACATACTCTTCCCTGATTTTGTCAGTCACGCCCATAATGATCAGCCCAGGGGTATCCCTGAATTTATATTTTCCCCTCTTACAGAGTGGAACTGGGAACCTTTGGTGGTGGTGGTGGGTGTAAAAAATGACTAAGAGCATAAGAGCATAAGAAGAGCCATGCTGGAGTAGATAATCTAGTCCAGCATTCTGTTTACACAGTTGCCCACCAGCTGCCTGTGGGAAACCCACAAGCAGGACATGAATACAGTAGCGAGCTCCCACCCATGTTCCCCAGCAACAACTGGTGTACATAGGCATACTGTGTCTGATACTGAAGGTAGCACATTGGAGGTCAGTAGACATGTTTCTGGCTTTGGCAGCCTTCCCCAACCTGGTCCCCTCCAGATGTGTTGGGCTAGAACTCCCATCATCCCCAACCAGCTGGAGTCATCGCCCAACACATCTGGAGGAAGGCTGGGATATAGTTTTTAAGATATACTGCAGCCCCCTCCCCAATATTCTTAAAATGAATTACTCTTACAAGTTTAACTTTTTAAGGAGTGTTTCTCCCTATACGAGCCTTCTTCAGTCTGGTGCCCTTCAAATGTTTTGGACTACAACTCCCAGCATTCCTGACCATTGGCTAAGCTGACTAGGGCTAATGGGAATGGCAGCCCCAAATATCTGGTGGACGCCAAGTCTGCTCTACACAAACCTACTTATGTCTTAAGACCTTCAAAGGAGCCTAGGACTAGGAGGCTCCTCTCTGGGTGGTTTTTGCTGGAGGAAGCTTATTATGGAGAAATTAGGCAGAGAGCCTTCTTCATGGTGGTACCCCAATGTCCTCGCCATTGAAGCTTGGCTAGTGCCAATGCTGCTATAATTTCAGCACCAGGTTAAAACTTACTTATTTGCCCAGGCATTTTAAAGTGTTATGCTGGGTTTATGTCTAGTTTACTCAGCTGTTCTTTATGCCTCCAATTTGTTTTCCTTGAGATTTGTTTGAACGGTTTTATCATATTATGTTGTGGCAAATTTTGTTTTTTCTGCCTCTCTGTATCCTGCCCAGATATTCTAGGATGAATGTGGGTTTAAAATACTTTTCTTAAATCATAAATAAATACTATTCAAGAAGAGTAGGTGCTTGCATCTTGCTAAATCTGCCTCCAGCCCACAAAAAAACCCCTCCAAAACAAAAAACGAACAAACTCAAAATGAAACAGAAGAACAACAAAACCCCTCTCTTCTCCTTCACACTGAAACCTGAAAAGATCCCTCCCTCTAAATGACATTGAGATCAATGGGATCTGCTTTCCCCCACACATTTAGGATCTCCGTGTTAGAAGCGCTAAGAAGTTGGTGTCATCTTGTTTCCTAAAAAAAAAAAAAATGCTTGTAAAATTAACAGCTGCCTTTTTGAGTGGAGCATCACACCTTTAAATAAGCTCAAGCTGTCGCTGTTGTTGTCTGGAGGAATGTGTGTGGTTTACATTTCACAGCTCTTCACCAAAGCAATGAATGAATGGTGACTGGTAAACAAACATTCTTGCCTCTCTGTTGTTTCAGTGGCCCTCCAACGACGTGCATGAGCCACAAAGGGAAAAAAATATTTATCAGGCGGGTGCTCGGCTCTGATTCCGCCGGGGCCATCATAAAATACGGCACCATCCAAACATTTTCACAGCTGAGTTTGCACTTTCATAAACAGACGCAAACAGCAGTCTTTGGAGGTCAACAACGAAAAATAAACGGACCCGAGGGGCCCCTTTTGTGGCACAAAGGAGAAGAAGCTTTCAAGCACTTAGGACAGAATGGGACAATCTGGGCTTTCTCTTCTGATCTTCCGAATATGTTTGCTGTTAAGAATAACGGATTTGAGAAGTTCAGGGTTAGCACAGGAAAGCATTAAGGGAAAGGGATCATTCAAATGCCATTCAACTTCCACTAAGTCTGCTGATCTGGGTGAAGGGCAGGGATGGGGAACCTGTGGCCCTCCAGATGTTGGAAGGAATGGGTGAGGATTTTGTTCAGTTCTTTTTTAAAAAATAAGGACGTACTAACATTTGCAAATGTCTTCACAAACGGGAGGGAGAGAACTTTTCAATTTATTTATTTTTTTAAATGAATGAGGGAGAAAGTCAAACTAACAGATTCATCCACCCCTAGTTGTTGGATCCCAACTCCCATCAGCTTCAGCCAGGATGGCCAATGCACAGAGAAGATAGGAGTTGTATACAACAATATCTGGAGGGTGGCAGGTTCCCCAGCCCTGCCATTTACTTATATATCTTTATTTATCTAACAGTATTTTGGATCACTTACATTAAAATAAATTTCCTAGTGATGTACCAAAATACAGCATAAGATCATAATTAAATACTGTATATTATTACTGTATACAGAAGACAAGATTACCTTCCTTGGAATGCTTGTTGGAAAAAGTATGTTTTCTTAGGAATGGGAGAATCAGCAAGGCCAGAGGTCATTGAGGTTCTCCGACTTTCTCCTCAAACCTTGGTTCACCTCATTCTCATTCTGGAATGTGAGCTTCCCCCCACCAATTGAACTGGAAAAGCATGCATTTAGGGGCACATTTCTCAAGTGTGCACCCAAATGCATACTTTCCCCTCAATGACTAAGGGTGCAATCCTATGCATGTTTAGAAAGAAAGAAGTCCTACAACTCCCAGCATTCCCCAGGCAGCAGCATTGGCATTGGGACATTCCTATTTTCACTAGGGCTCCAAAAACCCAGAAGGGTTGGTGCCTTAATTGTAGTGGTAGAGAGTTCCAGAGAGAGGAGGGGTGCTATGACTCTAAAGGCCCTATTCTGAGCCATCATGGACCGGACCTCTGAAATCTTGTGCATCACCAGCCACCAGGATGGTATCTCCTGATGAGCACGACAACTGAACAGGCAGGTAGGGGATCAGGCCATCTCTTAAGTATCCTCGCCCTAAGGTGTTTAGTTGACATAAGGGTGGCCTTGCTGGATCATTCCTCTAGTCAGGAACAGTGGTCAGCCAGGTGCTTCCAAGAAGCCCACAAGTAGCACAAGATGTGATGCTAACACCTTTCCCTTGTGGCTTGCTCCCAGGATATGATATTTAGAGGTGCACCATCTCTGTGATTATTTCTTGTCTCCCAGGCCTTTTGAGATGTTTCCCACTCCCCACAGGCCAGGGGTTTTCAACATAACAGTTACTGCTGAGAGCCCATCTTCTTCATGCCAAGTTCTAGCAGCTGCTGTTCTCTGCTTCAAACCCATTAAGCTACATATCAAAGTAAGAACAAACCAAAAAGAAAAGAAAACACACAGTACACTCAAAAGAAACACATTAGCAGATAAGGCAGGGAAGGAAGATAGCTCATGATGTGTATTGCTGAGCAGCAGCTAAAAGAAATTCAAAGAAATCGAATACAAATTGTACAGCTTCAATATCCCAGCAGCTGAAAAGAGTTCAACTTCAAGGCTATCACTGTCAGGAAGGAGAGTGGGGGGGGGGGAACCCACCAACCCAAAACCAAATACAAATTTGCCCTAGAGCAAAAGAACATTAGTAATATCAGGAAGAGGATAGACAGACAGTAAGTTATGGACATAAAACCCTTTGTAGCCAAACCAATTAACCTTCACCCTAAGGCATCCCTTTTTCTCCTGGCCTTTCATTTAAAGAGTTTTACAATTTACAGCCTGCGTTTCTCAGGGGAGGTCCTCCTGCATCACTCCATTTGCACATTTCAGGGCAGCCCACATGGGATCCTGCTACGTCAGAAGCCGCACAGCCTGGCCAAGACCAGGAAAAGCCACAGTGAGAAAGATGGAATTTAGAGAAGGTCTGGGCTAGGAAAATCCAGGGGTGTCACTGAGCACGCGTGAGAAAAAACCATCTGCTTAGAGCAATTTCCTCCCAAGCCCCCAACCTGGCACCCTCCAGATGATGTTGGACTAGAAACCCCACTATCCCCAGCCAGCACAGCAAATGGACAGGGATGATGAGAGTTGTAGTCCATCAGGAGGACACCTGAGTGAGGAAGGTTGGCTCAGAGGAATTATTCAGGAGGAGGAGGAGGACTTTGATTTTATGCATAATCCTGGAGAATAGAATAGAATTGGACACAGGCAAGGAATTCCCAAATTCAACCAATGTTCATCTGAGTAAATTATATTGTCAACATTTAAACAGTGAGCATTGCTTTCAGGAAAGCACTCATAACATTTCTTCTCCTGGATGCTCAAATCCTTATACTGTGGTGGCATCATCACCATCATTGTCATCATTATATTACTACTACTGCTGCTATTACCCACCCTTCCTCCAAAGAGCATAGGGCAGGTCAACCACTGGACTTCATGGCTGAGTGGGGATTTGAACGTAGGTCTTCCCAGTCCTCTTGTAACACTCTAGTCCAGCCCCCCCCCTAACCTTTTTGAGTCTGTGGGTATATTTGGAATGGGGGGGGGAGGGAAGTTTTGTGGGCACCACCACAAAATGGCTGTCGGGGGACTTGGCCAGTCAGAAAATGTTCAGAGTGCCCCCACACTTCATCTGTGCTAGTGGGCATGTACATACACCGTGTGTGTGTGTGTGTGTGTGTGTGTGTGTGTGTGTTGTGCTTGCTCTCTCCCCTCTTCTCTCTTGCTCCTCTCTTGCTCTCTCTCTCTCGCTCTCTCTCTCTCTCTCTCTCCCCCTCCCTCTCTTTCCAGCTGATTTCTCTTTTATACATAGCTTTCACTCACAGGTCCTTCAGTTCTCACAACCGCCAGGGGATCCCCTGATGTAGCATCTTGTGAGGTCTTACATTCAGCACGAGATCTCATGGCAGTGACTTTCTTGCTCAACATTACTGGAGGAGTCACCAGTGCATTGCCATGTTTCTGGGGACACAATGGCACCCGCAGGTACCATATTGGGGATCTCACAGCTCAAACCTACACAACACAACATCTAACACTACACACAACACTGGCTTCCTTATTTCATCACTTTGTTTCCATACAGGGAGCTGTTTCTTTGGAACCGAGGGGTCTTTGAAGTATAAGTAACAGGATGGGGACATTGTTGGGGGAGAGAAAGGGGGTTTAACTTTTCTCCCTGGCTGTGGTTCCTATCCAGTTTTGAACCACCACACTTGCTATTTGTAAGGAAGGAAAGCTCCCAATCATGCCAGTAGAAACTTCCCTTCCAGTAGAAATGGCAGGCATTTAGGTGTCTGGGTTAGGGACCAGACTGGAGCTGCAGTGAGGGAAAAGAGCTAAGTCCCTCATCCTCCCCCACCAAGGTCCCAATCCAGATCCAGTACCGGCTACTTACACATTCAATGCCATTCATGCAATTGCTAGTTGAGTGAACGTTGCCACATTTAGTTTGGTCACATGAGTGGACTTCACTGGAGGCATTTTTTGTTCTGTTTTTGTGTCCATATGAGCTGCCAATGGTTCACAACAATGCTATAACATGCTGTACTAAGCCTAATGTTAAAACTATCATGTCTTCCCAATTTTTGCCTGATTATTTCCCCTGGAACCTTTAATGCGGGGGTGGGCAACATGCAGCCCGTCGGCCACATGTGCCCCCTGGCCTTTTCCCACCCCAGCGACACCAACAAATTTGCTGCAGATACTCAGCAATATGGCAGACAAAGAGGGCCGCTTTTCTCTTGTGTTATGGGGGGGGGGGAAGCTGTGGTTTGCCACCACAGTTCAGAATCACAGTGGTAATGTAAAGCTAATGTAGTTTGTGCCATCGCTGTGCATCTTGCTTGTAAGGCACACGCAGAGATTTCAGATGCCAATGCAGGGCTGGCCCACCCATGAAGCAGGGTGAGGTGCACACATCAGGGGGTGGAGCTGGAGGAGCGGTGAATTGTGTTGCGCCCATGCTCCAGCCAAGAGAGCCCACCACCACTTCTAGCGGGTGCTCTAGAGAGCCCCGCCACCTGCTCTCCCACTCTGGCATTTGCCACAGAAAGAGAGTGGCCAGTGGGGTGTTTGGAGCAGCTGCTGGCTCCCTTTTTCTGCGGGGCTCTCTGGTTCTATTGTGAGATCTCTGCTGTGGCCCACAACATCTCATAAGATCTTGGTCTTGTCCTGTGAGTTCTCGGGAGAGCTCCGCAACCACTCGTGAGCCTCCACACAACAGCAAAGGTAAGGTGGGGATGGGCACATGCAGCGGTGGCAGGGAGGGAGGGACGCATGGCAGAAGCAGCAGGAGTTCTGCTTCAGGTGGCAAGAGAGCTCACGCTGGGCCTCTGCCAATGTGAATGGAGCAAGAAAGAGTGTGATGGGTGGTGGTGTCCCGATTCAACTGAAGGAGGTTATCCATGATGCCAAAAGCCAACTATAGTTGCACACCAGGCCTGTATTCAGCCTAAAAGTTCTGGGGAAGCCATCAAAACAGTAGGGGGAAGTTTACCTGGTTTGCAGGCCTTTTAATGACAAAATAGTAGACTGTTTTTTTAAAAAAATTATATGTTAGTAAAAAAAAAAAAGTTGGGGGGTAGAGAAAATTTAGGGGACAGCCACCCCCAACCCACCCCTGGCTATAGGCCCATTGTACACATTCCCACTGAATTCCAACAGAAAACCCAAGCATGACCCAGAAGCTTTTACAGTCCTAATGGGTCAGGAGAGACCAATGGGTCGTCAGAGTCACCACAGGACCTGGGAACTCTTAAATCTGCAACCAGAAGTGGCTCGCTAAAAGTGGTGCAAAGCACCATCTAAAGGTTGATGACTCCATCCCATGACTCCTGGCACCAACTTTCAGGCCATGGTGCCATGAATAGTGCCATGAGGCTTAAACAAAGGCTGTAAGAGAAATATGGGGAAACTCAACATCTAGTAGGGTGGCCACTTGTGAATTACCAAAAAAAAAGAAAAGAAAAGAGCATAGGCAACAAGAACAACAGGGCAAAAGAGGACACTTTTGAATTCATGGAGGAGAAGGCTATCAATGGCTACTAGTCCTGATATGCTATATGTTTCTTCCAGTATCAGAGGCAGTATGTCTAAGTACTCCAGTTGCTGGGAAACATGGGCAGGAGGGTGCTGTTGCACTCATGACCTGCTTGGGGGATCCTGTGGGCAGCTGGCTGGCCACTGTGTGAACAAAATGCTGGTCCAGATGGACCCTTGGTCTGATCCAGCAGGGCTCTTCTTATATTCTTATGACACCTATTCACATAAAAAATTGTTTATGCTAATTTATATGTATAGATGCAAATTTAGAGATCATTACCAGATCATTATTAGAGAAATACAATACATCTTACCATAGTTCAGAAAACTGACTTGGTGCTCCATGTGTCTTGCTCAGTCTGTTGCCCAGGAGCTCTTGACGGGCAACTTCATGGCCCAGATCTTCCTTATTAGGATCATAGGATCATAGAGTTGGAAGGGGCCTACAAGGCCATCGAGTCCAACCCCCTGCTCAATGCAGGAAACTAGAGGAGGGGTCTCCCATCCAAGTAATAACCAGGCCTGACCCTGCTTAGCTTTCCACTCCCAGACAAGCTGAGCCAGTATGAGCCACAGCCCTGTATGGCTCTGTATGTTTAAACCAGATTTGGACAGGACACAGCCCTTCAACTAGAGGACACCATCAAAATAGAGGATGGTCCTCTGACAGCCCTTCAACTAGAGGACTGTCCTCTGTAAAAGAGGACACATGGCCACCCTAATATCTCACTAGCATCAGGAGAGTGCATCTGTTTGCAGAAACCTGTTTTCATTGGTCAACTGTTATCAATTGTTATTCCTGGATCAGAGTACATTGAGGAGGGGGCATGCCCTAACGATCCTGCCCAATAGTTACTAATCCTGTCCTTCTTAAACTTACTTGCCTATCTTTTCTGACTGACTTATACATGTATGAAGACATTTCAGGAACCTCTTTGGGTGACTGATCATATTAGGTCAAAGTCGATATGCACATTTTGCTAGTGACTTCCATAAGAACCCAGCATGACCTTCCTTTTGAAAATGCCGCAACGGACCATTTTGTCAGGGTAAGCAGAAGGAAGTGTTTTTATTTCCTCCACTTGATCTCTCTTGAAAGATAACTAGACATTCAGGTAACTACTTAAGTGGAACTCTTGGTGTCGGGTTACCAACTTTTCCCTCTTTTTAATACCCCCAGGGCAAAGAGCAACTGTTAATGACACACTTACCGGAAAGAAGGTTAAGTCTGTTGACACTGAACTGTAGACAGCAATACGCTTCAACACTTGCACCATCCTGACTCAATCTATTGAAACCAGTTGAGATTTTGCAGGTTTTCTAGGAACCGAAAATGTAGCATTGTAAAGGCTGGAAAAGTTGTATTTATTGATAATCTGTTTAAAAGTTACAAAATGAATGATGCACAAAGTTGAATAAATATCTAGCTATTTCCCAGATAACCCATGGATTGGATCCAGGATCTATCTGCCTTCCGCAAGTGGACAGGACTTTTCATGAGAGGAAGGGCTTTGCTCCCTCCACCCAATTTGGGGGGATCTCCCCTCCTCTGCATGCCACAGCTCACCACACTGAGCAGGGTCTCCTGGCTACCTGTGTGACATTTTCAAGGGATTGGAGGAGTTGGAAGGATGGGGCAGGAAAGTCCACTTCCATCAATACAGTTGATCCAGTGTAAATCTAAACCCTAGCCCTAGTTTTGAGACCTACCGGTATATTATAGCTCTACTTCCTTGTGCTGATTTGTCACTTGTATTTGTGATATGCAACTAATGGCCTTTGACTGGGATGGCAATCCATTCAGATATAGCCATCCAGTTGAACAGAGATCATTTAACTTGGTTTAACACCAGATTCATGCTGGCATCGGCTTTGCATGCAGATATCTTCTGTTGGATCACCATGTCTGCGTTTAAGACGATGTTGAAAGCAGGAACACATAAGGTCTTATTGTTTTTATATGTCTATCCCAACTTTCAGTATAAAACATTTCAAGGACTCTAACCATTTCAGAACATAAGCCAAAATGTGTAACTAAACAATGCTAGATCTGTTCCATCATTCACTTTTTTTTTTCATACACACACACACACACACACACACACACCACATGAAAATCACAAAAATGATAACAACAGCTGAAGGTGTAATTAAAGCAATCATGTATGAAAAGATTGGGAAAATAAAATTGTCTTCACCATTTAGTGCCTAAAAGCTAACATAGTCAGTGTCATTCAAGTGTATCTGGGAGAATATTCTACAACTGGGGTTCCACCATTTGCTGAACTAGCTGAAGTTCCGAAATCATCTTCAAGGGCAGCCCCACATAAATTACTCTGTGGTAATCAAGTCTGGATGTTACCTGGGCAAGGGTAACTTTGATACCATTATCCATGATTTTTTTTCTAGTCTCCCAGATGATTACTGAAATGTGGTTTATGTGGGACTGCTCTTGAAAATATTTTTGAGGCTGCTTTTACTGCAGTTGGGAGGGGGAAGAGCAAATGCAGCCAACACTGGTGAGAACAAGAGAAGGAAACAGCTGAGGGGAAACTGCAGTGACTTTTCACCCTACAAGAGAAAAAACAAGGGTGTTATGGTAAATCTAAGATCATATGGCAAAGAAAGGTTGGAAGGGGCACTTCAGACACAGATGCCATTACTGGCAGTGAGAATCAGTGAGCATTACAGGTACTTGGAGGCTTCTGTATAGAATACATACGCCTCATTATGTGAAACAGGACTTGGGTTCAAGGCCTCGACTCCAACCATTTGCATCTAGACACCCATCATCACCTCAGTTACTTTTGCCAAGATTTATTGGGAAAGGTATTCTGTAAACATGTTGCTGCTCATATTACTAGTAATGATAACAATCATTTGCACATGGCTTGAGTAAAACAAAATACTGTACAGTAACAAATTCTTGTAATAATCCTGTAAACCACTCCAAGCATTCGGATTAAAAATGCAGTCAGGTGAAAGTGCTAATCAAACATTCCTTCATGAGAGATCAGATCTTTATTTCAGCAGATATTCAATAATTTGGAGTCAGCCAAAACTAGAAAAAAACCTGCACATTTCATCAACCACCCCTCCACACAAACAAACAAAGAAACAAACACAAACACACCATACTGTTGCAAATGAATGGTTCACATTACACTTAAGTAGTATTTTGTGTGTTAAAAAAATACCCATCTTTAATTAAAGCAGAATTTATGACACATGAATCAGTGATATACACATATGTACAGTTGTGTTATACTTGAGGGTGGATGAGAACACAGATTTTTTTGCTCCCTAGCAATAAACTTTCATTGGTTTGTTTGCTTTATTAATTTCTACTCCACTTTTGATCCATAAAGGACCCTTCAAGGTAACAAATATAATTAAAACTATTGATTCAATTAAAACTATTAAAATCATCAAATAAAAATTCAACCAGCCAAAACCAGTACAGAGAGAGAATATAGGTAGTGATGCTGCCAAAATTCACATTTCCTGGCATAGCAACACCAATATCTTTGTTCTTGGGACTAAGGAGGTGATCATCATGAGGGGAAGCATCCTCTGGCATAGAGAGAGCTGAGGCTTGTTGCAAAGCTCATCTTAATATCAGGCAAGTGTTACAGCCTCCAAGTTCTTCTCTGGCTTACACTAAAATCCTGGCTGAAAAAGAACTTCTTGCCTTTATCCATCCTACCCACCCAATCATCTGCCTCAAAGCTCCATCCCACTCTTCCTGGTATATCAGCGGAGGCTCTGATCCTGGAAGCACTTGAGGGAAGGGATGAAGTTCAGTGGTCAATCACATGCTTTCCACGCAGAAGGTCCCAGGTTCCAACCCTGGCATATCCAGGCTGGGAAAGCCTCCTTTTGGAAATGTGGAGAGCTGCTGTCAGTCAGTGTAAACAATGCTAAGCTAGATGGACCAATGGTCTGACTTGGAATCTTCCTAGTCAGCATCTCAACCTAAGAAGTAGAGCTTGCTGAAGGGATGCCCCATGTTGCCAACACTCTACTTTCTAATGGTGGCTTTGGTCTGGGTGCACCATCAGCTTTGTTCTTGGGATTGAGGAGGTGATAATCAGGAGGGGAAGCATCCTCTGCCATAGAGAGAGCTGAGGCTTGTTGCAAGGAGTGAGTCCTTGGCAGTTCCAAGGGTTAGGATGTTCTTCACAGCAGTTGTGCTACCCTAGAGTCCCTATTAGGGGGACTCAAGTTCTCCTGGTCCCAGCATGTTCTGGAGGAGGAGGGGGGGTGAAGGAAGTTCACTTTCCAAGGAGGCCCTATCTGCCAAGTTCTAGGATCTGGACAGTCCTGATAATGGCAGAAACCACCAACAACCAAAATGATGGCAACTGTCCACATCATCTGAATCTATAGCCATGATCACCAGACCCGACTGCACAGAAAACCAGTGGTGCAGCTAGCTGATTTTAGATCTTGGACTTTATGGCCTTATGCGTTCTCCCTTTAGAAGGCTGTGTGTATTACTTCAGTTATGAGGGACACAACTAACATGTCTCTCTTCTCCCCTCAACCACAATTCCATGCTTTACAACTGCATTTGCATTCCTGTTACACTAAGAACAACAAAACAACAAACAACGACGATAAAAAAAAAACTGTTTACCTAGCCTGCTTTCAAGTAGAAAACTGTTTAGCTAGCCTGCTCTTTTCTTTTCTTTTCTTTTTTTAAAGAAATGCTCTGAGAATGTGCAGCTTCACATTTTAAACTCGCTTAAGGCACGATCCTATGTATGTTTAGAGGGGGGAAAGAAAGGTTCTACAACTCCCAGCATTCCCTGAGCTGTAGGACTTTTTTCTGCCTAAACATGCACCTTTAATTCATAGCACCATCATAACTTTAGAAATAAAGTGGAGCTTGCTTCTGTGCCCTGATGCCTTCATCACCTGCCACCCTCTGGGTGGTCATCCTCACACCCCATACTGCAGGGCCATGGACTACCCACAAGTTTCAGACCTGGCTGCAGCACTGCAGAAAATGTATCTTAAACAAAGATGATATTTTTGTAAGAGTTGATGGAAAATGCAGCATACTGGGGAACTCCAAGGACCTCTCCTCCGATTTATTTTGCCGTCGTGTTAACAAAGCTTCATAGCCATCTCTCTCTCTCTCCCTCCCTCTCTTTTCTTTTTTCTTTTTCATTTATGGATGCATTGAGAACACACACATACATCTGAGTGCTTTTTAAAGTTTCCAGTGGAAAAATAGGAATAGCCATTTTCTGCAGAATAATTCAGAGCATATGGTCAAAAAATATCCTTTGCTATGGCTCTTGGGCTTATGATGTTTAATTTAAAATAGAATTTCCCTAAATAAAAAACAAAAAAAAATGGGTTCTTTATGGCATATAAGCTACTAAAGTGGTACCATTCTTTTTCTCGGCATTGTTAAATGGCAATGCTTTTAAAACATTTTATACCACCTTGGTTTCTTGGCTCCTTCTCATCAGAAAATAAAAGCTATATTATACATCTTTCCTTATGATGACTTAAGGCTCTCGGAATCTTGCTGGCCTTGTTGTTGTTGTTTTTGCATGGGTCGCGCTTTCTCTTTCTCTCTCTTTTATCATCATCTGCCTAATTTTAGAAGACCCACTCATTTCACCCAGCAGAATTACTCAGCCAAATTAATTCAACCCTCAGGAGAGGGGGGGGGAAGCTTTAAAAATAAAAATATATAAATAAATAAAAGTAGTCAAAGAACAGCTAGTTGTGAAATGATGGCAGGGAACTTTCGTGATGATGTCAACCCTTGTTAAAATGGAACAGATTGTTTCCACAGCAAGCATCTAACAAGCAGATGTCCAGGTGCTCTCTCATTTTCCATTCACCCCTTCTTTGGTTCTAAATACCCCCCCCACACACACACACACACATACACATCTCCATATATATATATATATATATATATATATATATATAATCTCCCCCTTCTGTATTAGAACTCCCTAGTGCGTAATAAGCACTCTAAACACAGTCTAATTTATCTGAGATGATTTTCATCCTCTAGAAATATACAATAAAATAATTAGGGCTGGAGTTGGCCCGAAGTCCAAAATCCAAGGTCAGGGAGGCACCAGTGGACAGACAGCATCATTGGGCAACTGCTGAGGACCATGGTCCAGTCCAGCCATGTCCATTGGCAACCCTTAGAACCTAGTGGCACTGTTCCTTCTCCTCTTTGCCCACTTTGAGTGACAGGAGTGAAGGGAAGGGGCAGCAGGTGCTGCCCACCACCTCTCCTTTTTCCTTTTATGGATGAAGCCCACACTCCAGTAAAAGATTGGGTCCATAAGAATTAGGCAAGTGAATGGGCAAGTGTGACAGTGTCAAGGAGAAAGGGCCCCCTAATATCTGGAACTGGCGTTGTCCAAGGTCCGTTATATTGGACCCATTTCAGAATCCATCTAAAATGCCTGGGATCCAAAAAGGGACTGAAACAACAGTCAAGGCCTCACCACCCTGGTGCACCCCCAGGGATGTCATAACAGTGTGCCAGGGTCCAGAGAAGGGGTAGGCAATGTGGTGCCCATGTGCCCCCAGACACCTTCCTTGGTGCCCACAGAAACACCCTACTCATCCCAATTTTAATTTTGAAATATTTTTATATTTTATCATTGGCAGCTGGGATTGCTTCAAAGTAAAGTGGGAGCCTCTAGCTTCTGCCATCTTATTTATATATTTATTTATAATTACATTTATATTATCCCTTTTTTCCCTCTTGCAAGGAACCCGAGGTGGCTTATATGGTCCTTCTCATCTCCATTTTTATCTTCACAACAACGCTGTGAGGTAGGTTAGGCTGAGAGTCAGCAACTGGCCCACAGTCACCCAGTGAGCATCCTTGCCAAGTAGGAACTAGAACCCAGATCTCCTGAGTGCCAGTCAGTCCAACACTCTAACCACTATGCTACACTGGCTCTCAATTTGAATTTCCTATGAATGCTGCTGGACAGGTTACTAGCCATTGTGACTAGCCATGCCCATGGCAGCCATTTTATAGTTGTGCCCAAGATAGTTTCTCAAATTTCCAAATGTGCCCATGAACCAAAAGCTTGCCTACCCCAGTCTAGAGGCTCCCAGACTTGCTGCACCGCCCATCATGGGGGTCTTCCCCATTTCTTCTCCCGTGAAGCCATCTGTTATTCCTGGATTAATTACAAGCTGAATGGTGACAGAGTCCTACCATCACCAATAAGTGTTTGAAATGTCAATTGATGAATCAGTGCAACTGATACCGGTAACTTAATCTATTATGTGCATATCACCAATCAGATTTCAACAGGAGCTGGGAAAGAATACTACTAATTGCTTGTGATGCTGATGGAACGATTTATTCTGCTTTCAGAAATGTCCAGGAGGTAGAAAATGGGCATGCCACCTCTAGATCATGTGGTAATTTCCCTGGCAAAAGTGAGGAAGATGCACAATGTTCTGTGGTTCTTCTGATCTTAGAAACTTCAGATCGGATTCTAAGAGAATGTTGGCATCACCCAACTCATTTGATTTAGCCTTGCAAATTCAGAAGAGAGGTAAGCCCTGTTCAGGTGTTCAGGAGTTCAGGAGTTCAGGTGAGTGCTTAAAGTGTGTAGAGAGTTGGGACCATGCACACTGACACTGTCTCTTATGTCTCCAGGTGCACCGGTCCCACCCCCCCTCAGTTCAGACCTTGCCATGTTGAACTGGCAAGGTCTGGGAGTTCTACTCATGTTCACATGAATGCAAGTAGAACTCTCTGCACAATTGAGAACCATTTTTGTGTGCACTTTCGTAATAGATGCATTTTTTATATGCAAATTTGCCTAAAATATACATTTTTTCAAGCTCTTTCCCTCAATATAATGCTGTTTTACATGTTGCTTGCACTAATACATGCATTTTGTGTGTGTGTGTATGTATATATATATATATATATATATATATCAAACAACTGCACCACAAAATTCTGAGAAGTGCGGACACTGAAGGATTACTGTGTTCCAGATTGCATGTTGATCTGGGAGGTGCAAATTAGGTTGGTTCTTATTGAAATGTGAACCAAACGTATCACTCATCGAACCTTCCATTTGTTCTGATATGCAACCCCCTAACAGAGGAGCAACCTACTTCCAGTTTTGGAAGGTGCTACAGTGAAAGAGACAAAACAAGGAGGAAAAAAAGAATCCTCAAAAGCCTCAGAACCACAGGAATAGAAGTTGTGATGGAGAAATAATGTGGAAGGCAGAACAAATGCTACCTGTCAAGTAGAAAACTGCTGAATCCTACCCAGCAGCAAGAAGTACTCACACCAGGGCACTACATAAAATGACTTATCATGGTAAGTCTCAACATCCCTACGGAGTATTGCTGATGTGGGCCTGATGCTGAGAGAACACTGACTTTCCGAAGACCACCTAGTAGATTTGTGGTGGGGTGAGTTTTGAACCAGAAACTTTGTTCAGAGTTACAGTACATCACTACACCAGTTTCCCAGAAGCACACCCTACATATTGCTTTGTCTTCTTCCAGTGTTTACATATTTGGGGGCACAGACCCATATAGAGTTGTTACACTCTTCTTCTTCATACTAGCATGGGATGAAATTGTACCACAGATCAAAGGGATCATCACATTTAGTGGTGAAACTGATGCATTTCCTTTTCTATGATGCCGCGACAGCAGCAATGGACAAGTTCAGCTGGAAAATGTGACACTCGAGGAACAACTTCGATTGGAAAGCAGGAAAGAAAAAGAAAGTTGATAGGGGCTGGGGCTGTCATAAATCTTGTGATAGGAATGACAACTGAACAACTGACCATTACTCAATTGAGGCACAGTTACACGGAGGGAAAAATAGCAATGGATTAGATCCAAAGGATCCTTTCTGTGAACAGAAAGATCACCTTCCAATGGATAGGTGTCTTCCTCCAATTAAGGATGTATGGATTTGTCAGTTTCACTTTCTCTTGAACTTATTTATTTTCTACTCTTTTTTCGACGAAGAAGTTTGCAAATTTTAATAAATTCTTATAAAAACTGAACTGAAACAAAATTCGCTAGGTATGTGGAGAGAACCATATTGTATCTGCCTGCCATATGATTAGAAGCCTGTCAGAAAAAAAAGAAGTGGCAACCCTAAACATTATCACAAAATCACAAACATGGTTGAATACACAGGTATTCAAACCCATACTTTTAAGAGCAACACACTCAAAGCCCTGAGCCTGGTTGGATGAAGTTGTCAGTTTCGGCTTCTCCCACAATCAGTTTAAATTTAAAAAAATAAATCTTAAATTTATTTATTTATTTATTTATTACATTTATACCCCGCCTTTTTCCCTGCAAGGAACCCAAGGTGGCTTACATAATCCTCCTCCTCCTCTCCATTTTATCCTCACAACAACCCTGTGAGGTAGGTTAGGCTGAGAATCAGCAACTGGCCCAGTAAGTTTCATGGCCGAGTGGGGACTAGAACCCGGATTTCCCGAGTCCCCAGTCCAACACTCTCACTTTTTTGGGGGGGGAATCTCATAAAAAACAAACTGAAATGAAATCTAGAGATGGGAAAAGAAGAGATTTTTGAGCTTGCCTAAATTCTCCAAAAAATCACTTCAAAGTTCATTTTGGCTTGCTCCAGTTTTCATTTCCTGTGTTTTTCAGCTCGTTTGAATGGGAAAGTACACGTGTGTGTGTGTGTGTGTGTGTGTGTGTGTGTGTTTTAAGTGAACACTTTTCCCTATGAAGCACAAAAATGCATATCTTAAATAAAAAAAAAGATTCAGGACCTGCACAACCTCACCTGATTCAGATGCCTGATTATTATTATTTTTAATACTATATTCAGTGTTTCTTGATGTTTTGTGTTCATGTCTTTTAGATTGTGAGCCTGAGGGCAGGGACTGTCTTATTATTAATTTGTGTAAGCCGCTCTGAGAGCCTTTTCTGGCTGAAGAGCGGGGTATAAATGAAATAAATAAATAAATGTCACAGGGAAATAGAGCTGCCTGTGTGTCATCAGCATACTGATGACATCTGAATCAGGTGAGGCTGTGCAGGTCCTGGATCAGTGCACAGAGTCCACTGTTTGGCTGGATGAGAGCCAATAAACTGAAGCTGAATCCTGGCAAGGTTGAAGCCCTGTGAGTGAGTGGTCTCCGAGTCCAGGCAACAGGCTTATTGCCTGTTCTGGATGGGGTTGCACTCCCTTTGAAGACCAGGTTCGTAGTCTGGGGGTACTCCTAGTTCCATCACTGTTGCTGGAAGCTCAAGTGGCCATGGCAACTCAGAGTGCCCTTTACCAGCTTTGACTGGTCCGCCATCTACGGCCTCTCCTGGACAGGGATAGCTTGGCCACAGTGATACAGGCCGCGCTAGTAACCTCAAGGCTGGATTACTGCAATGTGCTCTATGTAGGGCTGCCCTTAGGACTGGTCCAGAAGCTGGAGCTAGTGCAGAATGCAGCAGCTCGACTCAGAGCTGCCCCCTTTCAGTATGTCAGTCCTTTTCTGAGAGAACTGCACTGGCTGCCTATTCGCTACTGGGCCAGGTTTAAGGTTTTGTTACTAGCATATAAAGCCCTAAACAACTTGGGACTAGGATAGCTGAGAGAGCGCCTTCTCCCTTATCAACCTGCCTGGTCACTGAGGTCATCAGATGAGGCACTGCTTGGCGGTTCCACATGGCCTGGCAGAATCCACCTGGAGTAGAGCCTTCAGTGTGGTGGCCCCCTTTCTGTGGAACTCCCTGCCTCTGGAGGCCAGGCAAGGCAGCACCAACATTGTGTCATTTCCAGGACCTGATAAACGCATTTTTATTTCACCAGGCTTTCCCTGCTTGACCAGCCATGGTTTTTATTGGTACTGTGTGGGGGTTTTTTAAAATAATTAAATAAATAATAAATAAATGTATTGTGTTTTATTCCTTTTATCTTTTATTGTCCACTACTCTGGAATCTGTTTGGTTGTGGAGCAATATATAAATGTTATAAACAAACAAATACACAAATAATAACTTCAAAGGGCTGTCCATCCAAGTCCAGTTTAAGGATAAAGAACCAGAAGAATGAAGAGCTGAACGGGCCTTGAAGTGGCTCATCAACAGTTAGCATCTGGACAGCGGGCTGAACGGGTAGGGGCACAGGGTCTCCCCTGCTCACAGTTCTCCCCACTATGGTGAAATATATTCTATCCCTATTTAAATGACAATAATTCTTTCTAAATTTGCCTCTGTAGCTATCAATGAGCATATGCATGTTTTATGCAGATCTGAGCCCTCTTTTGCCCTCTTTGTGTGTGTGTGTAAGTGGCCACCCCATATAAATGAACCTTTTTGGGGTAGAGATGCCAAGGATTGAACATGGGACTTTATGCATGCAAAGAAAAGATGCTCTGCCACTGAACTCATGGCTTGTTTTCCTTGCCCTTGTAATTGCTCACTCACTCAGGAAGGGCAGGTGATCAGGAAGGTGATGCGAAACAAGAGTGGCAGGGTGCTATTGCTTGGGGACTTCTCATGGGTAACTGGGTGATTACTGTGGGAACAGAATGTCCGGCTAGGGATGCATAAGAATTTCATTTTTGCTCACAAAACATGTGAGCATGCCCGGTTTGATGCTCCAAGCATCCGTCTCATTCCAACTTCCTGTTCGATTTGCACACGTTTCCTGCATGGAACTGAATCAGCCCTGCTTTAGTCCTGTGGAGGAAAGTTGCGCAAATTAGGAAATTTGCACAACGTTGGGGAAATGTACACAAATCTCCCATTCAGTCACAGCTCGATTTGTGCAAGTTCCCCTTTCACGCAGAGCGAGTAGCGATCACAAATGCAAACGGGACGGGAGTCAGGCACAAGATAAGTGGCGAGACGATGTTTGGAGAATCCTGGCAAACTCAAATATCGCTAGGTCACCCATCCCTAGCACTGATAAGCCTTTGGGTCTGATCCAGCAGAGCTATTCTTAGGTTCTTAATACATCCTCATTTTCAACAAGTGAACTTATGAAGTGAGTAGTAGGAGTAGTTTACTCCCATTGTGTTAGCAATGAAGACACTACAGGAGAGAAGTACTTTACTGCTGGAGTTACTGGCCGAGTAGGAGACTGCTCTTTGAGGGCATAGCTGTGAATTCTGTTGCACACATGCTGCAAATGGATGAACTTCTCTTCTGCACTGTTCACATTGCCAACACAGTGGGGAGTAAACTACCTCTGGTTTTAACTAAGTAGCCTTCAACCTGAAGTTTGGCATGGCTCAGTGAATGTCAACACCACATCAGGCTACTTTTTGTTTAGATGGAAATAAATCCAGGTGAATGTGTACCCTTAATGTCCTAAATCAAATATAGCCATGGGAAAACTGTCTTTGAGCCAGAGAAATGATCGATTACAGTTTTATGGTTACAAACTGAGCAGGTGTGCTTAGCTCTTGTAAAACCTCAGATTCATTCAGATGTATTTATAGTAAATTTTTACTCGACATCTGGTTCTCCCATTGTTGAATGTTGTTGGGGACCATGTCAAGAATTCAAGACGGTCTTTGAAACCCATTTGACCATTCTTAATATAGTGCATATGTAAGGCCTGTTACGGTTGAGTCTGTGAGCAGGCCATCACTGAACAGGGTGGCCGCTTGTGTGTCACCAAAAAAGAGGACATCTATCACCCCTCCCAAAAAGCGTCAAAAGATGACACCTGTCTGCATTAATTTTGCATATGCTGATTTATATGTGTAGATACAAATGTAGAAACAATTACTTTCATTTAAATAGAAATACAACACATCTCACCATAGTGTGGAAGATTGTGACTAGGTGACCTGTGTGCCTTGGAGGGCCTTTTCTGTGGCAGCCCCCAATTTATGGAACTCTCTCCCCAGTGACCTCCGCCATGCCCCTTCCTTGATTAGCTTCCACTGGGCATTAAAAACGTGGCTTTTCAGGCGGGAATATGGGGTGGGTTAGGATTTTTAAGTTTTGTACTGTTTTTAATTGTGTTTTACACTCTATTTTTCCCCTTGTATTTTATTGGACTGTACATCGCTCAGAGTGGCCAGATGACTGGCCAGATGGGCGATTCAAAAATATAATAAATAAATAAATAAACTTCAAGGCCCAGCTCTTCCTTCTTATGGGTCTTTATCTTTATACCAGGCTTGGAATGGACAGCCCTTCAACTGGAAGATGCCATCAAAACAGAAGACAATCCTCTGGCAGTCCTTTCAAATAGAGGACTGTCCTTTGTAAAAGAGCACATATGACCGCTAGGGATGTATGGATTTTGTTAAATGCATTCTGTCTATGTTTCGTGGATTGTCAGGTGTCTTTTGTTCCATCATCTTGTCATTCATGGAACTGGATTTTTTTTTTAAAGCAGAATTTCATTCTCTAGCACTAATCCGCATTAGTGGAAATGCAATGTAACTAATGCACACTTGCCCTAATGCAATTTAGTGCAATTCCCCCCTAAAAGTGAAAAACCAATCCACGGGTCCACGGCATCCACAGGACCAGAAAAAGCCAGTCCACTGTGGAATCCACAGGTCAGATGCATAACAATCTCAACTCATTTGAATCGACTGCAGAGTTGGAACCAGGGAGAGGCTGCAGCCTAGAGTGTCCAGGATCTGTTGACCCAGCAAGGGAAGACTCTTAGTATTTACTACGACTGGCCAATCCTATGGCTTCATACTGCCTGAAAATTGGAGAGAGTGAAGTTGTGCATATCTATCTCCCACTAGCCAAGGGGTCTGAGTCTTGAACTTACATAGTCCCATATAGCTTCCCAAGATATGCCCCAGTCTCAGACCATTAAGTCCCCATTTCAATCTCCAGATGTCTCACAAGGTCATAATATTAAGTAGTATCATTTCAGGACATTTAAAATAATAATAATAATAATAATAATAATAATAATAATAATAATAATAATAATATCATTGCTTCCAGTAGGATGGCAGTAGGATACATCACCATAAAGAGGACATGCATCACAGAAAAGAGGCCAAAAGAGGACACAGAATTGCATGAAGTTTGCATATGATAATTTGTATATATAGACACAACTTGAACGTGGACTGGAAGTCTTTAAAATAAAAGGCACCTTCAAATAGAGGTCTGCCCTAAAATAGGAAACATCCCCACTCTTGGCTGCCAGACTTCCACTGGGAGCCATCTGATGGTGATTGGAGTCAATGCATAGAGCATGGGTGCTGAACCTCTGCGCATATACACATAAATTAGCATATGCAAATGCTATGCTCATCTTTGTCCTCATTTGTCTTCCTTTTGGTGATGTGTTCCCTTTTTTAATTTTTTTTTTGGCCACTACAGTCACAGGCTACTCCAATGGAGTTGCAGAGCTGGGGCCACCCCAGAAAAGGCCCTGTTTCTGGAGCCACCTACGTACCAACTAAAGATGAGGGCACCAAGAACAAAGCCTCAGTTTAAGATCTCAAGGAACGGGGAAGTTCATATGAAAAGAGATGATCCATAGATTTCATAGATTTCATAGATCATAGAGTTGGAAGGAGCGTACAAGGCTATCGAGTCCAACCCCCTGCTTAATGCAGGAAACTAGAGGAGAGGTCTCCCATCCAAGTATCCTTCAGAGACCTTGTCCCAAGCAGTATAAATAAAGATTCCACAGATGGCAAAGTCAGCCTACTAAGGCTTCCTGGCTTCTTTTCCGAATGCTTCAGCACAGAAGCCTCCAGCCCAAACTTCTCACCCACTAGTAATATGTAAAAAGCAGTGGATGCTGGTGGTTCCAACGTCAGCAGAGCTGCATATCTGCTCCAGATTTTACTCTAAACTTTAAAGAAGCTATCCATTGTGCTGAGCCTATTTCACAGATAGGGTTGAACACCATGGATAGCTCCTTTAAAGTTCAGAGTAAAATCTGGAGCGGATATACAGCCCCACTGACATTGGAGCCACCTGCCTCCACTGGTAAAAAAAGTCATATTTGTGCCCTGGCATTCTTGTAAGTGAAACATACCTAATTCAGGCTATTTCCTACTTTGGCAATTTTCCCCTCCCCTCCCCAGATTTCAGCAAATAAGCTGTTTAGAAAATGATTTCCAGGGTGATATCTGTTACCATAGAGATGACATTAGATGAAAAGGACAAAAAATATAGAGGGTGATAAACTCCATGCTTGGAAGAGACACTTGACTTCCAAGCTTGTGTTCAAACAAGGTATCCGTGCCAAGTTTTGTTTTGTGTGTTTGTTTGTTTTTTTATGAAAGGCTAAATTAAAATGTACAGCTATCGAGCCATAACTGACGAGGCATTGTGCACTGGGCCGTTAACATAATGCTCCATATTTTTTATTGTTTGTCATTTTTCTGGCCCCAACAAGGGACTTGTTGAATCATAAATCATGCCACTAAAAATGCCGCTGGAAAGGAGGCTGTTTTGGGGGAGAAAAGAAAGAAAAAAGAAGAGGAAACGAAAAAGAAAAACGCATGGCACACAGCCACTATGTGCAGGTCTCTGTTGTGCTACAAACTGTAACTATCACATCAAAGATGACACTTAAGATTTGGCATAATTACAGGTGTTGACTCATGACCTAGCAGCAGAGAAAAAAGAGAGAGAGAAAAGAAACTTCACTTGGTTCTTCTGCTAGAACTTAAAAGATGGGGTGTTGCAGTGGGAGAACTGTTGATCACAGTTCAATAATAACTTTCATATTTATCTCCATATGTTCACAGTGTTTGGGAATAGTTATCCATTTTCAGTTTCTCTAGACCTTCCAACTAATCAACACGTTTTAGTTTATTCACTCTCTGTCTTTTTAACCAATCAATTAATCTGTTCAATTTAAATACATTGACATGTTATGAAACACTTGATATTATGACCTTTCTGAGATACTGAGAAGAAATGTGTGAGGTGAGATATTTAATAAAACACTACCACTTATACTACTACAATTTAAGGAACAGTTCACTCCTATGCATGTCTACTCAGAAGTAAATCCTACTGTGTTTAATCGGACTTACTCCAAGTTGAGTGCGCATAGGATTGCAGCCTAAAGCAACTACTTCTTGTAAGGAGGAAGGGCCACATTTCATATTTTATTTTTGACATCTCAGACCAAAACTAGGCTCAAAACGTATTCAGTTCATAACTATCAGTTCCACTGACTAATATCTGCCCCCAATTAATCATCTAAAGCAGAGGTGGGAAACTTTGGGGTGGGGGGTCAGGGGCCATTTTTATACACACACACACACACACACACACACACAATCGTGGGTTGCACTCCTGCTGTCGCTACCCCATGGAAACTTCTGTGGCGGCAGCAGCAGCAGCTAAAAAGTGGGATTTTGACCCCAAAATTCAGAGGCGTAGAGCTATATGGAGTGGTCTACAGTGGAGCTGAGTGGAAATGGCCACTCAAAATTCTCTACCCTATAGATGAGCAGAGAAATGGGGCAGCCAATTTCACCAAACTTCTCCACGGAGTGGAGAATTTCTCAACAGTTTCTCACAGGTAAGGCTCACCTGTATTGTAGCACAGCTTCTCTCCTTTTTTTGGTAAGGGGCTTGTGTGTTTTCCACTGCCACTGCAAGCATCAACTGTGCATCCACCACAATGCAGGTGTGAGGAGGGGGGCAGTATTGTGTCCAGCTTCCAGGGAAGAGGTGGAGCTGGTGCTGTGCCTAAATCTGTCCTCCAGTTTCTTGAGAGTTTTCTTCCTCCATGAAAGAGGCCGCCTTTGTTCTGCCTCGCTCTCAGGGTGTCCTATAATTTATTTTTGTGATGTGTTGACCTTACCGAATCACTGCAAGGCGGCTGAGGGTGCTGTGTGTGTGTTTTCTTTCTGTTGCACATCTCTCCATTGCTCTGCAGCCCCCCTGGGCTGCCTGCATTCAGGGCCAGGCGCTACCGCTAGGCAAACTAGGCGGTTGCCTAGGGCGCGCGGCTGAAGAGGGCGCGGAAACGCTGCGCTCCTCTTCACTGCCGCTGCGCCGCCCCCGCCAGGCCTCTGCCTCCGCTGCGCCGCCCCCGCCAAGCCTCCGCCTCCCCACCCTCCCGCCCGCCGCCACCGCGCCTCCCCCCCTCCACTCGCCGCGCCTCCCCCCGCCCGCCCGTTCGCTCGCCGCTGCGCCTCCCCCCGCCCTCCTGCTCGCCGCTGCGCCTCCCCCCGCCCTCCCGCTCGCTGCCGCTGTGCCTCCCGCCGCCATCGCCACCCCCCCAACCCCCCGTCACCTACCTTCTCCGTGTCGCGTCGCTTCCGGAGCCCCGCCCGCGTTGTTTTGGCGGGAGGAAACAGGGCTTAAACAGCCCTGTTGCCATGGTTTCCCTGGCAAAAAACAGTGCGGGGGTCCCGTCGCGTCGCGTCACTTCAGGAGGAGGAGGAGGAGGAGGAGGAGGAGGCAGCAGCAGCAGCAGCAGCAGCAGCCGCCGCAGCCAGGGCGGGGGGGAAGGTAGGTTGGTGGTGGCGGCGCAGGATGTTTTTTTTGCTGCTTTGGAGGGGGGGGCGCAAAATATTATTTCGCCTGGGGCGCCAAACTGTCCTGCAGCGGTCCTGCCTGCACTTCCTCATCTGAAAAAGCCCCATGGGAGGAATTACTTCACTAAAGCTTCCCCTGAGCTTTAATTGAAGTGTGGGAAGCTGAGGAGGCGACAGACTGCTAGAGAGATGATTGCACAACAACAACAACAAGCAGGACACCTGGGCATACTCCTCGGCCTCCTCTTAAGTAAGGTAAGCACAAGAAATCCAGCCCCAACCCATGAGAATTTCTTCAAGATTTTCTTCACCATTGAATTTCTTTTCAAAAACAAATTCTCATACATCAATAGTTGGAGGAGAGAGCTCTAGCGCCTTGTTACCTGCCCTGCACCCCTGAAGCTAGCCTCTGCCCTCCAGTACAGCAGAGGGAGCTGTTGCCTTGCCAGTGTGGCACTAAGGTTCAGTTGCCAGTCCATTTGGCTGCTGCATGGGGGCGAGGCCTTCTCCTTGTTCCTGTCACTTCTCACTTGCTTGAAGGAAACAAGTGAACAGTGAGAGTAAGAAAGAAGTTTTTAACACAAAAACTAACAAACAAAACCTGTATAGTTTGGAATACACTGATCATGCCCTTGGGGGGGGAGAGAGAAGAAGAAGAAGAAGAAGAAGAAGAAGAAGAAGAAGAAGAAGAAGAAGAAGAAGAAGAAGAAGAAGAAGAAACTTGCAAGTATCACTATGCATTTTTTGAAGATGAACTATCAGAATAAACATGAATAAGAGGTGGAGATTTTTGTTCAGCTCAAGAAGTCACCCTAGATCATTTGTCCCTTTATCCCCAATAAAATTAGATGTTCATATTTCATACAAAATTCTCTTTACGGAAATCTATTTTCTGCAAAGTATGTTTTTCCACCGTTCTGAATGAATTGATGAAATCCAATCAGCCGATCACCTGCACTAACATTTCTTTCCCAGGCCTTTTAGAAAAGGGTGTAAAAGATCTGGATGTGAATATTCTGTTGTGATATAATCCCAAAGTCAGCTTAAGTGCAATCAATACGGAGTTTCATTTTTTTCCACAATAAGCAAATAAAACCATACACCAAAATAAATCCATGTCCCTTGATCTGACACACACACACACACACACACACACACATATTCACAGTTGTTTCCTTGTTTTAGTTATAGAAAAGCATTGAAGCAGGTGCTAAAATTGATTTGCGACTTGGCAAATTATATATATATATATGAAAAAGAATCTGATAGCATTTTTACAGCATCCTGAAGTTGTTATACATACATAGCATCTCTCTCTCTCTCCCTCTCTCTCTCTCTCTCTCTCTATATATATATATATTCACACACGCACACACACGCACACACACACACACACACACACACACACACGCACACACACTTGTTCCTTGCATGTATTACAATACATTTTCATGTTTAATGATATTGTGAAAAATGGGTAAGACATGTGTCATATAAATATTGTTTCGGTTGTCCAGGCCTGGTCCAAGACATTTTTTCTGCCTGAGGCAAAGAACAAGATCCCCCTATAGACACATCCCACATACAGAAACCCACCGGATTGGCAGTGAATTTAATATGTAAAAATATTTATTTATTTTATTTATATCTCACCTTTCTGCCAAGAAATGGTGCTCAAGGGAGCAACCGATAAAATCCAGCTTCAAAACGAAATCTGAAATAAAATCTAAATTAAAAACACAACAAGCAAAGAAATAAGCAGCGCCCAACCAATGAAACCCTCCCTTCCATAACAGATGAGCTTCTATTCCCATGGCCTGCCTGAATAAACGTGTCTTTGCCTGCCAGTGGAAGAGCAACAGAGAGTGGGTGGGGGGCAACTGAGCCTCCTTCAGCAGGGAGGTCCAGAGCCTGGGAGGGGCCATGGGGAAGGCCCTTAGCCAGGGGCACACCAAGGTGCTGAATTTTACTTCTACACTGGCAACAAGGCAGCATCTTCCACTGCACCTGAGAGCAACAGGCTAACTTAAGAGTGTGCTAGGTGGGCCTGAAGCCCATAAACGAGCAAGCTTCGCTGCTGCCGAGGCACTGCCTTAGAAGGATGGGAACAGCTGAGGGGCTTAGGAGGAACTGTCCAGTGGGTCGGGCTGCTTGCCACAGCGACTGCCACTTCAGGTGGCTGCCTTTCTCTGCCCAATGTGATGTAACCTGAGGATTTTCTCATTGAATCTTCTGAATTATTATTTTTTTAACTTGGTTGGTGGGCTCAGATTTTGATCAGGGAAGTGATGCTGGGGGAGGTGGTGTTTCACACCCTCCTCCCATCTCCCTGATCTAAATCTCTCCCCCCCCCCCCAGCCCTGAAGCTGCAGTATAAAATAAATATTCATGATTTTGTGCTGGTAACTTCTAAATAATCTTCCGGCAGGACTCCTGCCTCTTTCACAGCTGCATAAGTAAGTTCAACTGAGTCAGCTTTCCCTGTCTTTGTATCTCCATGTGATGCCCTGATAGGTAATTTTGGTATGTCAGGCAGAGCTGATAAAGGTGGCGCTCGACCCACCCAGACGAAAAGGGTGGCAAACTTGTCTCAGATGGGTGCTACCAGGGATGTTGAAGAGTTCCTTGGTCTCGAGTCACGAGTCGAGTCACTGAGTCTTTGGACCCGAGTCTCGAGTCCGAGTCCAAGTCCTTGGTCCAAAATGGTGACTCACGAGTCCCGAGTCACTCCCAAAGCTGACTCCACGAGTCCCTATTAAAATCAGTGGGGGTTTTTCCAAACAAAATAAGGCTACTTCAGATGTGTGGCTTAAATAAATTCTAGGCACAAGTGTGCCTTTTTATCTCAAAACTCTGCCACTGATTTTGACAAGAACAGACCAGGCAGAAAAACCCAAAATAACCAGGCAGGCAGAGGAGGCAGGAAACCACAAAGCAGGCAGGCAGAGAGGCCTTTGTCTTGGACAATTCAAACTGTGGAACTGGTTAAGAAGAGACCAGGCAGGCAGAGGAGGCAGGGAACCCCAAACAGGCAGGCAGAGGCAGCCAAACCCAAAATGTCTGAAAGGTTGCATTAGGAAAATGATTTTAAAAAATAAACTTGGATTGTTACTGCAACTACTAGGTCCAGACTGCACCTGCAGGTGGCATCAAGCAGGGATGTTGATGAGTCCTTGGTCTCGAGTCCCGAGTCGAGTCTCGAGTCCCATTAAAAATATTGGGACTCGATTCTGACTCGAGTCAGAAGGGGGACTCAGTCCGACTCATGAGTCGAGTCCTCAAGTCCGAGTCCCCATCCCTGGGTGCTACACTATTGGCAGCAGAAGCTCACTGCTTGGGGATTCAATCAACTAGAAAGCAGTAGCTGAACTGGGCAAATGTCATTGCTATCATTATGTTTGAAGAGGAAGGAGGCAGGTTTGGCCTATTTTGAGGGAGTGGGACAGAAACAGTTGGGAGTTTAAGAAGGTAAGAAGAGCCATGCTGGATGGGACCAAGGGTCCATCTAGTCCAGCATTCCATTCACACAGTGGCCAACCAGATGCCCACTGGAAATCCACAAGCAGGACATGAGTGCAACAGCACCCTCCTGCCCATGTTCCCCGGCAACTGATGTACATAGGCATACTGCCTCTGATACTGGAGTCATGTCCTTTCAGAAAGATGCAGGCTGCCCCCTCTTAGTGGCACTTTGTGGGATCAGCCAGTTATATAACAACAAACTCCATTGCTCCAACACTGAAAATATTGACCGCCAGTTCTGAAGACAGCCGTGTAAATGCATTCTGCTGCTGTCTCATCTAGGTGCCTTGCTGTGAATGTTGAAGAAATAATTATTATTGCACTGATACTTGCAGATTTCTCTTTAACCTTGACACATGTATATTTTGCTAAACTTCTTGAGAGGGGGAAAAAGTATATTTTGTGGGAGAGACACAGGCCAGACTTTGATGTGTATCCAAATTTTGCAGATGGCTTTTATCTCTATTATAGGAGAATCCACTGCTCTGAAAGCAGCAAAATGTTGTGATGTTTGAAGTTTTGAGTTTCTGCCTGGATAAGAATTTTTCATCGTATTGAGCATAAAAGAAATCTGGTCTAATCTGCTTCTACCTTGTGGGTGTTTCAAGGCTCTGGAAATGTGCCGAGTTTCTCTTGCTAGCAAGATATCAGACTCACTCATTAAAAATGTTCATGTTGATGAGGAAAAAAAATCATATTGGTTGCTTTCTCATTGCAATGTGATTTACAAAGTATTATGTTAACTTAGTAGAGTACACAGGCTGCAATCCTATAGCCCAATGTTCTCCAACCTTGGGTCCCCAGATGTTTTTGGCCTACAACTCCCAGCATGCCCCAGCCAGCTACACTGGCTGGGGCATGCTGGGAGTTGTAGGCCAAAAACATCTGGGGACCCAAGGTTGGAGAACACTGCTATAGCCACTTACCTGGGAATAAGCCACATTGAATTCTAGGGTTAAATCTAACCTCATGTGAGTGGACTTCCACTCGTGCAATGGGGCCTCACCTTGTTCTCATCCACCTTGCAGCCTCCCATGCACTTACCAAACTGCTCCAGGGGATCTACCACCTCCTGGAGCAGACTATGTGGGAGCATGAGAAGGGCAGCAGGGGAAAGGGGAAATATGTTCTGCTAGTGTTTTCCATTCCACTGGTGGAAAAGCCAAGGTTAGATACAACCCAATGGGACTTACTTCTGAGTACACATGTATAGGATTGCAACCTTATTAATTTATATTCCCCCTTTCCTCCTAGAACTTAAGGCACCATACTGGAACTCATTTTATCTTCACAGCAAGCCTGTGATGTCAGTTAGAAAGAGAAATAGGGACTTTTGGTCTGGGCAAAGGTTATCTACAATAGATTATATTATGATATCACACAGTTTGATCACTATGATCTCACAACTTAAAATTATAGCCAGACCTGAAAGTGATCATCTACCTCTATCATTCACCTGTAGCCTCCCTACAGGCCCCTTGAAAGTAGTAGGTGGTCAGCTTCCGGTTCCTTTGGAGGCTAACGGTCCTCGAAGGATAAAATGGAATGGCCAAGTGAGTGAGGCAGTAGCAAAATGGTACAATTCTCCTGACTGCAAATACCTAACTAGTGCAATATCCGAGAGATGTATGGCCCCAGATTCTGAATGTCAAGAGATAATGTCACTGTATGAATTACTCATTCATAAACTTCAAGGGTTGTCGTAAGGACGAATTCTAACCCATCCCCATTCGGCCTCCTTTCTAAGAAATGGTTTGACCATGATTGTAAAGTTGCAAAAAAAGTATTAATGGACTCTTATAAACAGTATAAAATGAACCCCTCAATTAGCACTAGCCAAGCTATGATAAAAATTAAAAGGGATTATAAAACTCTTTTGAAAAATAAAAAAAAGAGCAGCAGTAGTTCAGACCTGGCAACAACTGATTAAGGCAGTCCAATCCAAAGACATGTCATCCTTCTGGCGAATTACAACTGGGCATCCTGATTCAGGCCCATCGAGGTTGGCCTGTTGTATTCCTGTGATGGCCTGGGAGACCCATTTTCGTACGCTTTATGCAGAACCCTGCGCCGACTCTCTCCCATTAAATCTATCTAGTGAACAGCTACAGCACTGGACTCCAGAGACCAAGCAACTTATAGACCAGTTAAAAAATGGCAAGGCCCCTGGTAATGATTCCATACCGGTGGAGCTAATTAAAGCTAACTCAAAATGGTGGTCTTCTATGCTGGTGGTCTTCTATCACTGTTTACATATATAGATAAGACAGCACATATCCCTAATGATTGGGGAGTAGCAATTATTATACCAATCTACAAAAAAGGTGATAGGAATGACCCAGCTAATTACAGACCCATAAGCCTTTTAAACATCATTGGCAAACTATATGCGAGCCACTTGGGTTGGAAGCTATGCGAATGGATGGAAGAAGAGAGCATTCTTGAGGATGAACAAGCAGGTTTTAGGGCAGGAAGATCTACCTTAGATCACTGCCTAATTTTGCAGCACCTAGCAGAAAAATATACCCGTAATACCAGCTCTCGGCTATATGCAGCCTTCGTAGACTTCAAAGCGGCGTTTGATTCAATCTCAAGACCATTTTTATGGGACAAACTTAAAAACTCTACAATTGACAAACACTTACTATTGCTGATGTTCAAATTGTATAATAATACAAGACTCAGAGTGAGATGTAATAGTGATGGTCAGCTCTCTAATTTAGTTGCAGTAAACAAGGGAGTCAAGCAAGGCTGTATACTGGCCCCTCATCTGTTTAATATATATATATAAATTCCTTAATCAAATGGCTTCAAGGCCTAGACATACATGCCCCAAAAATGGCAAATAAGAGACTACCTATACTGCTTTATGCTGACGATGCCGTTATCCTTTCCTTGACCCAAATAGGACTTAGAAGAGCCTTAAAGGCTCTAGCCCAACACTGCAAGGAGGATCGATTACAAATCAACTATTCCAAAACTAAGATTATGATTTTTTCCAATAGTACTAAGACCCACAGGTGGTGCATAGATAACAATGATATAGAACAAGTCACCTGTTTCAAGTATCTAGGTGTCGTTTTCCAAGCTTCTAGAAAGAAAACTGCTCAGGTTAAATATGCTTCCACACTTGCCAAGAAAAGCACAGCAGCAATCCTGAGGTTTTTCCGGTCGCGGGGAGGGAATTTCATTCCAGCTGCAATTAAATTGTTTCTGGCAAAACCGAGAGCACAACTGCTATATGGAGCACAATTAGGTTCTTTTTCAAATTTAGCTATGTACGAAAGAATACAATCAGGCTTCCTAAGGTCACTATTTCTGACACCCAGATGCATCCCAAATGGGGTTTTGCGAATGGAGAGTGGTTTACTCAGAATTGAAGCTATTGTGTGGCAAACCACCTTATTTTTTTGGCTTAGACTTAATTTGGCTCCAACTGGGTTACTCCCCCTAATTTTACAAGATAATTACCAAACAAAATGGTGGAACATCATAGATAACAAATTGCACTCATATGGTCTCTCTCCCGAATATTTGTTAAATTTAGGATTGGAGAAAGCAAAAGATATTATTAAACAACGGATCTGGGATATAGAACTTCAAAATGATTTAAGTCAAAGCTTATATATTTACCGCTCCCCTCGAGATATACAGATTAGAGGGCCTGCGGCTTATTTAAGTTCTCTTACCTATTATAAATATAGATGGGCATTCACTAGGGCTCGCTATAATGCTCTCCCCTCAAAGTATCTGGAAGGCAGATATCAAAATATACCAGCCTCTCAGAGGCTGTGTCCATGTGACTCAGGGGAGACAGAGACAATTACACATGTCCTTTTATACTGCTCGTTCTACTTAGATGCCCGGTCAATCCTGATCCATCCCTTGTTACATGATTTTCCAGGTAACACTGATGAATTTTACACCATGCATCTACTAGCGGACAGAGACCCTTCTACAACCTATAATGTTGCCAAATTTTGTTTTCTGGCTACAAGAACATGCCATACACTTATAACTTCTTAGGCCTGTCTGAAACAGTGAGAAAGGGCCAAAGCCTGATCTGTCTTTCTCATATTCAATTGTGATTTTATACTGATGTCTTTTTTTTTATTGTATGCCAGCCTGTTATGGTTTACTGAAGGACAGCCTAAAACTTGGTATTGTACAAATTTTGTGTGTCGACTTACTGTTTATGCTGGTCTTGGACCGTAATAAAGATTTGATTTGATTTGAGAAATAGGGACTGCCCCAAGTTATCCAGTGAACTTCATGGTGGTGGAGATTTGAACTTGGGTCTCATCTGTCCTAGTCCAACACTCTAACTGCTATATGACACTGCCCCTTCACACATTCCATTGCTTGGGTGTGTGCCAAAGCTGATTTAAGGGAACACCTAGAAAAGTAACATGTACCAAGTATGAGCAACGTGTTTACAAAAGTGGGAATCATGCATCAATGAAGAATAGTAGTCAACCCAGTCAGACTAGGATGAATGAAACTTGCCAGAACATGGAATTCTTCACCTATTGGGTAAAGTTCAAGAAAGAAAGGGCTAAATCAGAGGTGGGGACCTTCTTTCGGCCTGAGGGATGGATTCAACTTCAGAGAAGCTCTCAGGCACTGCATTCTAGTGGTGGGTTGTGCCAAGTGCAAAGGAGGGAGGACCAAAATACCAAAAATACCAGCATATTTAGCTTTAACTGCAAGTGACTAAGGGTTGGGAGAGGTATTTCAACATTTTAGAATGGGAGGAAAGGGGCACAAACGTCAGGAAACCGTTCAACACCATTGGTGGTTGGGGGAAAGGGGTGAAATGAGGGGAAGGGATCATCTGGAGAACCCCCAGAGGGCCAAATTGCAGCTCCAGGTGGGAAGGATGTGGCCCATAGGCCTGAGGTTCTCCACTCCTGGGCTAGATGGATGTCCCTGGGCAGGGAGTACCAAAGCCTGGGTGCGGCCACAGAGGAGAGCATGACCTGTGTTCCCG
The DNA here is from genome assembly GCA_021292165.1 of Shinisaurus crocodilurus. Classification (NCBI taxonomy): domain Eukaryota; kingdom Metazoa; phylum Chordata; class Lepidosauria; order Squamata; family Shinisauridae; genus Shinisaurus; species Shinisaurus crocodilurus. The sequence continues at coordinate 26,885,559 of CM037887.1, forward strand.
CCAAACACACCTCAGACATTGGACTTATACAGAGGAGAGCCTTCCCACAGATCTCAATAAATGGACACAGATTCATATTGCAGAAGATGGACCTTCAGTGAGCCAGGACCTAAGCTGCTGAGGGCTTTAAAGGTCGGAACCAGCAGAATTCGACCCAGAGCAATTTGACCCAGAACAAACTGTGCGCCAAAATGCAACTATCGCAACACCTGGCTAATCTGTGCTCCTAACTAGCTCTAGTCAACAGACTAGTCTCAGCAGGCATTGTGAGCCAGCTAGAGTTTGAACATGTCTGGGCTTACTTGTTTTCCCAGAGCCGGGAATCGGGATGCAAAAGAATGACTCTGGATTTATTTATTTCATTTTTCATCCTGCCCTTCCTTCAAGGAGCTTGGGGTTAGGCTGAGGTCATCAGTATTGGGTGGGAATTTGAGCCCAGGTCTTTCTCATCATCATGTCTAGCACTCTAGGTGCTGCATCTCACTGGCATTGTGTAGGCACCCAGAATAAGAGCAGAATAGCTGCAGATGATCACAGAGCCATTCTTTTGCAGGCAGATAAAACTAAGGATGTGTGAAATGTGCTTGGGAAATGGTAAAGGGCTTATACAAACTCTTTTGACTTCCCTCAAAATTTCCCAACTGTTTCAGCTAGAGGAGAACCTCCATATTTGCTTCAAATTTTGCTTTATGCAATATCTGGTGAGAAATTAGGCTTGCAATAAAACATCGCCATTGCTATCTCTGTCTCTGTTTCTCTCTCTCACACACACAAACCATTTTGCTAGGTATCTAACTCATTGTTTTACCTCCAAATTCCTCAGATATTCCTCCTACGAAGAACCCAGAGATCCAGTTTGCTTTAGGCACAGCTTTAAGCACTGTGTAAAAGACATTTCTTCAGGAGGTTAAGACGAGTAACTGAAGGAGATTGATTGGACCACCATACAATTGAAAATTGAGGGGGTCTTTGACCACCAAGGCCTCTAATGAATGAAGCCCGGGAAGGCTGCAGTTCTAAGCTTCCCATCTCCTATCGAAGACAGGAAAAAAAGGGGTTCCCTGTAAATTTTATGACCACAGTGTCAAAAGTCTTCCATCCATATGGCAGTAAATATTCTAATGAAGTCTGGAAAGAAAGCCATTTGTAATTGCTTAGGGCACAGCATTAGGACTGCCTGTTTCTAGTTAGCCAGTCATTAGAAAGATCTAACATCCATGCTAAGTGGTTTCCTGTTTCTCAGTACTTAAATTTAGTTTTAGTAAAACCCAACTTCCTGAACAATTATTTTCCTTAAACAATTGTACTCAGGGTTTTCTTTTTATTTGTTTGTTTGCTTGTTTGTTTGGGGGCATGTGTTGTTGTTGTTGTTGTTGTTTTGTTTTTGTTTTTTTAATGACAGCCACAGATTCCTCAAGACACACTCAGCCCACTACAAAGAAAGAAACAGGATCTCAAATACGTAGGCATGATCCAGCTGAAATTAAGTACCGTTAAGTCCTATCAGTTTCAATTGGAGAGTTTAAGCACATGCCTAAACGTCTGTCATGAAAATCAAAGGGATGTAAACATGCTTCAGTTTGGCTGAATTGTGGCCTCTTTGTTTCTCAAGCCAAGCAACTTGAACCTGTGGAGTTTTACAAAAAAATAAATTTGATGGAGTTCAATGCAACTTATACCAAGTAATGTGTGTAGAGGTGGCAGCTGATCCTGTGTGTGTGTGTGTGTGTGTGTGTGTGTAATGATATATATGTAGTAGAACACAAGAGAGGCTGGTGACTCCTATGTCAGTGGGGCTCCTTTTAGGGATATGTGAGGATTTTGTTTGGGGGGTGGAAGTCCGGAAAACTCGCTGGGCTCGACCCCCCCAAACTCTGTCCCTCCTACCTGCTTTCCCCGGCTCGACTCACATCCTCTTGAGCTGAGATGAGACAGGGAAGTGACTTCCAGGTTCCCGGCAGTACACTTTTTACATAGAAAATGGCATAAGATACGTCAAAAAATGGCTACAATTAGCACAAGTTACGCAAATTGCGGCCACTTTTACCACATTTTATGCCATTTTCTACGTAAAAAGTGTACCACCAGGAACCCCAAAGTCCGGCAAGCAGCTTGGGTGGTGCTCACTTTTGGCCCAGCTCAGCGGGTTCAGCGGCAGCGCTCACCGAGTTGGGTGGTGGGCAGATCCATTTCAGCTTTTATTCTGAATTTATTGGAGCTATCGATGGTGCTGAACTCCATCCTCAAAATAGGTTCACCACCATGGAGCACCATGTACATCTCCTTCTATAAAGCTCATAATAAAACCTGCAATGGATAAGGAGCCCCATTGACACAGGAGTCACCAGCCTGCCCTGGTAGAACATATGTATACCAAGGAGCTGCCCAGGCTCTGCTCCTCAGAGGGAGAGAGGGCACTTGGGACTGATCGTGTCAACTGCCCTAGGCATCTCTACATTTCACGGAGTAACCAGGGCTTCGACAGGACTGCCAGCTGCTATACCAGCAAGTATATGCATGGACCATTTTAATGGGTCCCCCACCCTTGCAGAGGGGAAAGGCTGCTGAGAGTCTACTAAATCTCAGTAGGAAGTGATCCAACCATGACAAGGGGATAGATGTAAATTCCCCCCACTTTCAAATCAGCATCCTCCTGCCCGGTTGAGAAAACCAGATCAAGCGTGTGTCCTCCTACATTCATTGGGCCAAAGACATGTTGGGACAGCACCATGGTTGCCATTGCATCTATGAAGTCCTGAGCCGCCCTGGATCCAATGGCCTCAGCATGGAAGTTGAGATCCACCAGAACCATCATCCTCGATGGTCCTCCACACCAAGTCTGAGGCCACCTTCATCAGCTCAGGCAGGGTACTGAAGGGTAGAAGAGTAGATGGCACACCAGCAGAATCCCTAATCTCCCAGGTGCCCAATGTAATTTATTATTATTATTATTATTATTATTATTATTATTATTATTTACATTTATTAATCGCCCATCTGGCCGACAACCGGCCACCCTGGGCGATGTACATAGGCTAAAAACAAGATAAAATACAATTAAAACATTATACATTTTTTTTAAAAAAATCTTAAGCCACCCCATATTCCCGCCTGAACAGCCAGGTTTTTAATGAACGGCGGAAGCTCAGCAGAGAGGTGGCATGGCGGAGGTCACTCGGGAGAGAGTTCCACAGTATGGGGGCCGCCACAGAAAAGGCCCTCTTCCTCGTCCCCACCAGTCTAGCTGCTCTGGCTGAAGGGACAAGGAGAAGGCCGTCTGTGGCAGATCTTGTTGAGCGGCACACTTGGTGTTGCTGGAGACGCTCCTTGAGATAGACTGGACTGGAGCCGTATAGGGTTTTAAAGGTCAAAACCAACACCTTGAATTCGGCTCGGCAAGCAACTGGTAGCCAGTGCAGCTCCTTGAGCACTGGCGTGATGTGGTCCCGCCGGCGGCTGCCTTTAACCAGGCGAGCCGCCGCGTTCTGTACCAGCTGTAGCTTCCGAACCGTCTTCAAGGGTAACCCCACGTAGAGCGCATTACAGTAGTCTATGCGAGAAGAGACCAAGGCATGAACCACTGATGGGAGCAGATGATTAGGAAGGTAGGGGCGCAGCTGCCGTATCAGATGGAGTTGATACAGCGCTGCCCGGCTCACAGCTGACACCTGAGCCTCCATGGACAGCTGGGAGTCTAGAATGACCCCCAAGCTGCGGACCTGGTCCTTCAGGGGTAAATGTACCCCATTCAACACCAGGTCAACATCCCCTAACCTCCCCTTGTCCCCCACCAGAAGTACCTCGGTCTTGTCGGGGTTCAGTTCCAGCATGTTCCTTCCCATCCATCCACCCACTGACTCCAGGCACTTAGACAGGGTCTCAACGGCCAACCTCGGTGAGGACTTGAAACAGAGGTAGAGCTGCGTGTCATCCGCATACTAATGACATCGCACCCCAAACCTCCTGATGATAGCTCCCAGCGGCTTGAGGTAGATATTGAATAACATCGGGGAGAGGATGGAACCCTGCGGCACTCCACAAGTGAGCGGCCGAGGGTCCGAAAGCCTCCTCCCCGAGAACTACCCTCTGGTACCTTCCAGAGAGGAAGGACTGGAACCACTGCAATACAGTGCCTCCCAAGCCCAACCCCTCCAGGCGGTCCAGGAGGATACCGTGGTCAACGGTATCAAAAGCCGCTGAGAGATCGAGGAGGACTAGAAGGGAGCATTCGCCCCTATCCAAAGCCCTCCTCATATCATCCACCAAGGCGACCAAGGCCATTTCCGTCCCATGTCCAGGCCTGAAGCCCGACTGGCATGGATCTAAATAATCGGCTTCATCCAAGTGTGCCTTCAACTGAGCACCCACCACCCGCTCAATCACCTTGCCCAGAAATGGTAAATTGGAGACTGGGCGAAAGTTGTTTAAATCCTGGGGATCCGCAGATGCAATGGAGGCAGCATAGAAATTCTTTTTTGCTGCCTTCACCGCCACCTGGTAGGCTGAAGATGCAGCTCTAACCTGTGTTCGATCGTCTTCGGATCGGGAATTACGCCATCGGCGCTCTAGCCTTCTCACCTCTTGTTTCAGAGCTCGCAGCGACGGAGTGAACCATGGCGCCGCGCGAGCTCTGTTTAGGCGAAGAGGGCGCTTCGGGGCAACTCGGTCTAATGCCCTGGTGATTGCAGCATTCCAGTCGTCCACCAGGGTCTCGACCGAGCTACCATTTACTATACTAAAGCTCAAGATCAGCACTTGAATGGATAAGAAGCCTAAGGAGGGAGATAGAACCTCTGTAGACAACGGAGAGGGCACCATCTGGTTCTTCCCCTCAGGCAGCCCTGCATTAGAGTATTTGTTCACCAAGTTTGGTATAGTCTATTCTGATCGGCACCAGCTCTCTGGGGGCCTCAGGCAAAAGATCCTCCCCATCACCTGCTGCCTTATCCTTTTAATTGGAGATGAACCTAGAATCGAACCAGGATTGAAACTGGAATCTTTGGTATGCAAATCCTGTGCCTTGTTGCTTGACTATCGTCCCCTCCCATAGAAAACATTGTGAGGTTGTTTAGAGAGGCAGCTGAGGTCAACTCCGGAAAGACAGTTTCAAGGCAAAGGCAGGTGAAAGAAGAGACAGGGATAATGGGACTGACAGGTTTAGGAAACCGGGGAAGGCTCACAGGGATATTGAACCTCAGGCCTATGGGCCAAATTTGGCCTGCCTGAGCTCCCAATCATGCCCACCATTGTTCCTCAGATGGCCACACTCCCTTTCTCCTGACTGCCAATCATGTGGCACTTTCCTGTCCCCCCCCATTCTAAAAGGTTGAAATACCTCTCCTAAGGCTTAATTACTGGCAGTAAGAGCTTTACGCTAAAATATGTTGGTATTTCTGGTATTTTGGCCCATCCCTTTGCCTTAGGCCCCTCCCAGCACTGGAATGCAGCCCCTGAGAGGTTCTCAGAAATGGAATGTGGTCCTTGGGCTAAATGAACTTCAACACCCCTGGTACAGAAGAAGAGCCAGAACTGGAAGAAGCGAGGTAAAGAGCAGCATCTGAGAGCTGCAAGCACAGGAGATGTTGGGCAACAAAGCAATTACTAACGGAAAAGAAAGAATGGCCAGAAAGGGAAGTGACATGTCCTAGCAGAAAGGCTTGCAGCAAAGGAAAGCTATGTGGATTCCAGTAACCACAGAGTTTTCATTATAGGCATGTGATAACCCACAGCTCATGACCATGCCATGTTTAACCTTTTCTTTACTTAATATCCTGCACAGAACTCATTGTGAAAAAAGCAAACTTTTCATGAGAAAATACAATAATGTCTCCCCCACTCTTCAGATTTTCAACCCACCTTCTCAGATAACTATGATACATTTTTCAGGCATGTTTGATGGAAGAAATGTCCCTTTTTTCACATTCCCTGACAAAAAGCTATGAATTATTAATTTCTGTCATTGTATTCACCAAATGGAGGTAATTGTAAGTGAATGCCTGAAAGTTAATGAAACAAAAAATTAAAGGTGGGAAAGGGGGAGAAATATTTCTTCATACAAATTAATGAAACATTTCTACAAAATCATTGGCAAGAATACTACAAAAAACAACAACACCAAACTCTTTATGAAATGCCAATTGTGATTTCAAAGCACCCAAAGTGATTTGGAAGAGAATCATTTATTGAGCATTAAACATTTTTTAAAAAATAATTAAAGCGATTTTTACACAGTGAAATGTCTGTGGTGTGGTGTGTGTGTGTGTGTGTGTTCACCTGCAGTGATACAATGTTAAACTACAAGTTTATCATTCTTCCAAGACACAATGCCCAAACACCCACCTCCAAGCCTCAGTCTGGATTTCCCACCTTCAATAAGAAGTACAGCAGAATAGACATGACAAACTGGTTCTTTTCTTCTTCTGAGAGTCATTCCAAGGGAAGCTCACTTTTGCTCACTATTCAGTCAAGAAGAGAGGGACAGAAAAGGACAACGACCAGTCCTAAAAGGGAGGGGCACAGAAAGGCAAAGACTTTGGGGGCTCTCAGAAACCTGTGTGTTTCACCCAAGGCAAGAAGCCGGTCAGAGTTACAGCCAGCCTTTGTGTTTTCAGAAATGGAGACCAGCCATTACTTCAGTATTCCAAAATGCATTGGTAGGCATAATCTGATACCTGCAAAACCTACCACTGACTAATTCATTCAGATTGCAAATCTCCATTTTGAGACTGGGTCTATCTAAACAGCAGACCTCTTGGCCACAACATCTGGCCAAATGTTTGGACTTTCTGTTTCCTTCCCCCACCTCCTGCTCTTTGTACCACCTAGTTTGGTGAAGAGTTCTGGAAAACATGAACGCTTGCACAACTTTGTGGAGTTTTGGTTGGTCCTAAGAAAGGACCATCTGTGGGTTTGGGGTTCCCCCCCCCCATGGACCAACACAGCTATCTATGTTCTTGATTTTTTAGTGACCACAGAGTTTCCATGTTGGTGCTTCCTAATGATGTGTTGGACTGCAGCTTGCCTTATCCTGAGCCAGCACAGTCAAAGGCCTTGCTGGATGGGGATAATGGGAATTGTGCTCCAACTAATCTGGAAGGCACCATCTTGAGGAAGGATGATATTTTTCCACAGGCCTTTTCGTGTGCTGCCATTTAAGATGGGGTCTGTCTGCTGCTCTTTTAAATTGCGATTAATTTGCACTGATTAACGCTTGACTTTGAACTTTATTTATAATTGTTTTAGTAGTATGTTATTGCTGGGCAGGGGGGGGTGTTTCTCCCATCTTGTGAGATGGGATATAAATGCTTGAATTAATAAATACATATATATGATCGTCCTTGAATTCCATGAGAAAGCTGGCCCGGTTAGTTGGAGCACAGCTTATATTTTACTGCCTTGCTGTGTCCAGGCCTTGCTGTGTCTGTAGCCAACCAAACATTAGTTTTTTTCTTCCTTTTTTTTTTTTGCCATAGCAAATGTATGAAATTACTTTAGCAAAACTCCCTCTGGACCCATATTTGCCCACCAAATGTGGAGACTCTGAGGCATTTTATGACTTTCCCTTAGTCTTATTTTGATTATAATGAGTCCTGTAAACTAAGACTTCCAAACAGTTGCTCCAAGTGATGGCGGTTGGTACAAGTCCCGGTCTGGAATAAACATAAAAGGACCTTGCCAGACTGGAGTCAGGAAACAAACAGTGACTTCATGTAACATAGGAAACTAAGTGTAGAGCGATATTAACAAAAGGAAACAGAGGAGTGTGCCACAGGCAGGCATTAAAACACTCTAATGTCAAGGGTAAATGTCTTTCTCCTTTGGGATGCAATTGGGGGGAAGGGAACAGCCAAATCTCCCTAAGTAATAGTTTAATACAGAATTAAGCTAACCATGGTTGAAGGCTGTTCGTTAAAAACAAAACTCCATTACGGCTTTAACGTTGAAATGGCCAACAAAGGACTGTCCTGCATAGACTTTAGGGTGGCCACTTATGAATCACCAAAAGAAAAAGAAATGCATTACCAAAAAAAGAAGGCACTAGGTCACATAAAATTTCCATTTGCTAATTTATACGTGCAGATGCAAATTCAGTGGTAATTATCATAACTAAAAAAAGAAAAGAAATACAGCATATTATCTCATCCTCGTGTGGAAGTCTGTGACCAGGTGACCTATGAGCCTCTCTGCTGCTGTTGATGGGCAACTCTAAGGCCCCTCCTCTTCCATCTGATGGTTCTTTATCTTTAAAACAGACTTGAACTGGACAGTCCTGCAAATGGAGGACTGTCTGTCCTCTGTAAAAGAGGACACAGGGACACCCTACTATTAGGCTAGGTTAGAAGCATTATCATGACCCAGAGGCCCACCACTGAAGTTCCACTTCTGGTAAGCAATGAAAAGTGAGGGGTAACCCTATTCATGGTGTGAACATGTCCTGGCACACAGTAATGACATCATCAGCTTGTGCCAGGGCCTACTGCTCTAAGGTCCAAAGGTCCAGACTTTGGATTAGAATCATAGAATCATAGCGTTGGAAGGGGCCTATAAAGCCATCGAGTCCAACCCCCTGCTCAATGCAGGAATCCAAGTCAAAGCATCCCTAACAGATGGCTGTGCAGCTCCACCTTGAATGCCTCGAGTGTGGGAGAGCCCACTGCCTCCCTAGTATTAGGATTAGACCCAGAGAGTGGATGATCTTGTGTCTGGTCCAAAATGGACTTTCAAATCCCCCCCCCCATATAATTTGCCACTGCAATGGAGGTTTGACTTATGAATGTGAAATTCCCCCTCCCCTAACTTAAAAAAAAACAAAAAAAAACTGTATCAGTATAAAGTTACAAGGAGTTGTTTTTCAATCTTCCCTCCTGCACTGGCACTGAGAAACTTAAGTGATACTAAGATACTACAATATTTGTAGATATTTGTACAACACTGTTTGGTTCAGTGCCTTATTTATTTGAGATGAATCATAACAGTCTGAATATGTTAATTCCCAACATAATAGAGTTATTTTGTGTTTAAATATGCCAGCAACAGTCACTGTTGCTTGAAGTTATAATTCAAGGACGATCGATGCAATGTTATTGTCATTAATAAAAAGTGAGTCAATAGGCAGAAACTTTTAATATAAGCCTAATTATGAGTGTCTCTTTGAATAAAACTGAAGATATTGAAAATGTTGACATTGGGGAAGTGCCCTTGGACCAAAGCCCATGAATAAGTCAATAAACTATTATGATTTTCATTTTGCAGAAGCAGCGCTATTATTTCAAAAGGTCTCAAAAAATCAATTTAACATTTGGTATATCTACATAATAACGACACCCTAATTTAAAAAATCTCAATTTGAAGACTACAAAAATCTCTAATCAATGAGAAATAGTGTTTAGAAGTTATAGGTGCAATACATGTTTGGAATAAATTTGACTGGTTTTTTTTCAAAATTCTCATATCTTGTTGTTGTTGTTTTTTTGGTTGAAGTAGTTTCTCCCTGTGAAGATATGTATCTCCACATAATTTAGGGATGTTCACATATTTCCCAGTAGGGACAAAGGTCACCTGGGCCAGATACTTAACCAATGCATATAGAAATCATTAATTCATTAAAACAATTGGGAGCAGATGCACACGCTCCATTTTCTCTCCATATAATGTCTTCCTAAGTGACCCTGGAGATACATTTTAATTTTGAGGTGAGAATGTCACATATGGTCCAGAACTAGGGTGGCCGTGTGCCCTCTTTTACACAGGACAGTCCTTTATTTTGAAGGTATCCTTAATTTGAGGGGCTGTGCAGCCCAGGCCTGATAAGGAACCATCAGAATGAAGAGCTGGGCCTTGAAGCTGCCGATCAGCGGCACTTCTTGGACAGCAGACTGAGCTAGGCGCACAGGTCCCCTGGTCAGTCTTCCACACTATGGTGAAATGTACTATACTTATTTTTAGTTTATAATGCTTACCTCTCAATTTTTTGCATATGTATGTGTATATATCTATATATCAATCCAGTGCTTTTTTTCTGGATAAAAGGTCAATATTCTTCGCGGAGTAAGGTATAATGAAATGCATTATAAAGAAAGGTGGTGAACTTTCGTAGTCCAAAATGTCATCTATCTAACCTATATATCATATGCAATTTAGCAATCATCCCTTCTTTTTTTGATAATGCATTTTTTGGGAGGGATTCATAAGGGGCCACCCTACCTGGAACTGTCATAATTATATTTACTTTAAACTCAAGTTGCATGAAAACTTTATAGCCCTGGGTCAGATTTTGCCTCGCAGCCCTGATGCTTTTGCATGGCAGAGAAGTGGGCTCAAACCCCTCCCTTCCACCATGAACCTAAAGTTATATGCCACGTGGGACATCAGAACAAAGGCCTGTCCATGTGATGGCTTGATCATCATAACCATGAAGATCAGGGCCTACTCCAGGTTTTGAGAAGGCTGTCGGCAAAGCTTCTGGTCCTCTTCTACCAAGGCATAGCCATAGCTGCTACATCAGTGCAGCCTGAGCCACCATTTTAAATTTCCCACAATGCTCCTGATGCAGTGTCACCCTGGGGCATCGTAGGAAATTAAACTGGCCAGTCCCAGGACAGCAAGAGCAATGCCGCATTAGGGGCATTGTGGGGAATTTTAAATGGCAGCGCACTGACCCAGCCTCTCAGCATGAGGGGGGTGGAAATAGGGCAGGTGGTAGCACTTTCTGACACTGGTCCTCAATATTTATTTATTTTTTATTGTTTCAGAGGTTCTCACTTTTAGAGGTGTGGGTGGCAATGTGCAGTAGTGTCTTTTCACCTGTGGCACCTCACCTTTGGAACTCTCTGCCCCAGTCAGTTTGGTCGGTGCTCTCCCTGACTGCATTTAGGTGACATTTGGAGACCTATTTAGACCCTCCAGTCTTAATGAAATCTGATTCTATTATTGGTGCTGACTGAGACTCTTTCATTTGTTTGTTTCTGATTATTTTTACCCCACTTTCTGGGAGGAGGTGGAAGAAAGCAACCAAAGCAGAGCAGAAAATATCAAAACCAGCAAAGTCAATATTAATGCTGTAAAACCAAACTAAAGCTACCATAATCAGCCACATCAAAACAGCATTAAAACAGATTGAAATGTCAGAAAGATTGTACATCAAATGCCCATCTGGACAAAGTTTTCAGCCTGTCAGATGCCCCCAGGGAAGAGATGCTAAAGCTGTGCTGCTCGTCTCAGGTAGCCATGTGTTCCACTTTACAGAGCACAGTCCTCTGTTTGAAGGCATCCTCTATTTGAAGGGCTGTGTGGTCCAAATTTGGTTTAAATTCCTCATAAAATGTATTCGTATGCAGATTTCCGGGGACTGTTGTTCCCCCTTCATGTTTGCTTTATAGAAAGAAAACCATAAAAGGCAGGTGGCTGAAAATCTGGTAATATTTTTTTTTACTAAACAGTTTTAGACAATATTCTAAAAGCACTTGCTGGTAGGTCTTCTTGCGTGTAAATTACACAACAAAATGTGAGCCTGGGGTAGATAATTGTCCCTGAAAGCAGGATTTAAAACTGAAAAACTGCTACTAGGGAGGACTTTAGAGAGTGGAGAAGCAGTGGGGATGGGCATGGGGGCTCTCCTGTCCCTTTCTCTTCCCAGCTGTTTCTTCAGGCCAAATCACCCCCATGAGCTTTTCCAAAACCCATGCTTTTGGAATGTCGTTTGGGGGGCAAAGAGCTTCAAGTGAGGCATTGAAGCAGAGAGTCAGTCAGGGAAGATTTAAGTGCCTCCCCCACCTCTGTTGCCTCCTTTCTCCATGTCCCTTTCCTTCTTCCCACAAAGGCCTTTAATTTAAAACACACGCACAGCAGCAGGGCTCGGTGAGAGAGATGCTGGTGTGTGATGTAGCTAACCCCTTAGGTGGAAAGTGAGGTCCTGTATTCCTTAGTCCAGGGCTCTCCAACCTTGGGTCCCCAGATGTTGCTGGACTACAGCTCCCAGAATCCCTTGCCATTAGCAATGCTGGCTGGGTATACTGGGAGCTGTAGGCCAGCAACATCTGGGGACCCAAGGTTGGAGAGTCCTGCGACGCATTAGTATGATTGCAGATCCGTGGGCTGTTTGTACAAACTAAGAGCCACATGGTCTCACTGTTGCAACCTCGAACTCACAGTTGGCCTTCAACACATCATCTAGTGTGTTGCCGATGTGATGCCATTCAGATGTGTCAGACTGCAACTCTAATTCGTGCCCAGCTAGCACGGCCACTGGACAAGCTGGCCTGGGATAATGGGAGTTGTGGTCCAACACATCTGGAAGTCCCCACATTGGAGAAGGCTGACCGAACGGATGTCAGATTGTAAACCAGCCAGTGTGCCACTTCCCCACTGTGACCAAAGGGGGAAAATACATTGAGAGAGCAGCAGCCAGCTCAGTAAGGCAGCCAATGAACCACAACAGGCTAGAGCTGGTCAGGTGATACTCTGTGACCTGATACCAGGGGTGTCAAACCTCTTTCAGCCCGGGGGCTGCATACCAGTGTTGGGCGGGACTGAAAGCAAAGATGGCAGGGCCAAAAATACAAGCACATTTGAGCTTATTTATTTATTCATTCATTTCTACACCACCCACTAGCCGAAGCTCTCTGGGCAGTTCACAACAATTCATAACACAGGTTCAATATAATAGAATAGATAATAATAAAATAAAATGCAATAATAAAATACAAATACAATAAAATACAGCATTGACATTTTGATATATCAAATTTAAAACAGTTTAAACAACTAAAACAATTCAGTTAAAAAAAACCAAAAAACAAAAACTAGATCTATTTAAAACAGCATGTTGCATCATATGCCATTAAATGCCTGGGAGTAGAGGGCAGTCTTAACCTGGCACTGAAAAGATGACAATTTTGGTGCTACGTGGGCCTCAGTAGGGAGATCATTCCACAATTGGGGGGGGGGGCACCACTGAGAAACAATTAAAAGCTCTTCCTGACAGCAACTAAGCCTAAGGAGAGGCATTTCAACCTTTCAGAATGGGAGAAAAAATCCTGTGTAAAAGTGGGGAACCTCCCCCCAAAAAACCCTGTTGGTTGGGGGAAGGAGGCTTGGCCAATTGGGCAACCCAGGTCCATAGGGCAACCCAGGTCCATTGGGCAACCAGGTCCATTGGGCAACCCAGGTCCATTGGGCAACCCAGGTCCATTGGGCAACCCAGGTCCATTCATTCTGTCTGTTTTTCGCAGATTGTCAGGCATCTTTCATTCCATCATCCACTCACTGAGAGCATCGGGGGGGGATTTAGGGATGTACGAGAATCTTGTTCCTGTCTACAGGTCGACAGAATCCATGTGACTCAGAAAAAAAACAATCCAGTGCGGAATCCACAGGTTGGATTCATAGAAATCCGAAGTCATTTCTGACACCCCTAACCCTGGAGGGCCAAATCGGACCCTGGGCAGGCCAGATTTGATCTGTGGATCTGTAGATTCAACACCCCTGCCTTATACAAACTTCCAGTTCATGCTTGCTCAGTGAAGTATGTAACTAGAGGACACGGGTCCGATGGCTGGACCACCCTCTCTCCCACCAGTAACTTCACAGGAGATGCCTCCGACAGACACCCCCTCCTACATCCGATGGGCAAAAACCAAAGCAGCCTCAGAATACTGATCTGAAGTATGCTATGTTTTCTTTCAGAAGCCCCTAAATTTTGTTATCTCAAATTTCACATCATCTTTTGTTTCCCCAACGATTGTTCCATTATTGATTTGGTGGATACATGTGGTGAATGACCACAGAAAGAGAGATAATTTCCCGTTGCTGGCACAGCAAAAGTCTCCCTCTTGCCATCCAGTTCTTTTGCCTTTGGTGGGCTCGTCAGCGCTGAGGAGAGCTGCTCAATTATCTGCATGCCAGATGATTATCTGAGAGCTTAATTTAATCTCCATTACACTTTCCCCTTCATATTTCAATTAAATATGCTATCAGAGTGTTAACACATCTTTGAACCTGCTATTTCTTCAGTTAATTTCCCACTAAGAGGTGCTGGAGAGTAACAGATGTCATAATGATGCAATTATTAAGCATGTTTTATGCTCACTTTCATGAGTGTTTGTGGCAGGGACCTGGAATGCTGGAAAATTAATCAAATGGCCGTAGGACTCTACCGGTTCTATAATATCATGCTGATCTTATTTCACGAATCAGAGGCGGTCACACTTTTGTTATTAAAATAGGGGAGAAACCATCACTAAGCACGAGAGCATGGATCTTACATGCAGAAGGTCCCAGTTTCAATTCCTGGCACATCCAGTTGAAAAGATCAGTAGCAGGAAATGGGAATGTCCTCTGCCAGAGACCCTGAAGAACCACTGCCAGTCAGACAAAGGGCTAGATTGACCAATGGTCTAATTCAGTGTTAGGCAGTTTCATATATATTCAAATAGGCACCATGTACTCCTGGGATTTAATGCAAGTAGACAATAGCACAAGTTAAATATTTGTGAGTGACAGCACTATGGTGGAAATTTTTGAAGCACAGGTGTTCATCATGACAGCCCCCATAGCCACGCCCCCCAAGGAGAATCCAAAATTTCAGGCAGATGTAGAAGTTCTCATCTCCACTGGGAGCAGATCTTTTGTAAAGCTAGTGGGTGGGTCTTCATTGCCCATTCAAGACCTGACCACCTCGGAATACTTTGCATTACAGGGGACAAGATGTAGGGATTGGGCCCACGCTTCCTACAGAGGAGGATCTGGGAACAGATTCTGAGGCTGATGGGGAGGGGAAGGAGATGGAGGGGAGGGAACCTGCAGCTGGTTCTCCAAGGCCAGCAGACTTAAAGGTAGACCCAACAGTCAGGGAGGATGGTGTCAAATTATGTTGGAAAGCAATCTGAGCTGTCTGATGGGGAGGAGGGTGAATCTAACTCACTAATCCCCAGGTCAGACATTAGCTAAGGAGGATGGAGCATGGAGCAGCTGAGCAGTGTCAGGTGCTCCAAGAGATTGGCCCTTAAGAATAAGGAACCACCTTAGGGGTGTGGGTGTGGGGAATTTTAGTCTGGAAGGGAAGAGAGGTTTCCAGTTTAGAATCAACTTTTTTAACAATAGGACAATTTTCCTTAATGGCTGGTATTCTAACTAAGCTTGTTTCTTTTGTGATAGATTTCTGCAATCCACTTCATTTGTACTTCTAAGCCAGTTTGCTAGGCTGGCATTTTTCTAATAAAGCTTTTTTCGGTTAGAAGCCATTGTTTGGATCTTTTAGGAAGGAGGAGGGGAGGTACGGCCCCGACACAATATATTGTTGCTGGGAAAATTCATTTCACCCCAGCTACTGTGTGGGCTGCAGCTAAGCTGTGTGGGCTGCAGAGGCAATAGGGAATTTTGAAGGAGGTGGCAGATGATGTCAGAGTCCCTGCTAATAAAAACGTGCTGGCGCTGAGTACCTGCAAGCCCTGGCTCCACACCACACCACACCACTGGTGATTGAAGGTGAGGGCCAAACTGGACATGATGGTGGAAGACAAGGGTTTTCTTTCACATATCTGCCCCGTTCACATATAAAACGGGATGGCTTAGAGGGGAGTGCCTTAATTGAACAGTGAAACAAGTAGTCGTGTAGTGGAACCAAAGCTCATAGTGCTGGCACTTCTTTATTGGCAGGGAGTGCTAGGGATGTGCAAATCAGCAAAGCTCAAGCTCGCTGAAGTTCTCTGAATTCCATCTTGAAGCTCATTCCAACTTTAGTCCGTATCAGAATGCGAGCTTTGTTTTTTTTCTTTCTGCATGAAAATCTGTGCGTACATCTGCACATATTTGTCCAAATGTACGAATCAATTGTGTGCATCTTTAAAATGTATGCATTTTCTTCTCCCATTTACTAAAGTGTAGTTGTGTGAATTTTTCTAAAGGACACATTTATTTTTTCGTGCACATTTTTCAAATCTACACAGACTGTCGAACATATTTTTTGGTGGGGTCCACAAATCACATTGCAAGCTTGGAGATGTATGGACTTCAACCACGGATTGTGTCCAAGTCCATGTTTGGTCCAGAAGGTGCGAACTGGGTAAATCCTGCTCAAAAATGAACTGAAAATAAGTTCTCATACATCCCTACAGTGATGTCATCTATGCGCTGAATTGACCACAGAGTTTGCACCTCCTGAACACAGACCCAAATGTAATATGCAGTCAGAGCCCACTGAGGCTGCAGTCTGATTCATGGATCAAAAAAAATATATGCATTTGACAAATGTGCATGAAAAAAATGTGTGCAGTTGAAAAATGTGGGGGGGGGAACCCACTTTAACCAATGGGAGAAGGATGTGTACATTTTTTAAAAGTGCACATAGATTCATAGATCATAGAGTTGGAAGGAGCCTACAAGGCCATCGAGTCCAACCCCCTGCACAATGCAGGAAACTAGAGGAGGGGTCTCCCATCCAAGTAATAACCAGGCCTGACCCTGCTAACCCTGCTAACACATTTCTGTGCAAAAAGAAGAAAAAAAACCTTCCAAATAGGTACAGACTCGAGTCAGAAAGAATATCAAGGTGGAATCTGGAGGACCTCGAAGCACTCGAGATTTGCTGGTCCACATATCCCTCTTGGAAACATGACCAGCTGATTCTGGAAGTGTAAAAACAACAACAACAAAACCCAGAGAGAATTTGGATGAGGACCATTTCACAAGCATCCCAACATAAAACCAACTGTCCCCCTTTATCTAATCCCATGTGCCAAGTGTATGGGGAAACTGAAGCCTTCGCTGTCAATTGTGGAAAGTGCTCTAAATGAGGCACTCTAATGAATCACCTGTCGGCTTTAACCACATTTAACATTCCCCATTTCCCTCTTGTGTGCAAGAAAGTTTCATTCTGTGCATCAGAAATCAGCATGCTCATACTTTCTCCCTGTAGGGTGCAGAATAGCTTAATCTATACTTAACATGCTTTTGCGTGTTACATTCTCCTCGCCAAAAAACCCTCAAAACCAGCTATAAGCAAATTAAATGGAACAAGAGCTACCATGTGCTCCACAATTAAAGGAAACACAGAGCTGAAAGCAGTGGAATTTAAACAGGATGGCAGGCCTGTGCCAAAAGACAAATGTGCAACCCAAATGCATGCCAAGACTCCCCAATTTGTTACGATCCTTCTATAGTTAGGTAATTTGTATAATTATATATCCTGCAGTGGTAGTAAAATTGGGTTCAAGACCCTCTTGAGCCCATATTGGAAATGAAGAATGAGAGAAGAAAAGAAAGAAAGAAGGAAAGAACTTGGCAGGGCACCTTAAGGATTGTCTACATTCCTGCATTCCTCCTCATACTCTCCACTCAACATATGTCAGTGTTCTCCAACCTTGGGTCCCCAGATGTTTTTGGCCTACAACTCCCAGCATGCCCCAGCCAGTGTAGCTGGCTGGGGCATGCTGGGAGTTGTAGGCCAAAAACATCTGGGGACCCAAGGTTGGAGAACACTGACATATAGGGTTGGATCCAGGATCTCCTCTTACAGAAGAGATCCTCAACCCAATTTTTGAGGATCTCCCTCCCTCACATATTACAGCTCACCCATTCAGCAGAAGGTCTCCTGGCTTTCTGTGTAGCATTTCCGGGGGGGGGCCGGGGTGGTGGAGGTATCATGGGAAGGAGGTGCTGTCATGGGAAGAGGTGGGCTTTCCCCACTTTGTTCAGCATAGTTTATCCAGTGAAAATCTGGATGCAGCTCATGAAATCCTGCCCAATATTGTCCTGCCAACTGAAGTGCAGTGGGTGGCCAAACAGGACAGCATCTTTTTAGTTGCATGCCTACTCTAAGAACATAAGAAGAGCCCTGCTGGATCAGACCAAGGGTCCATCTAGTCCAGCATTCTGTTCACACAGTGGACAACCAGCTGCCCATGGGATCCCACAACCAGGACAAGAGTGCAACAGCACCTTCCTGACCATGTTCCCCAGCAACTGGAGTACAAAGGCATACTCTCTTGAATGTTGTACCGATGGAAGTCTATCTGGTCACGTTAATATGGACTTTTTGTTATTCCATTAAAAAATCAGTTTGCTGGGTTGGCCTTTGCTGGTGACTGTGACCCACCTTGAATGCCCTGGCAGAAAGGTGGCATAGGTTGGCCAGTAATGGCCTTACAAAGTTCCCCATTCTATTTGTTGGTGTCAAAATCAGTAGTGGTGTTTGGATTTTTCTCCAACAATTCCTTTGCAGGGTACCTCATCATTAGCAGAAGTGGCAGTGTGGCTTCCTTCCATTTTCCCGGAGGGGGTTTGCTGTTGCTACAAGTGTCTGCAGCAGCAATCAGAAAGATTTGAAGCCCAGCTGCCATATCCCCCCCCCCATACCCTCGGTGTAGTATCATTCCAGGACAATGTGGGGGGGGAAAGTGGCTAACACACACACACACACACACACACAAAGAAGGAGAAGGGGAAGAAGAAGAAGAAGAAGAAGAAGAAGAAGAAGAAGAAGAAGAAGAAGAAGAAGAAGAAGACAAGACGGTGAATATTCAGCATATAATCAACAAAATAGCCTTCTTTGTTTTTGGTGGGGGATGCTCAAAAAAGAAAATTGCAGAGCATTTTGCTGGGAAAAAATTCTTGAGAAATTCTGGACAAGCTTTAGTATATATAAATGTACTAACTAACTATATAATACAGGATAAAAATGGAGAAAGGGTTGACTGTGATTACATCTTCTTTTCCCTTCAATAACCTTATATTTTACTTTCTTTTTTTGCTCATCTTTGCATGCACTTCCAACTGGGCGACTGTGTGCGCGCGCTTCAAATTGCAAATATAAAGAAATGTCTGAAAACATATTATGTGGTGAATTTGGACCTAATGTAAATAAAAACAGTTATGTTAAACACCCCTTAAAAACTGGTTTTATACCTAGAAATGTGAGCAGGCTTGGTCCTTAACAGCCATAGTATTGCATAGTACGTATGTTTATTTAAGCTTTTTCTCTCTAAAGTGTGACAGGGCATGTGGCCATAAAGATGAATACACATGTGCCTCAGGTGCATTGTGAGCCAGAGGACCAAAGGCGGTGCGCCTTCAGCACCCTACTACAAGGGTGCACTGTAGGTCTTTATGGCTCCTTATGGGAAATGCTGTTATTTCTTACATAAACACTGTATTATAGCAGCATCTGGCAACACAATCCTGGTATAAAATTAATTTTACTGTACACAGTTAATGCTATATTACCTTGCATTACAGATGGCCATTTTCAGATCTTTACATAAAGTTTGATAGATCAGTTTTATCTAAGTCCTTGGATTAGTTTCTGGCTTTGCGAGGGCCATGGGGGTGGTTATTTTCTTTGTTGTGAACTGTTCTCAACATGGCCAGGAGCTTGAATGCGAGGAACTGAATTCTCTGCTTGTGTTGACGACGTCCCCAGCAGTCTGATTTTTCTTCCTGCGCTCTCCTGGAGAGCTGCCAGCAAAGTAATATGACATGATGGGGAAGGATTTAGCCCTGATAAAATAACTTATTGGAAGTGAATAGATTTACCATAAGGATTAGCTGGGCATAAAAATGTAGAATCATAGCAAAGAGAGAGAGAGTTTAGTCAAAAGATTTAAAAAAGCAGAAAGGCTTCCATGAAATGTTGTGAAAAGTAAAAGTATTTGGCAAAGAAATTGTGATATTTGAAGCAAGGATCTTTGACTGGATAAACAAGTATCCATATGCAAAATAGATGTTTTCTCTTTCCACACTGTTAATTAATCCTTTTTGGGCCCCTGAAAGCTACTCCATATGACTGATCCATTATAGCTTCTCTATGTTGGAACTTGTGAAACACTGGATATGAGTGGAGTATTACAGAAGTTTTATTTGGCATTCAATTTTCATAAGTTGGGGAGTTTTTCTATGCATGACATCCACTCATGTCCAAAACGAAGCAGTTTGGGTTGCTAGTTCTTTATCCAGGGAACATGGGTTGGATCCAAATTTAGTCATACTTAGGGTAGACCCATTGAAATCCACAGGATGTAAGCTAGTCATGACAAACATATTCCCCAATCCCCATTGATTTCAATGGGTCTACTCTAAACATGACTAAATCTGGATCCAACCTCATGTCTATGTCCTTTCAAAGACTATAACAGTAGATACAATCTGTCCACCCGCACCTCCAGTTCCCTTTGCCCACATTCCTCTTCTACCTCATGTAGAAAGGTAGGTACAGTAATACCTTGGATTGCAAGTAACTTGGTCTGAGAGCGTTTTGCAAGACAAGCAAATTTTTTAAATAAATTTTGACTTGATAAACAAGCGACGTCTTGCAAGACAAGGTAGGGATGTAACTGCTCGCCTCGAGCGGGTGTAGCGGGCCGAAATCGGCCCTGCTCACGCCCGCCAGAGAATCGCTTCGATATAAGAGTGTTTTGGATTACAAGCATGGTTCCGAATGAATTATGCTTTCAATCCAAGGTATTACTGTACTATTTTTGTCCCATAGTAGGCCCAAGAGGAGGTTGGATGAAGGAACCTGTGTCAGATGACATGTGAAGACCAAGGGTACAGCCTAGTTCTCTGCCTCAAAGATTCGAATGGTATAGGCCTGGCAATCAGATTGATGTTTGCTCTACAAATGATTGTCACCTGGATTCTTCACCTGTGACTGAGCATATTTTAGAAGACTTGAAAGAGATTTTTATTTGGGCTTTCCATTTCATCTGGTGGCAGGGATTACACCCCCTCCCAAATGTGTATCTATTTTATTAATTTGAATTTGGCATTATGACCAGGAGCTAAGAGGTCCCACAGAGAGTGCCCAATGACATGGGCATGCTGGGTGGATAATTGCGCAGCCACCCATGTATCATCACATTCTCTGACTGAGGGTGGGCAACTCTAGTGGATCTACTACAATTTTAAATCAGGGGAACTTGAAACATACTTAATTTGGGCTGGATTGTGCTCTGTATATGTTGTAGCTGCCATGAGTATATATTTATTTATTTATCACATTTCTATACCGCCCAATATCCAAAGCCCTCTGGGTGGTTCAGAACCATTAACACCATAAAATACAATATGATAAAACCTATTATAAAGCTTCAAGAACTTTAAAACTACACTATAAAACCAGCAGCAGTGTGAAGACTTGAAAATACAATAGGAAATTTAAGAACAAAAATTGAAGGGGCGGAAACACCTGGAAGATTGAGAAGGTCTGTACCTGGCACCAAAAAGACTGAAATGTAGGCCCCAAGCAAGCTTTTCTGGAGAGGGCATTCTACAACCAGGGTGCCATCGAAAAGGCCCTCTCCATAATAGCCACCTGCCATATTATGTTGATATTGGCCAGTCCCTGTTAACAATCTCGCTGCTCTATTTTGGACCAGGTGAAGTTTCTGGAGCCAAAGGCAGCCCCACATACAACATGTAACATGATTATATCCACCTACCCCCTTTTTCAAATAGTTTTATGATACCATTTCGATGATGATGATGATGATGATGATGATGATGATGATGATGATGATGTCGATGTCAATGTCCCTCTCCCTTTAGATTCAATATCCAATCTGTCCCCCCCCCCCATTTGCTCAATTAATTTTGTGTTTTCAGGTTTCAGAATTTCAGTCATATAACTGTAGTCATAGGTGCACTTCAAAGCCTTCTCTCTTTGGTGTATCTTTCATTGGATTTCTGGGATGTATTTTCTTGTTAATTTTTAACATATGTACCCTGTAGGCATGATTCACACAAGGCTCTGGAATCTGGAGGAAATGATGATCAGGCTCGGAAATGTGTAAAGATGCAAGAGCCTCAGCAATTTTCACTTCAGATGTTGTCAGCAAGTTACTATTATAAAAGCACACTTCGCACCAGTTCAGTGTAAATAATTTTTGTAAAAAAAATCCTTATACTATGCAGCTTTGACGAAGTTACACATTTAATGAACTCCACCACCTAAAGGTATATTTCCTCCAAGCTGATAATAACAGAATCACTTACATGAAATACAGACAGAGACGAAGTGTTCAGGTTGCTTTAGAAATATATAATAATAAAGATCAGTGGATCTTTCCAGAGTACAGGAAGCATTGAGAAAGAAGTCTTCCAGTTTTCTCCAAACTGGTGCCCTCCAGCTGTGTTTGGCTACTTCCCTGCCAGCAGTAAATGATGCTCTTTAGGTACCAACAGTATGTTGCTAGGGATGGGCAAACTAGGGGTGTTAATCATACCTTCAGGGGGGTGCCCTCCTTGGCTCGCCTCTTCTCAGCGAGCACCCCCCCAAAAGGTGCCAATCCCCCATGCCGCTCGATCCGCCTCGCCGGCAGCGCGGGGTCCCGTCGCGTCACTTCTGGCTGCCAGGAAGTGATGCGACAGGACCCTGCGCTGCGTTTCTAGTGTAAAAACCAGGGCAACCCAGTTTAAAACGGCCGCGAATAGCAAATCGTGGCCATTTTAAGCGAGGCTGCCCTGGTTTTTACGCCAAAAATGCAGCGCGGGATCCCGTCGCATCACTTCCTGGCAGCCGGAAATGACACGACGGGACCCCACGTTGCTGGCGTGGAGAGATGGATCGAGTGGCGGCCAGGTAAGGCGCGAGAGTCTCGGGGGGGGGGGGCAAGCAGGCCGATTTCGGCCGATTTCGGCCGATTTCGGCCGATTTCGGCTGATTTCGGCCTGCTTTCAGCCACCCGGAGACTCGCGGATAGATACATCCCTAGGGCAAACTAGGGATTGCCAGGATTATCTGAACATCGTCTCACCGCTCGTCTCATGCCCGATTCCCATTCCCATTTGCGATCGCTGCTCGCTCTGCGCGAACAGCAAACTTGTGCAAATCAAGCAGCGTTCAAATGGGAGATTTGCACAAGTCTCCCCAAACTTGCGCAAATTTCCTCCATAGACTAAAGCAGCGGCACTGATTCAGTCTACTGTATTAAATCGAACTGGGAATCGGGAATGAGAGGAACATGAGCATACGTTCAACAATTTGCAAATATTTTCAGCTGACACGTGCTCACACTCGCACTCACAGCTTCAAACGGGGCATGTTCACTTGTTTTGCAAGCAAAATGAAATTCACAGACATCCCTGGCTTGGAACCTACTAACTGAAGTTCCCAAGGTGGTTTACAATATCGTTAAAAAAATGTGATCAGGATGTTAGTCTTACTCACTCAGGTTGCTGGGTGCTGCTGCTAATGTCTCTTATAGCTCCTAGTTCTTGGTGGCAGAAACAGGAGGCATGGGATGGAGAGGTGTTTACAAGCTTCTTCCCAGTCATTAGATCAGTGTTCTCCAACCTTGGGTCCCCAGATGTTTTTGGCCTACAACTCCCAGCATGCCCCAGCCAGCTATGCTGGTTCCATCTGGAGACCCAAGGTTGGAGAACACTGCATTAGATGTTCCATCTCCTGCTCTGCTGCTGAACCTAGATAGAGAGATGAGAGAGATGAGTATGAGCGGGGGAGGGACAGAGGGACGGAGGGACAGACAAACACACAGAGAGAGAGAGAGAGAGAGAGAGAGAGAGATTACTCATCCCACTTCCAAGTGGCGAGTCATTCCAGAGGCAGCACTGATAGGTTTAGCTTTCTGGGGATGAGAGCGCACAGACAGCACCCATATATTTTGGAAGAATGCCAAAGGAGGGTGTGGGGCTAGAGAAGCTCAGCCCATCATCCCCACCAATGCATGTCTTGGCCATGGCCACCACCCTGCTTTCTGCGTGTTCAGTCAGCATGGAAAAGGACTCCGCACACAGACTGAACTACAGGCCGGGAGCTCCTCCACATGATGAAGGGAGAATCTAATTTGGACAAATTGCCCCACATCAGTATGCACAGAGAGGCCGTAGCCATACTATCTGAATGCATGGACGGTGAGGTCATGGCCATTGCAGACAGTGGGGGCTGGGCTAGCCTCCGTGGCCCCATGACACTCCTCATACATTCCTTCAATATATTCCTGGGGAGTTGTCTGAACCAGTCCATACTAAGAACAGGGCAGCAGTTCCTTACGGGCCTCGTTTGACGCGCAAGACTGAGTCGAAGCCGGCACTGCGGAAGAGGAGAAAGCAGCCGTCGTTCCGAGCGCCAAGAGCAGCGGCCCCAAGACCGCCGTCATCGTCTTCTCCTCGCCCTTCCTCACCGACAGAACCATGGCATCTGTCACAGCTGTCTCCGATGGAGTTATCAAGGTCTTCAATGACATGCAGGTGCGCAAAGCTTCCAGCCCAGAGGAGGTGAAGAAGCGCAAGAAGAACATCATCCTGGAGGAGGGGGAGGAGAGTCTGGTGGGAGAAGTGGGCGACACCATTGATGACCCCTACCTGCATTTCAT
The DNA here is from genome assembly GCA_021292165.1 of Shinisaurus crocodilurus. NCBI lineage: Eukaryota > Metazoa > Chordata > Lepidosauria > Squamata > Shinisauridae > Shinisaurus > Shinisaurus crocodilurus. Next base: position 26,909,882 of record CM037887.1, read on the forward strand.
CAAAGATGCTGCCCGACCGTGACTGCCGCTATGCCCTCTAGGATTGCACCTATGAGACCAAGGAGAGCAAAAAGGAGGACCTAGTCTTCATCTTCTGGGCACCGGCGTGTGCCCCCCTGAAGAGCAAGATGATTTTTGCCAGTTCTAAGGATGCCGTAAAGAAGAAACTTACAGGGATCAAGCACGAGGTGCAAGCAAACAGCTACGAGGAAGTGAAGGGCTGGACCGCTGCACCCTGGTGGAGAAATTGGGCGGCAGCTGCGTTATCAGCTGGGAGGGCGAGCCCTTGTGAGCCCTTCCACTCCCCTGTCATGCCAGTGTTTCCACCGGAGCTTCCATGTTACTGGCCCCATGCTGCCGTTTTTGGGTTTGGTGGCTGGGATGTGGGGTGGGTTCTCCTTTTTAGTTACGTTCCAGTTTTCTGCCTTCTCACCTTTTTATCCCCCCCCTGCTCCCCTCATGTAAGAAGCAACTGCTCCCAGCTGTGCAGCTGCTGTTGGAATTTGCCAAGCCAGCTCCAACTCCTTCTCCCCTCCCTCTTCCAAGCCCAGCCATTAAGGTGACATTCCTTGGGGGGGGCACCATTTCTTGGCGGCCTCCTTCACCCTGTGGGGACCATTGGCTTCCTCCATTCCAGATGTGGGACCACTCGAGCAGGGGACCACTCCTGGCCAAGGCTTTCGGGGTGGGGTGGGGTGTAGATTTCTAAAGGCAGGACTATAGCGGGGGGCCCATTCCAGAATCAGTCCATCACTGTGTAATTTTTTTTAAAATTGGTATCTGTGTGTGTGTTTTGGAAAACAATGTGGAATGGCAGCTGCATTCATTCCAAGCCCCCCCCCCACTGACCCACTCCCCCTCTTACTGCCATAGTGGCTTTGTGCTTGTCAGTAGTACTGTGTATAAATGAAATATTGTGGGGAAATTGCACCCATCTCAACGTTGGGGCTGCAATTAACAGAATAATGGAAGCAGCACCAATGACCTTCAATAATACTGAGAACAGACAACAGGCAATTATTATTCAGTGGCAAACATCCCCCAATAATGGAGGTTCCATTGAGTCATGGCTAATAGTTGTTGGTAGACTTCTCCTCCTCCTCAAATTTATTTAATACCCTTTTAAAGTCATCAACCGAGTGGCCATTGGAGCTCAGCCAAAATTTCTTATTAGACATTTTTCTGAGATTTTTATTTTTATTTTTCTCACCTTCCTAGACAAAGGAGCCCACTTCTGGAGACATTTCCTCTCAATGTTCCCCACCATTCCTTGTGTAGCTGCTACCACCACCACCACCCCACACACACACAATGCCCCAGTAAATGTCTAGGGCATTGTGGAGGATATAAGGTGGTGACCAGGCTGCCAACACAATTGTTGCTGCTGCCCCTTGAGGAGGCAGCAAAAAACAAAACAACCTCCCCGCCTTAGGATAAAAGAAAGAAGCTGTGCTACTGCCACTACTAATGGTGAGCCTCACCCATGAGAAACTGTTGGAGAGCTTCTCCTCCACCTGGACGTATCCTGTGAAATGGTACCCCCAATTTCTTTGCCCACAAATAGGATGGAAAATTTTGGAGATACTATAGTGGTGTGTTAGCCATATCTTTTGACAGTTTGTTCCATACATTAGTTTGCATTGTAATACTTTCAACATTTTCTCATATTTTTGTAACATCTGCAGATAGAGAGATAATTAGATGTGTGTGTGTGTGTGTGTGTGTGTGTGAGAGAGAGAGAGAGAGAGACAGAGACAGAGACAGAGACAGACAGACAGACAGACAGACAGACAGACAGATTTACAATATAAGCACACCATGAATGAAGTAAACGGTAATTCCTAGATCAGTGTTCTCCAACCTTGGGTCCCCAGATGTTTTTGGCCTACAACTCCCAGCATGCCCCAGCCAGCATAGCTGGCTGGGGCATGCTGGGAGTTGTAGGCCAAAAACATCTGGGGACCCAAGGTTGGAGAACACTGTCCTAGATAGCATAAACTTTTAGCTCTTTGCATCCTCCAAATTGTCAACTGCTTTTTCTCTCTCACCCACTCAGTCACTCCCCTGCTTCATCAACTGGAGGGGTGTTACCTTCTCTGACCCATGAGTGATATCATATCTCATTCAAAACACAGGGAGAGCTTACCAGCTACTAGGGAATTGTCCATTGGTCCCCATTAATGAAAGGTCAGCCAACCATTTTGGACTATTAACTAGCAATCTGCCTATCAAAGGAATAGTGAGCCAATGATCATAACAATATGTATTGTATTGTATTGTACTGTATATTGTATTGTATTATAGATTGCTTGCCCAATAGAACTAACAGTCTGCTCGGCTGGAGACTGACTCTGTTCTGTTTACTAATAGTCGATAGGGGTGTGTGTGTGTGTGTTTTAAGTAAACAGTGCAGCACATTTTCAGGCTTTGAAAGTCAATGGATCTGTCAAGAGCTGGTAAAAATTAAATGTAATGAGCTCATTTCAATAAACATTTATGAGACTGGTTTCATGCTGGTAAAATGAGTCCAGCAGCGGTGTCCCTCCACCTGCCTATAAGGGAATAAATAAATACATCTCTATTTCCAACACTTTTACATATTTTTTTTGAAAGGAACATTCAAGTGTCCTCTTCACTAATCCAATTGTAAGTTGCAAAAACTTGGCCCAGCTTTGGTCACAGTGCAGTAGCAAAGTTTTTGATTCAGATGCGGTAAGAACAATTTAGTCAGTTTTGCATAACTGTTCCATTCATTGTCATGTTAATGGAAACCTCCCATACACATATACTAGTAATATTTTAAAGTGTTATGATGTAAATGAGAGGCATCACAAAGTCATTGGAATATGTTTTCATCTAGCCCCTTTATTAAACTGCAGCTGACAGAGTGCAAAGATTAGAAAGAAAAGAAAGGAAGGAACAAAAGGCTGTTAAAACAAAAGGAATTAATTTGGCAATACTAACAATATTTCACGCAGGGCTTTTACTTGGTAAACTCTGAACTGTAAAAAGAACATTGAGAAGCAATTAAGGGGAGGGGGAGACAGATTTGGAATGAAATAAATAATAATACTTAGTCATTGTATTTATTTACTTATTATTATGAATGGCAGTGTTGGCTCCAGAACTGGAGAGTCCTCCTGAGTGGCCACACCTCCTGGCCTCTGTCATGATCACAGGCCTGTGGCTCAGGCTGGCTTAGCTTGTCTGAGTGTGGAAAGCTCAGCAGGGTCAGGCCTGGTTATTACTTGGATGGGAGACCCCTCCTCTAGTTTCCTGCATTGAGCAGGGAGTTGGACTCGATAGCCTTGCAAGCTCCTTCCAACTCTATGATCTATGAAATCTATGAAATCACTGCCCATTAACTGTCCCTCTCTGACCGGACACCACTGCCAAGGCAGAGAGGACAAGTGAAATCTACTGTTCCTTCTCCTTGCCCCTGTCACTGTCTGCACACTTGGGACACGTAGGGATGCACGGATTTTATTAAATCCATTCCATCCGTGTTTTGTGGATTGTCAGGTGCCTTTTGTTCTATCATCCACTCACTGACGGAATCAGATTTTTTTTTTCCAATTCTCCGAACTTGCGTTGGTGCGCACTTGTGCAAATTTGCACTTTCAAAAATACACAAATCTCCCCAAAATGCACATTTTCATGCTTCAGCCTATGGGGGGAAATGCACATTAAAAAAAATATTCTACAACTAAATTTGTGTAAAGTTCCAGAAAGTTAAAAAAAATGGTCCACAGCTCTGCAGCATCTGTGTGACTCAGGGAAAGCCGGTCCACTGAGGAATCTGTGGGTCAGATTCATAGAAATCTGAACTCATTTGAATCCACTGCAAATTTCTCTGACGTGACATCCCGACTTAGTGGGACACCAAGGCAGAAGAGGGAGGAACAGAGGCAGTGGGCTTTACATGTCAGGAATGGGTCTCTGCTGGGGTGTGGACCTTGGCAAGTGCCCAATGATGCCAAGCCCTAATGCCTGGTCTGATGTGTTCATCCCTGGTGGATCACAAGTTCCACAGGCCTCTCTTACATACATCTAACATCTTCCCAACCCCAATTCCAACTCCAACTTTCTGTTTACATTCTGCAACAAGCATTTGGTGCACCATAGGCAGCATCTAATGTGACATGAGTGCTAACATAAATTGTGTTGTGCTACCATAAGGGATCCTTAGCATAATGCCAATAACATTATTTTTTCTACTTACAATATTTGTATTCCACTTCATATCTAAGCAGATTCTGAAGCGGTGAACAATAAAAAGATTTTTAAAAAACAGTTAAAAGGATAAAAACAGTGAACTGAAAACAAGGTGTCATTAAAACCATGGCATTAGCTGGTGTGATAGGATTCCCCAGAAAACAACAACAACAATAAACATAGTGCCAGCTAATACTATTGATGTTCTTCTAGAGTTCCCTTTTGCTGACACAACATAATTTATGTTAGTGCTTGTGTTGCATCAGATACTGCTCATGGAAACTGCCCCTATTTACAGCACACCCATTCTTCATGAGATATGGACGTTCCATCAAGGTAGAAACTTGTATCTTAGGGAGCATGCCAATCTTAAGGGTGATGATTACAGTAATTCAAGGTTCATAGATTTCATAGATTAGATTTCATAGAGTTGGAAGGAGCCTACAAGGCTATCGAGTCCAACCCCCTGCTCAATGCAGGAAACTAGAGGAGGGGTCTCCCATCCAAGTAATAACCAGACCTGACCCTGCTTAGCTTTCCATGCTCAGACAAGCTGAGCCAGCGTGAGCCACAGGCCGTTCATTGAACTAGGCAAGTGCTATTAAAATGGATGGATTCCCCATGACCAATGTTCCCACCACACAATGGCTTAATGCACATTGAGATCTATTGAGAATGAAGGTATCCAAGGGTATCCCAAGTTTGGCTCTGAGGTCAGCATGCTTTCAGCAAGCTTGGATCTTTAAAGCATCCAAGATCATGCACTGATACCTAGATACAATCAGCCCTGATGGTTTTTATGTAAACAGGTATCACATGGATTGTCTTAAAACTCTGTGTTGTAAATCATTATGACTCTCTGTATCTAAAGAGTTATGGGCGTCTCTTAAAATCCTGATTCCTAAAATTCAGGAGAGTAAACTGAAACTAGAAGGCCTGAGACATAATTTATACTCAGGCACCATTAAGAGGTTGCATGTTGTATATTAATACAGTTTTCCTTTAAAAGCTACAGTGGTGTCTATGATGGAGTGTTTTATATTACAGCACTCACAAAATGTTATGATGTTAGTTAGTTTCTATAGGAATTAGTGAATCTGTCCTTCTTGTTTTCTATAACATTCACATTTTTTTGAAGCACCAGTTTGTTCCATTCCATTTCCACATCAGTTTGTGAATTTTTATTTTTATTTTAAGTCCGCATGGAAATAAATATTTAATATGTAGTATTAAATGTAAAAAGGGACAATTAAAGAAAAATAATTTTAAGGATATATGGGAACCATTTTTAGATTATGTTTTAATAAAGGGAAAAGGGAGTAAGCCATGTCAAGATATGATGTATTTTTGGAATATAGAATAATATTGGATTACCGTATGTGGATAGAATTGCCTTTTGGCCCCATGGTGATGGGTGCACCTTGGAGTTATATGTTTTGTTGTTGTTTTTTGTGTGTAAAAATTTAAAAAAGAAAAGGAAATACATATGCTTTTCATGTGTGTGAAAATTCACACACATTTTTTTGTGCAATTTCCCCCTAATATATGCATGGAGGAGGGAAGCACTTTCCCCTAATATATGCCTTTTTGTATGCAATTTTCTCTAATGAACACATTTTTGCACACATGTTTTGACTGGAGAACTGCAGCATCACAACATTTGGAGAAGTGTACAAACTGAAGCATAATTGCATTTCGGTTCACATATTGGTTTGGAAAGTGGGAATTATTAGGTTGGTTTGTATTAAGTGATTCACCCACATCCTGCTTACACGATCCTGGCTCGTTTTACTAATAAAGGACACTCAGGGTGCAATCCTATGCATGCTTAGACAGAAATAAGTCCTACAACTCCCAGCGTCCCGCAGGCAGCATGGCTGGCTGCAGAATGCTGGGAGTTGTTGGGCTTTTTTCTGTCTAGACACGCATAGGGTTGTGCCTTCGGTCTTCAAAACAATGGTTTATATACATTCTCTATTTTTATTGAGGCCTGCTGATCATCACAGCTGATGGTGTGAAGGCTTCTGCTCATTCACAATACTGAGAGTTTATAGATATACAAGGTACAGTAATACCTTGGATTGCAAGTAACTTGGTCTGAGAGCGTTTTGCAAGACAAGCAAAAAAATTTAAATTTTTTTGACTTGATAAACGAGCAAGGTCTTGCAATACAAGTCGTAGGGATGTAACCACTCGCCTCGAGTGGGCATAGCGGGCCGAAATTGGCCCCGCTCACGCCCGCCAGATATAAGAGTGTTTTGGATTACAAGCACGTTTCCGGAACAATTTATGCTCTCAATCCAAGGTATTACTGTAGTCTGGTAGTATTATTATTTTATTTATTATTTATTAATTATATTTATACCCCGCCTTTTTATGTAGTTTCACTAGGACCACTCAGGGAGCTCCTGGCTGAGGTGACACTTGAATTCAGACCCTCACGTAGGGATGTGTGAATCCACAAAACTCGAGCTCACTGAAGTTCTCCATATGCCATGTCAAAGCTTGTTCTGACTTGAGTACATATCAGATTGCGAGCTTTTTTTTTTTTCTTTTCACATGAAAATACATGCATATTTTCATGCATATTTTTTCCAAATGTACGCATCAATTGTTTGCACCATTTTTTAAATGTATGCATTCTTCTCCCATTGATTAAAGCAAGCATATCTGTGCACAAAATGTGCTCATGCTGTCCAACATCTAGGTCTCCCATCTAGGTACTGACCAGACACATACCTGCTTAGCTTCAGCAAGGTTGCTGTATCATGTGCCTTCAGACCCTGCCTTCGGACGAGGCACCAATAAAGAAGACACCTGGAGAGAAGCTTCAGCAGAAGATCTTAAAGCATGGACAGATTGATATGGGAAGAGAAGCTATTTCAGATATTTGAGCACCTTGCATTGGGCCTGGAAGTGAACAGAGAGCCACTAAAGTTCTTTCAAAGTTGTATTAAATGAAGAACCAAGTAAGTTGGATTAATGAACTACTCCTGTCTGAAACGATGGAGACAGAGTAGACAACACTGGGATAGAAGGACAAATAGTCTGAGCAGCTTCCTTTCATCCTTCCATGAGGTCAAGGCAGCATTCATGGGCACCCCAGAAGGTCTCCCATCTAGCTACTAACCAGACCCAGACCTATTTAGCTTCAGCAACATTGTTGTCTCACGAGCCTTCAGGCTATGACCTGGGACAAGGCACTTAAACTGGAACTTGGAAGCAGTAGAATTTAGAGTGGAGTAAGTCCAGGGAACAATAACACAACAGGGGAAATCGCTACTTACCCCTTCTTTGAACCCAGATCTTTCCAATTCAAGTGTGACGCTCTGTCACAGCAGTGCAGAACCTCAGGTCCAAGGGCCAAATCTGGCCCTCCGGGGTCCCCAAGTGGCCATGCCCCTTTCCCCAGCCCAACCCCCTTTCCCCCTACTGTTGACTGTTTGGTGATTCCCTGGCTTTTGCACATTTTGTGACCATTTTAAACGGCTGAAATTCCTTTCCTGTGGCTTAGTTACTGGCATTAAGAGCTTTAAGCTAAAATATGCTGGTATTTTTGGACTCTGTTTGGCCGCACCCACCACTGGAATGCAGTCCCCGAGAGCTTCTCTGAAATGGAATGTGGCCCCTGAGCTGAAAGAGGTTCGACAGCCCTGCTCTATCAACAACATCACACGATAGAGACTAAATATAAGGTTACTGCAGGACCTTTAAACACCCCAATGCTGGCAAACATTATCTATTTTTCCCCATAGGGAGGTATCATGTATGAGGCAAACGCTGTAATTCTGTTAAGAAAACTCTTGCAGCCACTTCTTTGGGGGGAGGGCCCTCAGGCCTGCTGATCTGCTTTTCTTCTCCATGGCATCACTGACATTTCTGAACACCATCTTCAAAAGCACTGTACGCCTTTGTGTAGTGAAGAACCAGTAGGCTCCCAATTTTGCCATCAATCATATTTAATAGCATATGCAATTAATGTAATTTTGTTATTGAAGATCCCTGTCTGCTCAATAGCTTGCTCAAGACAATTATGGTTTTCTTTTTAAAACACACACACACACACACACACACACACCACATGCACATGTGCAATCAGATATTGCCTTTTGAATTTAGGGCAATTAAACATGGCCATTATAGATGGTATATTATAAAATATTCATTGAACAAGTGGGTGATATGACAGCCTTTGAGTTTCAATTAAGTAACATCTGAATCAAACAATATGATTTTTTTTAGGAATGACTGTGTTTCTCTTTGGAATAGAAGGCAGGCATAGCACAATGTCTTTTTGATGGGGAGAGTCTCTCTCTTCCTGTATTGCCCAGAGGTTGAAATAACTGGACAACCAGCAGGAGCAGAGTTGATTCTCATGTTCTTCTACTCTCAATTGTTAACTTAGGAAATCCATTGTCACAAGATGTAGTTATGGCCACTCGCTTAGATGGCCTTAAAAGAGGGATAGACAAATTAAAGGAGGAGGAGAAGTCTAGGAACCATCATGTTCAGAGGACATATACACCACTGAAGGTTCAGCAGAAACAGCAAGGAAGGACTCATGCCTTCATGCTTTGTTTGTGGGCTTCCATGTGGCATTTGGTTGACCACTGTGAGAATGATGGACTAGATCAGGGATGGAGAAACTCTTTCAGACCGAGGGGTAGATTCAATTTTGGAGAAGCCCTCAGGGGCCACATTCCAGTGGGGGTGTGGGCTGAAGGGAAAGGGGGTTGGGCCAAAGGCAAAAGGAGTCAATGGGTGAACATGCAAAGAATACCGGCATATTGTGGCTTAATGCTGTTATTGCTAGTAACTAGGCTTAAGGAGAAGCATTTCAACATTTTAGAATGGGGGGAAATCTGCACAAAAGTCAGGAAAACACCAGACCATCGGTCATCAGAGGAAAGGGGGTGGAGCCATAGGAAGGGTCATAGCCTTGGTCCCAATTTTGCCTCCAGGCCTGAGGCTCCACACCCCTGCACTAGATGAACCCATTGTCTAATCCAGCTGAGTGTATGTATTTAGACACCCTGAGAGCTAATAATGGAGCCTGGCCATTAATGTTGGAATAATCTGAAGCTGGCCTTGCGAATTAGAAAAGTTAATACCCTACAACAATTTTCAGTAACCCACATGAATGTATCAGTTACTTGTGCCCTAAAGGAGAGGACTGAACTTTTGTAAAACTTCATTGACCAGCTACCTGGACAACATTACTTGCCACAGGTGAGTAGCAGAGTAGCCTTTACAAGACTGAGAATATATCTGATGATATGGAATATGGACTGTAACCACTTATGATACAATCAATGTGTTAGCTTTTAAGGTGCCATTATTTTTAAATATATAATAATATTGTATCTATTTATATTTATATAATACTAACTATATTCTATTATCTATTATTAGTATAATATTGCCTACTGATAGCCAGTGTAGCATAGTGGTGAGAGTGTTGGACTGGGACTCAGGAGATCCGGGTTCTAGTCCCCGCTCGGCCATGAAACTCACTGGGTGACTTTGGGACAGTCACTGACTCTCAGCCTAACCTAACTCACAGGATTGTTGTGAGGATAAAATGGAGAGGAGGAGGAGGATTATGTAAGCTGCCTTGGGTTCCTTGCAGGAAAAAAGGCAGGGTATAAATATAATAAATAAATAAATAATAAATAATATTAATAGTGATAGTAATATTAATATTAATTAATATTTATTAATAAATAAATAAACAAATATAGTACTATCTATTAATGGAGGTTTCACTCTTTAATTGGTCTGAAACCTAGCGGATATCTTTGAATTAACCATATTGAACTTGGCTTCACAGTTCATCTGAACTGAAAGGACATGCTGTTTTCTGCCATCTTCCCCCCAAACATGATTCAAAAGACCCCAAATTCTAAGTTCAAGGGTACTTATGGGGTTACAAAATGTCAATATTTTGATTATAAGACCTGAATATTTTCATGTCTGGTACCTGAAATGTCAGGGTCTGGTGAACTTGAATGCCATCAATGGAACTGGTGGATGCATATATTCTACAGACTAACAATCAGTTTTATCAATGGCTTCCTTACTCTAAGGAATCCTGGGAACTGTAGTTTAATAAAGGTGCTGTGAATTCTCTCCTAGAGCCCCCTAGCCTATCTTTCTCTAAACTACATCAGTGTTTTCTGGACGATGGAATTACTAATAAACCAATTTCAGTTTGTAGTGTTGATATGCCTTGAGAATACGTTTCTGTACTCTGATAACAGAGTGGATATGTATTACCTCTGCATATAACCTAGGGAGGCTAGATTCCATGCTGATCTGTTTCACGCCCCAGCTATTCAGTTTTCTGCAATACGGAAGCAAATTCCATCGATAGCAGACAACATGCACATGCCATCTGAGTCTTCAAAGTGTTGAGCAATTAAAGTCATGCTAAATCTCTCCCTTCTCCCCAGAACGCCCAGGATCTAACAGCATTAACTTGACCCAATTAAATGGTTACTCTCTGATGACTGGCTGTCTAGACATTTTAAATATTTGTTCTGTGGTGTCCCCTGCAGTTCATAATTAAAGAGTTACATGAAACCTCCAGGATGTTTTACTAGCCAGATCAGAAATTATACACATAATAGGTTTGTGCGTATAATAATAAATGTATAGGCAACACATTCATTAAATGTAGGTATTTTTATACAATGCAATATGACTAAAATACATGTGTGTGTAAAAGACTGTGTGTGTGTGTATGTGTGTGTGTGTGTGTGTGTGTACTGAATGTAAATAACCTAAGCTATTAAGAAACCAGTAGTGAACAAATACTTTTTTAGTTTAGGAAAAAAGTAATTAATTTCAATTAATTAATTGAGGTTTATAAAAATGAATGGTGTAGAAATGGTACAAAGAGAGTAGCTTGAGAGATTATTCTCTTTCCCACAATATGAGAACAAAGGATCATCCAATGACATTGATTGGCAGGAGATTTTGGACAGAGCAAAGGAAGAACCACTAGTTTAGAAAGAGCTAGACAACTGGTAGGTGAAGGCAGTAGAGTTGGGATCCCTTGACCCTTCTATGGTTTCCTATGAGCCATTCATAGGGTTGACTTGGGAGTTGGGCATGGAAATTAGAGCCCCCTGAAATGGGGGACATTTCTATGAGCTTTTTGAGGGAGGAGGGAAATTTTCTATTAGGATTCGAAGGGTGCTCACTGTTAGCAGCAGTGGGCGTCACTTTCTGCCTTTTCTTTGCTGTTGCTAGTCACACACACACGACAGTGACAGCAAAGCCAGAGCTCTCCTTTCGATGGCCTTGCTCCCATTTTGTTTCTCCCACACAATGCATCTTTCTGGGACATTCACACCATGCAAAACCTCCCCCCCACACACACACACAACTTGCCACCTATGAATGGAGTTGTGAAATTTTGAGTTTTTCTTCAGGACTGACTTTGTAGCCATGACAACAAAATGGAGCCTCTAGAAAGGGCTGTGAGAACTTCCCACATTTTATTCCTTCCTCCCCCCCCCCCATATTCCATTCCTTGTTCCATGAGTTTTATCCTACATGGTTTTACACTCTTCCACTTCTGAATTTTAACTCCCATTAATCACATTTCTAAAATTAATTCTGGAATTGAGCATGCACAGTTTGGCAGAGCTTTCAGTTCATTCGATGCATTTGCATATTTTCTTCCTCTTCATTACTGAGGCAAATATTTCAATTGACAAAACACTGTTAACCTCCCCCCCACACACACACAGCAAATGAACTAACAGTACAAAAATCTGTTGCCAAGGCATGTAGAAAGTCCTGTGTCCTATCCTAGCATCTATTTTTATGTAATTATTATTTTATTTATTGCATTTTTATACCACCTTTCTGGAACCAACCAAAGTGGTTGATAAAAATGCAGAAACCAAAATGTATAAACAAATAAAAACATAGTAAAATATTTTTTAAAAAATATATCATTACAAAATTAAATTATAGCAACAACTTCAAGTCAAATTCAAAGGATGTGTCTTGACCAGGACTGGCATCAAGGGTCGGCATGTTTGGGCACCTTCTGCGGGCACACGACCCAGCCGAGCCCCACTGGAAACAGTCCCCTGGACTGGAGTCGCTCCTCTTCTTTACCATTGCATCCTGATTGTTCACCTGCTTCTCACTCTGGCCCAAGTAATGTGGTGGTGAGAAGGAGGAGCACAAGATGCCACTGCCTACTAACTTATTGGCTTTCTGCCTGTCAAGTAAGCAGTGATAGAAATTAAGAGAAAGAGGAGCAGTAGGAGGGGCAATAGCAGTTGTTGACAATGGTGGCAAGAAGATAGACTCACTGAGGGAGAGGGGTCCCATTGTGGGTGTCTTGCCCAAGGTTCCTCAAAAACCTGGAGCCAGACCTGGTCTTGACTCCCTTCCTACGTGCAGAGAGAGTGGGGACCAGTTGTAAGTCCAGAGGGACGTCTCAGACTTTTGGGAGCAACACAGGAGAAAACCCTTTCCCATGGGCGTGACAAGCAGGTCTCTTTAAATGAGGGCATCTTCAAAAGGTCTTCTGCTGGCATGTTCGTTCAGTTAAAGGAGCGTAGGTAGCAAAAACCAAAAACCAGGTTTGCATGACAACCTGGAACACACCATTGCCAGTCAGACTGGGCACTGCACTGCTGGGCAAGATGGACAAACAGTCTCACTCAGCACAACACAGTTGCACACATATTTACTTCTTCCCTCACCATTCCTTTTTCCTTATGTGTTGTGTCTTTTTAGATTGTAAGCCTGCAGGCAGGGACTGTCTTGTTAACTGATTATATGTAAGCCGCTCTGGGAGCCTTTTTGGCTGAAGAGCGGCTATAAAAATGTTTCAAATAAATAAATAAATTACTTTATTATTTATTTATTTATCATATTTCTGAATCGCCCATCTGGCCGGCGACCTGGCCACTCTGGGCGATGTACAATATATATAAAAAATACAATAAAACAAATATAAAAAACTTAAAATCCTAGCCCACCCCATATTCCCGCCTGAAAAACCATGTTTTTAATGCACAGCGGAAGCTCATCAAGGAGGGGGGATACATCTTAAAAGAGGTATATTCCCTCTTCTCTCACACACGTGTGCAAGGTGTGTGAACCATTAAAAAAAAAACCAACAAAGAATATCTGCCTTGTTTAAATCAGGGCCAGCCCAAGATGTTTGGCCTGCCTGCAGCAAAGGACAAAATGGCACCCCCTCCCATTCCAGTTCTGTCCTCCAACATCTTGCAGCCACTCCCTGCCCCCCCCAGGATCTGCCACCTTAGGAAGTGGACTCACTCTGCTTAATGGTAGGGCTGGTCCTGATTTCAATTCAAAATGCTTTTTTAAAAAAAAATTAATATGTGAATGTATAATCAATTAAATCTCTGCTAAAGCTGCTGCTTCCATTAAAAATGTTTTTTGATCAATCACATGAGTTTTAATCTGTTAATGTTCATATGATCAATCATGTTTGATTTCTTTAATCAGGCAATATCCCTAGTATCCCTAGCAGAAATTAGACCACCATCAAACGATTACCTTTCTCATAAAAGAACCCAGGGGTCATCCCATGAAGCTGATTAGTGGGAGATTCAAGGCAGATAAAAGGAAGAACTTCTTCACACAGTGCATAGTTGAACTACCGAATTTGCTAGAACTATAGAACTCATTCAGTCCCACAAGATATAGTGATGGCCACCAACTTGGATGGCTTTAAGATTGGTTTAGACAAATGCATGGAGGAGAAGGCGGTCAATGGCTACTAGGCCTGATGGCTATATGCTACCTCCAGTATCAGAGGCAGGATGCCTATGTAAAGCAGTTGCTGGGGAACATGGGCGGGAGGGTGCTGTTGCACTCATGTCCTACATGTGGCTTTCCTGCAGGGAGCTGGTTGGCCACACTGTGTGAACAGAATGGTCTGATCCAGCATGGCTCTTCATATGTTCTTACATGTACAGTATGCATATCATACAGATCCAATTATTTAAAATTATTCTCCTTTTTAAAATGTAGTTCTTTTTGATTAGCTGTATTGAGATTCCATACAGAGCTCACCCCTAATATGGAGCGGGGGGCAGAGAGGGGGGGGAAGAGAAACTCATCAGGGTGAATGGAAATATTGTTCACAGGGGGCTACAGCGGCATTTTCCAGGCTCATTTTGGTTGTGACCTGAATGGGGATTCTGCACTCTGAACTTCCAAAAGGTAAGAGAGCATTCTATCCCTCTTTGCAGCATAACAAATGTCCTTAATAAGGGCTCCTACAGCACTGTTGGGAAAACAGCTCAAAAAGAACCCACTACCTTTAATGTTAATACCTGCTGCATCAAATATTTAGAAGTCTACAACACTGAGAGGCCATCGATAAGTCCCTCCCCTAAAGTGACTGACAATGTCAAAATAGGATTTATTGCAGCCTCTGGGCCTCGTGGGAAAGTCTCCTATTGAGAAGGATGAGCTTCCCCGTGAAATAAAAGTTGAAAAGGTCGCCTGTTTTGAACTCATATGCAGCTTCCCTGCAAGATTGGCTGCGTCAGCAGACGACCTCTGAGGATTAAGCATAAGGTGATGTCCCATCACTGGTACCTCAGTAACATAGCTATGTTGCAGCAAGAGGTCCAAAAAGTTCCCTGTATATCCAAAAGGGTCCTGATTTTCTCATGCGTTATTATCACTGGTAAATCAAAATCCTTATTTTCTCTTTGAGAAAGATTTTTTGGGGTGCCTTTCAAGCATGGTTGTTATTGTGAGATTTGTTCATTTAATGTATCACAATGTTGCCTTTCTTCCATCATGGAACTCAAGGTGGCATAGAAGAGACTCCAGTACAGGCAGTTACCATACCCAGATCTGCTTAGCTTCAGCAAAGTGGCTGCACTATCTGCCCTCAGACATTTGTAGAAAGTGTGTGTGGAGGGAATGTGTATACTGTCCTGGCGCCTAACCTCCATGTGTCCATTTGTAGGGCAGAATAGAGCCTATGCAATTACAACGGTATGCACGTAGTAGAGTGCTCTGTGTAGGGCTGCTCAGATAAGTCCTTCCACTCCATCACTGAACATGTGGAGTGGGACCACACCCAAGCCATGACTAGGATAAATGAATATGTAAGTTTGAGTTTCTCTCAGTTTCTCATTTTTTCCAATGTTAAATTCAGTTTACCCCAAACTTTGAGAATTTTTTCTTAATGCAGACTTCTAATACTTGCATTTTTGTATTCAATTTGCCTAATAAACATATTTTTGCAAGCATATTTGTTGCATTATTTTTATTGATACATGCATTTCAATATAAATATTGAACAGTTAAATATAAACTGGTTTTTTTATTATATTTATTTAACACTGAATAGCAGCAAGTAATATAAGACAATTACTTATAACAGAAAGAAATACAAATTTTCATCACTGTTATATATATATATTTTAATAAAACTGTTATAAGGGAAAAATGCAAACATTTGTGGTACTCTGGTACTCTGTGGTGCCCCCTTCCCTTGGTGCCCTAAGCACATGCTTATATTGCTTAATGGTTAATCCAGGGCTGGATGAACCATGGATGAATGAATGCCCAAATTCTGCATCACCTTGAAACCATAGGATTGCGTCCTGAAAGAGCAGTCCTACAGCTCCTAGATGGGATCAGAGGAGCTATAGGATACTGGGGATTTTGCCCTCTGAGGCCATAGACACAGCTATGGCCTTGGAAGGCAAAATCCACACTTGGATTTCCCCATTTCCCAGCTGCCAGTGAGGGTGAGGAGAGAGGAAAGAGAGCATACTGGTGGGCAAGGAGGGAGATGTGGGGCCATGGATCAGCTAGGTCCACAAGCCTCTCAACCTCTCTCCCTGCCCCAGGCCCAGGCAAGTGAGCTACACAGGATGAGGGATGCATGAGAATTTTGTTTTTGCTCACAAAACATGCCAGCATGCCCCTATTCGAAGTCCCAAACACATTCGCGAGTGCAGACACGTATCCACTGAAAACACTCGCAAATTGCCAGACTTGTGCTTGCTTTTGATTTGCACAACTCGATTCGATTTACACAAATTTCATGATTGGTGCCATTTTCCCCTGTAGACTCAATCAGCCCCGCTTTATTCTATGGAAGAAACTTGTGCAAGGTAGGGCCGGGGTAATTTGCACAAATTTCACATTCAGTCGCTGCTTGATTTGCGCAATTTCACCATTCGTGCGGAGCGAGCAGCAACTGCAAATGCAAACAGGAACTGGGCAAGAGATGAGCGGCGAGACGACATCAGAGAACCGGAACCATCTCAAACATCACTTGTTTGCCCACAACATCACACATTCCTCTCACATCTTTCCACACTGGCTGTGAGGGTGGACAAATTCATGGAGGAGAAGGCTCTCAATGGCTACTAGTCCTGATTGGCTATATGCTACCTCCAGTATCAGAGGCAGTATGCCTGTGTACACCAGTTGCTGGAGAACATGACCAGGAGTGTGCTGTCCTGCTTGTGGGATCCCATGGGTAGCTGGACTGTCCACTGGTCCAGAATGCTAGACTAGATGGACCCTTTGGTCTGATCCCGCATGGCTCTTCTTATATTCTTATGTTCTTAGGGTGGGGAGGGGAACCAAGCGTGGATTCCCAGCTCCAAGGTCAAAGCTCTGTTTCCGATTTTGGATCTGGCAATCCGAAGAATCCTATGCCCCCTCCTGGACTCTTTCTAGGATTGCTCTCCCCTGTGACTATAATATAAATAAGCACATCAAGGTTTAGATGAGCAGCGGGGGTAAGAAAAAGAAATGCCTGCACATCAACAGTAGCACAATCCAACCATTTCAATTAAAGTGAAATCTAGAGTTAACATCTAATTAAAGAAAAGGGAGGAAAGACATTGGAGATGCAAGCATTTACACAGAAGCATCCCCCCCCCCCGAAAGCAAAGTGGAAGCTCATTTGCATGTTTCTTTTTGTGAGCACACAATGGAGTCAAAACTGCTACACATTAGGGGAATCGGTTGTTTGGAAACCTCACTTCTAAAGCACAATGAACCTGGTTAAATGTGCCTTCCTAACCTTTTGATTTAGACAGGGGATCTGAAACATGACATGTCTTCTTCTCGTCATTAAATCCCATATCTACCAGTTGCTTGCCGAGCCGAATTCAAGGTGTTGGTTTTGACCTTTAAAACCCTATATGGCTCCAGTCCAGTTTATCTCAAGGAGCGTCTCCAGCAACACCAAGTAGGCCACTCAACAAGATCTGCCACAGACGGCCTTCTCCTTGTCCCTTCAGCCAGAGCAGCTAGACTGGTGGAGACTAGGAAGAGGGCCTTTTCTGTGGCAGCCCCCATACTGTGGAACTCTCTCCCTAGCGACCTCCACCATGCCCCATCTCTGCTGAGCTTCTGCCGCTCACTAAAAACATGGCTGTTCAGGCGGGAATATGGGGTGGGCTAAGATTTAAAAATTTTATACTGTTTTAAATGTATTTCATTCTGTATTTTATCATGTTGTACATCGCCCAGAGTGGCCGGTTTGTCCGGCCAGATGGGTGATTCATAAATGTAACAAACAAACAAACCAATAAATAAATATCTCTGATAGGTGCAAATGTTTAAAAAGTAGAACAATGCCACTTAGTTTCTGTTAATTATGATTCTTTCTTTTTTTAAATTGACATTAACAATAGTAAGGCAGGAGTATTGAACCTCTGTCAGCCTGAGGGCTGAATGCCACTTCAGAGAAGTTTGGGGGGGGGCATTCCAGTGGTGGGCGAGGCCAAACGTAAGAGGGGGCGGGGCCATGATGCTAGTCACTAAGCCTTAGGAGAGGCATTTCAACCTTTTAGAATGGAGGAAAGTGCTCAAAAGCTGGGAAACCACCGAAGCATGGGCAGGGGGGATCCAAGGAAAGGGTTGGCCTTTTGGAGTACTCCAGAGGGCCAGATTTGGCCCTGCCACCTTAGGTTCTGCACCCCTGATGTAAAGAATGAAGTTTTGGATCATTATATTGATATCTTGGCATGTTTGCCACATCTTTATAGGGAATCGAGTCATGGATCAAAAAAGTACATCACTAGAGTTGGAATGATCCATCGAGACATGGTCCCTGCCCAAGTCATTAGACAAATTGGCTTGCATGAGTGGGGCACGTGCAGAGGGCTTCTACAAAAAAAGATACCCAAAGCATTCCTGACTTCTAGAAAGTTTCCAGAGAGCAAGTGTTCTATCTTGACTTCAGTGTCTGGTGTGTTTTATTATACCCTTGTTACATATTAAAAATTAGTACCATAGGAATGTATGGATTTATTGCTTACAAATGTTATGTCATTATGTTTATTAACTGAAGTGCTTTAACACCCCCTGTTCCCACAAATTGGTTTTTGAGTTCAGATCTGATTGTTAGTTTTTGTGGCATTTCATTGTTAGATCATGTGTCACATTGTTTGGCTTGTTGTTTTGATATATTTTAATCATTTTGGTATATTTACCTGACTGGTCTTCTTTCTTTAAGGAAAAGAATGGGGTACAAAACATTAACATGAAAACGGAATGGATTAGCAATTTTTTCGGCTTGAGGTGAGCCATTCCTGGTTTCTGAATTGGAAGATATGTCCACCTCTCATACTAATGGCAGCTTCCTCCCAGGAGAATACTATCTTTGAAGGGGTGATTATTGTTTTTCCTTGACCATAGCATGGCGGGGAGGGAGGGTTAAACTCACCATCTTCATCAATGATGGTCCCAATCCTTATTGCCCCCAAACTCCTGCACTTTATTTATTTATTCATTTACGAAGGAAAAAAGGAATACATGGAATGTGATATCTCATATTTGTTCCTAAGTGTATAATGTACCTTTTTAAAAGTGCAAATTAGTGTTAAGGTAGGAGTAGAATAAGCTGAATCAATGCATATCAATAACATCTTCACAAATGGTTAAAAATTGTTCCTTCAAAAGCTTACACCGAACGAACCAAATGACATCAGCTGGAGCCCCCCTCGTCTCCAAAGAGAGCCGATATTGTACACAACTTAAGCCACATGTTTGTATGGGAGAATATATATTAGAGCCCATCTGTTTGAGCCATTTTTAATGTTATAAATTAGGAGAAAACATCAAAAATGTCAGAAGACAGCAAGCAGCACTTCTCTGTTGTCTTTCAGCTCTATATTTATTGGACGAGTTTGTTATCAAACTTATCCCTTGAAACATGAAAAGAACAGCAGGCCTTCTGGAAGGCCAGATGGCTTGTGTGGTTTTGAAACATATTCTGGAAGGGTTAGAGAGTTTACATATTTCCCCCACCCACTGCCAGTGCCGCCACCCTGTTTCTTCATAAAAAAGAATTTGTGTGTGGGGGGGGGGGATATGCTTTGATTCTCATAGGCACCAAACTTCTGCAGGAGGAGGAGGAGGAGGAGGAGGAGGAGGAGAGGGGAGGGGGTGGAAAGGGGACAGTGTAAGACAGTGTTCTCCAACCTTGGGTCCCCAGATGTTTTTGGCCTACAACTCCCAGCATGCCCCAGCCAGTGTAGCTTGGGGCATGCTGGGAGATCCTGGGTTGGATCCAGGATCTCCTCTTACAGAAGACCCAATTTTTGAGGATCTCCCTCCCTCACATATTACAGCTCACCCATTCAGCAGAAGCAATACAATACAATACAATAAATATTGTTATGGTCATTGGCTCACTATTCCTTTGATAAGCAAATTGCTAGTTAATAGTCCAAAATGGTTGGCTGACCTTTCCTTAATGGGGACCAATGGACAATTCCCTAGTAGCTGGTAAGCTCTCCCTGTGTTTTGAATGAGATATGATATCACTCATGGGTCAGAGAAGGTAACACCCCTCCAGTTGATGAAGCAGGGGAGTGACTGAGTGGGTGAGAGAGAAACAGCAGTTGACAATTTGGAGGATGCAAAGAGCTAAACGTGTATGCTATCTACAACCTGGGAGTTGGCCTCCCAACTCCCCGTTGTAGGCCAAAAACAATCTGGGACCCAAGGTTGGAGAACACTGATCTAGGAATTACTGTTTACTTCATTCATGGTGTGCTTATATTGTAAATCTGTTCTCTCTCTCTCTCTCTCTCTCTCTCTCTCTCTCTCACACACACACACACACACACACACACACACATACACACCTAATTATCTATCTATCTGCAGATGTTACAAAAATATGAGAAAATGTTGAAAATATTACAAAGCAAACTAATGTATGGAACAAACTGTCAAAAGATATGGCTAACACACCATGCTGGGAGTTGTAGGCCAAAAACATCTGGGGACCCAAGGTTGGAGAACACTGGTGTAAGACCACAGAGCTGGGGGAGGTTAGAAAGTATTTTGCATTTTGATGAATGTTAGGAGCCCTGTATGCATGAATAGGAAACCTCTTTCAGACGGAGGGCCAAATTCCATTTCAGGGAAGCCCTTGGGGGCCACATTCCAGTGGAGGGCAGGGCCAAAAGGCAAAAAAAGTGTGGCCAAAGAGACCACAAAAAAGGGGGGGCATATTAAAGCTCTTACTGCCTGTAACTAAGCTTTAGGAGAGGCATTTCGACCTTTTAGAACGGGACTAAGCCGAATGAGGGAAAGCACCAAACAACTGGCAGTGAATCAGCGACTGGGGGAATGGGGTGGAGGCCAGAGGAAGGGGTCATGGCCTTCTGGGGAGCCGCAGAGGGCCAGCCCAGGGCGGCACCCTAGGAGGGCTGGATTTGGCAAATGGGCCTAAGGTTCTCCATCCCTGCCTTTAGCCAAAATGGAGAAACAGGCTCTAAACTCATGGGATGCAGTTTCAGTTGCCATGGACTGATGGTACGGACAAGCCGCTGGGACCCAAAAGACACGTTTATGCATTGCTGTCCCCTTGGCTCAACATCCTCCTCCTGCCAGAAACACTGGTGTGATGCCACCTGTCTTATTTCCTTCAGCTGCCTCCTCAAACCCACCTTTTCCCCAACACCTTTTGCATGAGCTCCTAGTACCCAGACCAGGCCTCTCCAACCTTGGGTCCCCAAACATTGCTGGACTACAGCTCCCAGAATCCCTTGCCATTAGCCATGCTGGCTGGGTATGCTGGGAGCTGTAGGCCAGCAACATCTGGGGACCCAAAGTTAGAGAACCCTGACCCAGACCCTATTGCAAGTAGGCCCGTAACCAAGCCTAACTATGTCTCACTAGAATAATGGCAGATTCTAACCCCTTTATCTCCTGCCTTCACTTCCATGCCCCTGCTCTGTGGTTTCACTTGTATCCCATGGGGGCATGGCATGAAATGAGTGCTGGCTAGAACCATCAACAGGTAAGTTACAGGCAACTATTTCACTACACATCGGCACCCACACACTTCTTCCATAAAGGAATGCCATTCAGATAGATTTTTTTATATAATGCCATGAGGCAAAATGAATCAGCGTTGAAAACATAGAGGCCGTGGGGGTGGGGTGTATATGTTTCCATTATATTTCTACCCAATATCTGGGATTTTTCTATTATATCATGAAGAGAATTAGTCAGATCTAAAAATAAAGATTAAGGTGCCACTTTTTTCTTTGTTCCTTTCCTCATTTTCGTCAGCAACTTGATTAGGCTTTAAAAAATAATAATACAAAGTTAACTGTGTTATCACTTATGTTTCCAGCTATGATTTTATAAATCCTGTACTTGCATCACAGAGCTAGTAGTAAGTTCAAGCACACAAATACCGCATTCTTTGCCTTCCTGGCCAAACCATTTTTGTATATATATATTGATGCCGTGTCTTGTGATAATGATACAGGTGAATTTTATCATTCCTTTCACCCTACTGGTAATGAACAAATTCACTGCTTATTACTTTGGACTTGATCTCTGGCAAAACACCACTGGAACAAACAATTTGATTTGTCAACCCTTTTACAAGGACTCTTCAATCAGTGTCACCAATCCAAATTTAAAAAGCAAAGTGCATTTGACTGCGAGACCCCAGGACTGATTAGAGCTCCGGGTTCAGCGAATTGCACGAGACAGGACAGCAATCAGATTATTAACTCCACTTGAACATACTCTGTGCACCTCGGGATTAGCATGCATATTTTGATATAGATCGATAAGCAATCTCCTTTTTATAAGAAATGCCTGCAACATTCATTTGGCTGATCAAAGGTAGACATCAGCTCGCTGTGACAACCAGCGATTGTTTCCTGCTTTCTTTACAGGAGAGTCTCTATTTAAAAAAAAATATCTCTGGCTCTTTTTCAGCATAGTGGAAGCCAAGATAGAGTCACAAAAATTCCATCTGCTTCTCAAGACTGAAACACAATTAGCAGAGAAAGAACTTTAGGTTCTTTGGAGTTTACCATAACCTCTCTCGCGCGCGCACGCGCGTGCACGCGCTTCCTCCCTTCCTTTCTTCCAGAGAGCTTCAGCTATAGGGTGACTCATAAATTGAATGAATGCATAAAATAAATGAATTACCTTCTATATACCCATTTAACTGGAGATGCCTCAGACATGGGATGTGGGACCTGTATGCAAAGCATATATGCTCTACCACGGAGCAATGGCACTTCTCTTAGAAATGATATTTATGGAATGCAACTTTGTTATGAATACACATTACGGAAGGATCATGACCACGGAGAAGGGTGTTGCTGGATAATCTAGCACAATATGTTGTGCTCTCCATTTTAATTCCACTTTTGGCTAATTACAGGAAAGCAATGCTTCAACAGCACTGAAGGAATTTAGTGTGGGGGAACAACCATTCTCTGCAGGAATTGTTGCAGTATGTCCAAAATATTTATTTGCTAGCACTTCAGGAAATAGGAATTTGGCACAATATACAAACAAAGCTTTTGGATCATTCTTGTTTATGTCAAGCGTATAGTTGCGCCCCTACCTTCCTAATCATCTGCTCCCATCAGTGGTTCATGCCTTGGTCTCCTCTCGCCTAGACTACAGTAATGCGCTCTACGTGGGGTTACCCTGGAAGACGGTTCGGAAGTTGCAGCTGGTACAGAATGCAGCAGCTCGCCTGGTTAAAGGCTGCCACTGGCGTGATCACATCACTCCAGTGCTCAAAGAGTTAGCACTGGCTACCAGTTGTTTGCCGAGCCGAATTCAAGGTGTTGGTGTTGACCTTTAAAACCCTGTACGGCTTCGGTCCAGTTTATCTCAAGGAGCGCCTCCAGCAACATCAAGTAGGCCGCTCAACAAGATCTGCCATGGACGGCCTTCTCCCTGTCCCATCAGCCAGAGGAACCAGGACTGGTGGGGACTAGGAGGAGGGCCTTTTCTGTGGCAGCCCCCAATTTATGGAACTCTCTCCCCAGTGACCTCCGCCATGCCCCTTCCTTGATTAGCTTCCGCCGGGCATTAAAAACGTGGCTTTTCAAGCGGGAATATGGGGTGGGTTAGGATTTTTAAGTTTTGTACTGTTTTTAATTGTGTTTTATACTGTGTGTGTGTGTTCCCCCCCCCTCTTGTATTTTATTGGATTGTACATCACTCAGAGTGGCCGGATGTCTGGCCAGATGGGTGATTCATAAATATAATAAATAAATAAAGGAACAGTGTTTTAAGGATTGGTCTGGTGTCTTCCTCCAATCCAGGGAATTTTTTGTCTCAAATCATAATTGTTTTCAAGGGATAATGGTATGAAATCTTCATCTCTGCAAATAATCTCTCTGCTTATGATCAATAACAATTTTCCCTTTGTTGTATATTATCTGTGGAGTCAACTGGAACATTGAACCTAAAGCCATACTGCCACCGGAGAACTCATAGCTCCCCTTTTGCAAGACAGTGGATTAAATGTAATATGGTTATCAGGATTATTGAATCACTAAGAGGATCAATGCTTTAATAATATCCTCTGCGTTGACTGGAGTTATTGCTTATCTTTTCCTAGAACGATTCACCAAGGACCTCTCCCATGCAATCTCAATACAAGTGAATGGATTGCACATTCTCATTCATTTCCACAATGGTTGTGCAAGACACGTTCCTCCTAGATTGTGACTGGAGGAACTGGCTTCACCATGAAGCAATATGAATTTTTTGCTTCAAGTTGAAGATTCCAAAGAGAGTTCCATTTTCCTGTTTCTCTGTGTGTTGTTAAGCGAAAGAAATCAAGTCTGGTGCAGTGTGTGTGTGGGGAGGGATGACCATTTTGATTTGGGTTTTTTTCCCCTCATGTGCAAAAACATCTTAAGATGGCACTGAGAGTAGCTGCTTAAACCACTGGAAGAATCTGATATCACAACATGAACTTTCCAAAGAAAAGGTTGTCCATGCTGTCTTCTTAAACAGTTCCCAGCCAACTGTTCAACCTATATTTACAACATGGTCAGTATTTGATTAAGAAATATTAGATTAAGAACAAAGGATTTAAAAATACCAGCCCTTAATCTCTAAGCTTCTTAAAATCTTAATGATTTATTGGAAGTATTAAAACAATAACAAACCAACTGATATATTGTCCTCATTTCAACTATAACATTCCATGCTATGTAACAACTGTATTGCTAATCAAGAATTGGCAGATCTATTTCCCTCCTCATTTTGCTGCTGTATCTTCAAAACCTCACTTTATAGCTTGATAACTCAAGTTCTTTTTGGGGAATACATGGGGCAGGGGTGGTGGTGAAAGCAGGTATGATCCTGCCTCTCATATCCATTGAACAAATTTTAGTGTTGTGTCAAACATGCCTTCTCCATTTTTAAAACCATTCCCATTGTTTTTGGAAAAAAATATTCAGAAGGAGAAGAAATTTTAGGTGAAATTAACTAGGAGGGGGTGCAGGTTCTTGCACTCACTTCAGTTATGCGGTGGCTGGGGCGTGTGTGAGAGTGTCATATCTTTCACTGTATTCATTTAAGAACATAAGAACAGCCATGCTGGATAAAATCTTGGGTTCATCTAGTCCAGCATTCTGTTTACACAGTGGCCAACCAGCTGTCCATGGGATCCCACAAGCAGGACATGTGTGCAACCGCACCCTCCTTCCCATGTTCCCCAGCAACTGGTGCACATAGGTATACCGCCTCTGATCCTGGAGGTAGCATATAGCCATCAGGACTAGTAGCCATTGACAGCCTTCTCCTCCATGAATTTCTCCAATCCCCTTTTAATGCCATCCAAACTGGTGGCCATCACTACATCTTGTGGAAGTGAATTCCATAGTTTAACTATGCTCTGTGTGAAGAAGTCCTTCCTTTTATCTGTCCTGAATCTCCCACTAATCAGCTTCATGGGGTGACCCTGGGTTCTAGTATTATGAGAGAGGGAGAAAAATGTCTCCATGTCCATTTTCTCTGGTGGTCTGCAGCCTCCCTGGACTCCCACACTTCACTTGAATCCCAGGGGGAAGGCACCATGAGGTTACTCATTCCATGGGACTTTTTCAAATCAGCGAGTGCAGGCAGTTGGGGTGGCTGCAGAACAATGGAGAGCTGCATAACAGGAAAACAAGAGAGCACAGAACCCTCGGCCACCTTGCAAGGACAAGGTAAGCTAAAACACACACACACATGCAATCGAAAGATTTTTTTTTAAAAAAAACCCAAATCTATACAGTCCTAAGAATCATAGAATTATAGAAAAGTAGAGTTGGAAGGGGCCTACAAGGCCATCAAGTCCAACCCTCTGCTAAGTGCAGGAATCCAGGTCAAAGCATCCCTGACAGATGTCCATCCAGCTTCACCTTAAATGGTGAAGAATGGAAATCTCTTTTGCAAGGCAAGAAAAGTTTTGGAAAATGGAAGGACACATGTTGGGACAGCACTAATGTATATGCAGTCTAAGAAGGGTGGGTTTGGCAAATAATTCCCTCCCTCTCCAAGGACTGGCCCAAGACATTTTCTTGCCTGAAACAAAGGACAAGATAGTGTACCCCCACTATTCCACTTGCATAAATTTACTGGATTGGAAGTAACATCTTAAGTCAGGAGGCTACTATTTCTGCCCCCTCCACGCTACCCAGCATTTGCCACCTGGGGCAATCATCTGACACCCCTCCCTTCATTAAAGGCCTGTGTGAACCAGGCTTTGAATGTTAATAATTATTTGCTTTTTACGCTGCAATATTTTTATTAAATAAAGTTGTAATTAGGTTTCCCAAGCTTCTCCCCGTTACACATTTCTCTTCTGGGTTCTGCAGGAAAGGTTTTTAAGCACAAAACGAGTGACACAAGAGTATGACTTCTTTTGCTCTCTCTTTCCTCGTAAACTATCGGTCCTTTAGGGTGGGGGAATCATGCAATCTTTATTTCATTGATAGAAACGCCTTGTACCTGAGATGGATGGGCATCTTGCTCTTGACAGACAGCTTCTGTGATAGCTTTCTGGCACTAATTCACCAAATAAATAAATAAATAAATAAAATTAAAAATGGGAGCTTCAAAGCAGGCTGCCAAGGGCTTAAATGAGGGTATATTTAGACTGTCATTCTGTTAAGAGCTGGATGTACTTAGAGGGAAAATAAGATAACAAGATTATATAACTGCTTATAATGTAGAATACACACAACGGGAGAGTCTAGATTTGTATTTAACAGGCAAGGGAATACGGTACTTGGATTATTATTATTTTTAATAGTCGCTGTACTATAAATGTGGAAACAAATACCCAAGGAGCTTATAATAATAGCAAAAGAAGGAGAGGTGGGAATGGAGGAATGGCCCTTCATATGATCATCACTAAATGGTGGTACATAGGGGGGGAAATTAATCTGCTCAACCCGCTAACTCCTTATCATAGTGTGTCTTCAAAAAGAGATTTAATTACTTAAGCCTGGATATGTTTGTCAGTATATGGCATGTTTCTATATTGGGATTAATGTCCTGAGGCATCTTCTCTTGTCACCTGAGATTTTCTGTGAGTGAAGCTCTTGTATAGCTAAACACCCTGTTTAGCATTGCAAAGCTTCTGTAATGGACTTTTCTGCTTCCAGATCCGCAGCGGCGCTCTTGGGCTCTTAAAAAATAATAAAGGCAACCAATTTAGGTCACTTTCTGGTCATTCTCTGGAAGTAATCTGTTTTGGTGTGTGTGTGTGTGTGTGTGTGTGTGTGTGTGTTTTACCAGATGGAATGAAGTCAGGCCATGAGCATCCCTTTTAAGAACACAGTTACCTCTCTAACCAAGGGGTGGGGAACCTCTTCCACGGCGAGGGCTGAATTCAACTTTAGAGAATCACTCAAGGGTTGCATTCCAGTGTTTTTTACTTTGGATCAGCTGGTGGGTTCCGATGATGACTTCCTGCCTTTTTTTTGCTCTGCATTCTAAATATGATTGGTCAGCTACGGCTTAATGGAAATATGTGCAATTGAGACATTTGCTTGATTCTAGGTTTGGCCATGCTTTTACAGCTACAGAATCCCCTTTGCTATTGGAAATGTTGATTGAGGCTGAGCAGGTACAGCGACCCACAATCCAGGTTTATAGATATTTATTATCGGTAAATAAATATAACATACAGGGTCTTAGGCAAGAATGGAATAATGAATTGCCCATTGGTGCCTATCTCAGAAGGGTTACTGGATTTTAGGTTACATCTAATTCAGCAAAAACTTATGTTTCGGGTATATTGGATGCCACAACACAACAATATACAGGCCTGTGGCTCACGCTGGCTCAGCTTGTCTGAGAGTGGAAAGCTAAGCAGGGTCAGGCCTGCTTATTACTTGGATGGGAGACCCTTCCTCTAGTTTCCTGCATTGAGCAGGGGGTTGGACTCAATAGCCTTGCAGGCTCCTTCCAACTCTATGATCTATGAAATCTTTTTAATAAGGGTTTGTCAAAATCAACTAACTGTTGGAGGTGCAACACAGCTAATGCTTCTCTCACCCATATGTTTTGGCAATGCTCAATGGCTGGCTCTTTTTGGGAGGAGGTAATACTATGGAGAAACCTTGTAATGGAAAGCTCTTTAATATTTACTGATCTGCATGTTCTTTTCAACTATCTACCTGCTTCCTGGAACTTAACACAAGGTCAACATAAATGGATTCTATGTGCCCTTTTGACAGCCAAAAGACTAATATTACAACATTGGAAGGATAAATGGCCACCATTGATAATACAATGGGTTGAGGACTTAATGATGTTTTCAATTTTGCTGTTTTATACAATCTGTAGGATGAAGTGGTGAAGCTTTCCCTAGCCTGTACCACTTTAAGCTTAGGGTGGTGTGTCTTAGGTTTGATGGGGGAGGGGAAAGAAAAAAACGAAAAAAACCTCTGCTTATAGAAAACTGGAATGCAAGCATGTTTATTGGAGGAGGGCTGTCAAATGTACCCCAAACACACACACCTTGCAGCCATAGTTGGTATGGTCCAGGGAAAGCTTTACTGCTGGATTCTGCTAATTTTATAAACTTGCCCTGAGCTTGGGCAAAATTCAGCATGAATTTCTCACGTGTGAGTTCCACTAAAATTAATGGGAGCAGAATAAGCTCATTACTATTCTTCTCTCTTCAAGCCAGTAGATTTCCTGGCGGATTATGCCCTTTGCTCTTTATTAAATACTGGCGATTCCAGAATATGAAGGAGCACAGTGCTGATTATCCATTCTTCATCACAGCAGTTATTAATGCTGAGCTCAGACAGAAAGACCTTTTGGCAAGGATAAGAGAAACTTTTTTTAAAAAAGACTGCTGCTGGTGGTGGGGGGGTGTCTCTCTCTCTCTCTCTCTCTCTCTCTCTCTCTCTCTCTCTCTCTGTGTGTGTGTGTGTGTGTGTGTGTAGGGATCCAACACAGTTCCAAAAATAGGACACAGCCCTGAATTAAAATTATTCACCAACAGCCTAATAAAACACAATAATTAGTTGTGCATGCAGAGCAACATGTGGCCACAGGGTGTGTGTGTGTGTGTGTGTGTGAGAGAGAGAGAGAGAGAGAGAGGGAGGAGAGAGAGAGGAAGAGAGAGAGAGGAAGAGAGAGAGAGACCCCTTAATTGATTATTTAATTTGTAATGGAGGCTGTGCAAACTCAGGATTTGGAAGGACAGGGGTAGAAAGGCCATTAGCTGAAAATGTGGGCATAGTTTCACAGTCAGTGGAGTAGCAGTGCCAGGGCTTGCAGGAACAAAGCACTAGCACTTTTTCTCAATTACTATTAGCAGGGACACTGATATCATCTGCCACCTCCCCCAGGCTGCCCTGTTCCCTCTTAGCTTAGCAGAAATTTTCCACAGTAGCTGGGAAGAAATGAATCTTCCAGTCAACAATATATCCTTGCCTGTTGTAGTGGATCACTTGGCCTTGAATGGGTACTTGAGATGCATCAGCTTTACAATTATCTTCTCCAGCTCCTGGAGAAGATAAAACGGCTGGAACTGGCTTGCTGGTCTAGATCAACACAGCTGCCTGAATTTTTGGACTCTCCTCGGGGGTGTGGCTACCGGGACTGTCATGAGGAGCACCTGCTCTTCAGAACTTACCTCTACGCCACTGCTCACAATGAGAGCTTGTGGCAGCCACAGGGAAAGCCTTGCTATGCTAATTTCCATCCTTTATAGGACATATTGACCTGGCTGGAGCACCCAACTTCTTCAGGCATCTGCTGAGGACCCAAGGTGCTGACGCCTGTGTTGGATTTGGCCACCCCACCCAATGGTTTCTCCCAGTTTTGACCTTTCTTGGAGGTGCCTGCCATTTCAAATTTCCCACAATGCTCTGGAGAGATGCTACATTGGGGCTCTGTCTGTCGGAAACTTAAAATGGTGGGTGCCTCACACAGCAACATGCTGTGGATTGTGCCATTGCTGCAGTCCTTCCCCAGTGATGGCCCAGCAGACTGTACCACTTTATCTGAAGGGGAGGGGCTTGGACCTGAAGCCAGTCCTGACGCCAACCCACTCATTTTTATATGTAGATCGGCACACGGTGAATCCAACTTCTGCCATATATACCGAGACCTTTGGTCCATTTAGCCCAGTGTTGAATACACTCACACATATGGAAGAGTATATATTGAATACACTTCTACAATCCACATCACCAAAAAAAGAGGACAAGAAAAGGGCAGCAATTTGCATACCACTTGCATATGCAAATTTATATGTGTTGGTGCAAATTTAGAAATATTATTTAAAGAGAAAATAGACATCTCACCATAGTGGAGAAGGCTGGCTAGGTGACCTGTGTGCCTGCTCAGTCCACTGTCCAGGTGTGAACTGTTGATAGGCAACTTCAAGGCCCCCCCTGGTCTCCCTCATTAAGTATCTTTCTCTTTAAATCAGACTGCCTAAATCGAGGACACGGACACCATCACATGGGACTGTCCCCTGACAGCTCTCCAAACACAGGACTGTCCTCTGTAAAATAGGACTCCTGGCCACTCTACAGCAGCCCTCCAGGGTCTTAGGCAAAGACATTTAGGCTGAGTGGTCCCATCGGCAGCACACAGTTGTGTGTATAGTTCCCCCTTGAACTTGCGGTACGTACACAGAAACCTAATTCCATGAATTTATCGGCCCATTAGCTGAGCATGCATTTCAGTGGTCTGGGATAAGAATACTACCCTTCTTTGAGCTGCACATGTAAGAGCAAAACATATTGATCATGAAATCTGAGCTTAGAAGGCTTCTCTATTTAGAACAACCATGTTCACCATGTAAATGTTATCAAGGGTGTTTGGGTCCATGCCTACGATTTCCCCCACTCTTTCTGTATAACACCAGAAATGGATTAATAATCCAAGAGTCATGATGCCGTTGCAAACGCCACCTAGCTTTTCAAGAATGAATATGGCTTAGCCAATTGGCCTTTGGTCATCAAGCTGCCAGCGGCCGGTAGCCAGCTGGCTTGTTGCCTTGTGGTTGCAGTCAGATTCTGATCAAGCTCTTCTCTGTAGGTGGGGAAGCTGGAAAGGTGATTTCCTGACCGCCAACATGAATCATTCATGAGAAAGCCTTTCCTTTGAAAAGAAATGTTTTGCTTTCAAATGCAGAGTTTCCTTGGCTTCCGATGGAAGTGTTGTGGCCCCTCGGACCACTAACTGAACAAGTGAACAACATCAAAAACTTTCCATTGAAAACAGAGAAAATGTGTGTGTGTGTGTGTGTTTTAAAATGACAGGCTGGTCCACACATTCCTAGAATAACAGAATTTTAGAGTTGGAAAGGACCTTGGAGGTCATCCAGTCCACCCACCCCACAGGTGGGCAATCTGCCCACCACCCAACTCGCTGGGCACTCAGCAAGCGCTGCTGCCACACTGCACCAAAAGCGAGCACCAGCCGAGGCGCTTGCCAGACTTCCACGTTCCTGGTGGTATGCTTTTAATGTAGAAAATGGCATAAGATACGTTAAAAGCAGCCGCAATTGGCGTAACCTGTGCAAATCACTGCCATTTTTAATGTATCTTACGCCATTTCCTACATGAAAAATGTAGCACTGGGAACCCGGAAGTCGCTTCCCTGGCTTGACTCGCAAGAGCGTGATTCGAGCCGGGGAAGCAGGTAGGTTGAGCGGAGCTCGGGGGGGGGTGAACCCGGCGAGTTCACCGGACTTCCACCCCCCAATCGAGCTCCGCACACATCCCTACCCCCCCCCCGATGCAGTAATCTTGCTACTACAACAACATCCCTGACAGCAGATGGCTGCCTGGTCTCTGCTTAAATGGCAGCAGTGAATTAGAGGCCACCACCTCCTGAGGCAGTCTGTTCCACTGCCAATCAGCTCTTACTATTGGGATGTTTCTCCTAAGGTTTAGCTGAAATCTGCTTCCATGTAAATTTTTCACCCATTGGTTCTGGTCTTGCCCTCTGGACTCTGGAGCAACAGGAAATATGACTGCTCCATCTTCTGCATAATAGATCTTCAGACATTCTTCTCTACTGCAGGCTTAATCAATTTATTTATGCTTGATCCCTCTAGACTTGAGTCTATATATGAGAAGGTTGGATGCGCCTCATGTTGAAGGTGGGGAATCACATGTTTAATAATTTAGGGATGTTGGAGAAATCTGCAAAGGGCTCAATGAGTTTGGAGTTCTATTAATCCGACTTGTGGATTCTGCAGTGGACCACCTTTTCCTGAGTAGTTGCGTAGATTCTATGGACTTCTGAACCATTTTTTTTTAAACTTTCCATAATCTTATGCAAATTTAGTCATACAAAAATATGAAGAAAAAGAAGAAGAAAAACCACCGACTAAAAGTGTGCATTTCCCCCCATAGACTGAAGCATGAAAATGTGCATGGGGGGATTTGCATATTTTCAGAAGTGTGAATTTGTGCAAGTGCAAATTTGCGCAAATATATACAAATGCATTTGCATAAAATCCGATTCCATCCATGAGCAGATTTAACGAAGTCCATACGTACCTATTGGAAGTAGACAACTAGGTTAGCAAGGAGCAGGCACTGGGCTAGAGTTTGCAAGCCAATGGGCAGATATAGATATAGCCAGTGGGAAAGGCAGTTATGTTAAATGGCCTTTTCCTGACCTGGTCCAGGACATGGATCAGTTACAGTCCATTAAGAACAGTTTCTTGCCAGGTTTCTTTCCATCTTCTGGTGTAAAAGCAACTTTACAGTGAAATCCTATACATGGGCAGTAGCCAATGCTTGCCCCATCATAGCAGGACCCACTGCCAGCCCAATGGGAAGTTAGTGGTTGTGAAAGCAAGCTGAACAGGGCAGGCTAGTGGAACTCCCAGAAGGGAGTTCCGCTGACTGGTCCCATTCCAGAAACAAGTGTTTCTGCTCATTCCTCTGGTTGCTTTAAGAGGTGCTAGTTCCTGTTGCACTAACGGTAGGTCCCACAGGTGCAACAAAACTAGCTGAAGTGCAGTGACAGTACTGGATATATCTCCATGTCTGCTCCGAACTAAGCCCAGTGAGTTCAATGACATTGACTTCCTGGTACAGGATTGCAGCCTTCCTTGGTCCATTGACAAAGCATCACTGAAGGCCACAAGAATAATCTCAATCCCAGTTGTCCTATCAATGCTAGATGGTAATAGGATAGAAAATTGTCATCCCAGGAACTAAAAAGGAGGAGAAGTGGAATGAGTTCTGAAACTTCTGATCTCTGCAGCAAGGCTTTGGAAGAGACGGTTCCCTGAATACTAATGCTACCATTGCTGAGGTAAGAGAGCATACTTTTAAATACCATCCATATTCCAGGGTGCCACCAACTTAATTCTTTTTTCCCCTACACTCGGCTCATTCAGTCCATCATTGGAAAACATCAAAAAGGTTCTGTATGGGAAACAGGGAAGAATGCAATGATAATGACTCACCTGTTATAAGAACAGCACCCCACAGCTGCAACCAGAGTCCAGCTGTGGCTCACGCTGGCTCAGCTTGACTGAGTGTGGAAAGCTAAGTAGGGTCAGGCCTGGTTATTACTTGGATGGGAAACCCCTCTTCTAGTCTCAGGGGGTTGGACTTGATGGCCTAGGCCCCTTCCAGCTTTATGATCTATGAATCTTTTCTGAAGGCAGGTGTAGGTAGCTAATACTCTCTCTCTCTCTCTCTTTCTTTCTGTGGGTGTGTAGACATGTGCATGGTTGGATACAGAAAATATATTCTGACAAACTACTTCTTCCACTCCTAGAGCCAGGGCTTTTTGATCAGCCGGGGCACTAAAATCATCTGCCATCCCCCTCAGAATTCCCTGTTCTCTCTGAGTTTAAGCTGCGATCCTCACAGTAGCTGGAGGAAAATGAATTTCCCCAGCAACCATTATTGCTCCTTGTTGTAATGCGAAGGGTTTTGGGGTGGCCTGGTCTAGAATGAGCAATGGACCTATTGGATTTGCAAAAGGCCTGCTCCCAGTGGAGATGAAAACTGCTAGAACTGGTTGGTTGATCTGGATCAACGCATCTGCCTGCAATTCTGGATTCTCTTTGGGGGCATGGCTATGGGGACTGTCATGATGAGCGCCTGCACTTCAACATTTACCACTACTCCACTGAGTAAAGTAGTAGTTGAGTATATCCATGCCGTCAAGGAAAACAGGGAGGCGGCATAAAAATCAGTCCTGAATAGGGGGTCAGGTGGGAGAATCGATTCACAGCAGATATAGTCCTTCAAGAAGGGTCACACAGACATTTGTGTGTGTGTGTGTGTGTATGTGTTTGTGTGTCCGGTTGTGTGTTTCACCCCATTGTTAGACGGTGCCGCGCACCTTGTACACAAACAGTCATAAAAATCTATCACTTAATCATTTACATGTTGTGTAAAACAGCAGTCTCTCCTCTTAGTTAAGAGCTGCTTTATGTCGTTTTCATTGATACGAATATTGCCCAAGTGATTGTGTGGGAGAATACAAGAACAGACTGCAATAAAATTAAAAATAACTTTCCAAGGAAATAGTATTTGGAAGGATTAATTACAAAAGTTCAAACCGGAGGCCATATGCTTTCCCCTATTTTATGGGGGAACATACAGTGTGCCTGCAATAAAAAGAGGGAGTGGGGGAGAGGGAGAGAGAGAGAGAGAGAGAGAGAGAGAGAGGAGAGAGAGAGAGAGAGTATGGCATTTGTCAAGGAAAAAAAAAGAATTTTCTAGTGCTAGATAAATAATTATGTTCTGCAACATAATTATTTATAGATAGATGTGACTTTAAATGTAAGTTCATAATGGAATAGTAGGAATGAGTAGGGATACATGAATCATCTGTCTATATCCTGTTTTACATGTATTTACCCATAACTCTGTTCCTTCCACATTAATTGGTGATTTAAAAAGAAATCCTCTCAAAAGCAGATGTATGTGTGTGTTTCCATATTTAAAGGTGTATTGCCGTTCAAAATAATGTTTACCACTGCAATTCTACATGACTGCTCAATCATAGTGCCATTGAATTGAATAGCACTTACTCCCATATAAGTGTGTTTAGGCCATAATATATTTTATTTTATTTCATTTCTATATCTCCCAATAGTCAAAGCTCTCTGGGCAGTTTACAACAATTCATAAAATACAATATGAAATACAAACAATAAAAACATCATTAAAATGTCACTACTAAAATTAAAAAAACACTGGATTTAAAAACAACCTTGTCTGACCTTGTCTGGAGGGACAAAGGATGTTCCTATGAAGGCGCTGCGACCACGTAAATTCCTTATGAGCTCATAGCACCTTGGATCACCTGCTCCCCCACCTCGTTGCCCGGCGCGGTTCTTCCCAGGCTGGGAGGGAATTGAGGGGAACCGAAGATGGTCTTCTGTCTTCGGTTTTGGAGTGGGGGTGTTCCTGGGGTTGGCACCACCATCCTATGAGGAATCCAGGTGGTGCCTCAGCCTCTCCTCCTTGTGAGGAGATGAAAAACCTCTAGATGGCCAAAATCGACCATCTAAAGGTTTTTGATGGTGAGGGAAGCACAGAGGATATCTTATCCTCTACGTTCCTCCTGCCCTAGATTGGATGCCTCTAATCCTCTGAGGGTTACGGGCAGCCACATTGGAGTGCACTGCCCAGTAACTAAAAAGAAGTTGATAGAACTAGACCTGTTAAAAAGCTGACATAATTGCCCCCACCATGTACTATTTAGAGCTGTTAAATGCCTTGGCATAGAGGGCAGTCTTGCCCTGGTGCCGAAAGGATAGTAGAGTTGGCACAGGTGGGCCTCAGTGGGGAGCTTGTTCCATAATTGGGGGAGGGAGGCTGCCACAGAAAAGGCCCCCTTCCTTGTTGCCACTGACCAAGCCTCCCTTGGAGGTGGCAATCAGAGGAAGGCCCCAGACGTTGAGAGTATACACACACACACACACACACACACACACACGTGTATGTGTGTGTGTGTACTTGTACCCCTGGGTATCCAACATGGTGCCAAATATGCTTCTTATTTCATAGATTTCATAGGATCAAAGAGTTGGAAGGGGGGCCTACAAGGCCATTGAGTCCAACCCTCTGCTCAATGCAGGAAACTAGAGAAGGGGTCTCCCATCCAAGGCCTCACCCTGCTTCGCTTTCCTTCTTAGTAAGATTAGTTTTCCTTTTGGAGCAGAATAAGGGTTTCATCTCCAATAGTGGCCAGCCACGTGTCCGTGCTAAGCTCAATAGGGAGCTGAGATGGGATGAAGGACCATTTCACCATCCCTGCTGAAAGTCATCCCCCCTCGTTTCCCAGGCCCTTTTCATTTTGTGTCATCTCTTTTTAGAATGTCAACCTGCAGACAGGGACTGTCTTCTTTTTATTGATTGCTTGTAAGCCACTCTATGAGCCTTTTTGGCTGAGAAGCAAGATAAAAATGTGTTAAATAAATAAAATGGGGACATGAGGAGACCACTATCCTCTGTTCTTTCTCCTTGGCATCTAGAAATCAGATGTATAGCCTCAGAATACAGAGGGTCCATTTTTCACCATTGTATGCTTATCCTCCATGGATTTGTTGAATCCTTGGGAATGATGTCGCCATTGCCATGTGACATAAGTTGTGCGATTCAGCTCCAGCTTTGGGACTGTTGCATTTGTTTGTTTGTTTTAAAAACAATTGGCAAGGGTAAGGCTGATTCATTATTTTCAACATTGTTTTGTAAGCTGATGAAATTCAAGTAGAGTACATGTCAGAGTAAAAACTGGAGTCGACGCAGCATCCGTAAAAATGAAATTAATCACAGGGTCATCACCTTTGTCCCCAATGTGGCAGATATAAGCTGTTCTCAGGAAGCCAGAAATCCCTACAAGAGTGCTTTCAAGGTTTTGTGTGTGTGTGTGTGTGTGTGTGTGTGTGTTGTGGAGGGGGGGAGGTAAGACTTAAGTTTAAACTTCAATAAAATCCAAATTTATGGGCATCAGATTTATCACCAACCTTTCATTACTGCAAACTTTGCTGCCTTCTCATGAAATGAAATAAGATCTAGAGGTCTATTCCCTTATTGTACATTTTATTTTGTTTGCAGTTGTGTTAGCTCATATAATTTTCATAACTATTGGTAAATTGCACAAAGTATTTTTCAGATGTCTCTCCCCAACACAGAACCCACATGGATGCATTCTGCAATGACAAATAACGTGGATAGATGCCATTAGACAATAACATACTAATAGTGCATGACCCAAGAATATCACATTGCAGATTGGCAGAAAATTACATACTGGTTCATGATTGGATCTTTTGGCTTGATTTGAAAAAGAAAAACATATATAAGAGGGTCTAAAGACATACAGCTAAGCCCAAACTACTCAGTTTTTCACAAGCATATTCAGCAGTGTTTCCCCTTTTCAGTGATTTTTAAAGCATTCCTTACCAAATTGATTATTAATTTGCCTTGCCCTTACTGTCTCCCTGTGATGACATCATATATCCAAATATGATTGGCTACACAACACTGTGACATCATCACATTTTCTGGGTGATCCCTTATTGGGTGGGATCACCCATGTAACTCATTTAGGAAGAAGGAAGCAGCAGCAACCAGGGAAATTGTGGTGCCAAAAATGATAGGAGGAATGCGAGTATTTGTCCAGTTGAAGTGCATTTTTTGGGAAAATTTCTACTCCACTGAAATGACTAGTTTCTACCCCAAAATGGGGAATATTCAGAGCCGCTTTACTAAAAGCTGAACAAGAGCATCACATTGAAGCTATAAATTAGATGGAGTGAGCTTTGTTAACAAATACAATTGCTGAATACCAAGGTGATTTAATTGTCCTGAATTCCACAGGATGTAATTACTGTTTTAGCAGACATATTCTTAAAGAAACATTAAACTGCAACAGGCCCAACCAAGCACCTGTGTGTTGTAACAACTGGTCAATAGTGCATTCCATTTTCTGTGCATTTAGACTGATATTGAGAAAAGGAGACTGTAGAATCCACGGCGACAGTATATTCTAAATTACATTTCCTGCTTCCTTTTCCATCTGTGGGTTTCAGGCTCCTTTCTGCAGAATAACATATCAAGGTACTGCAAGTTTTTTCCCCCTATAATGTAAATCCTTCAAAGCGAACGTGAAAAAACCCACTAAGTAAAGCTGGTTTCTATATTGTTTGGACATAATGCAGTGCTCAGCCTAAATCATAAGGGAATAAGGCACTTAAAATAGGGTGTCACATTTCGGAGTAATAAATAGCAGATTGATTCAACCTCTCAGTTGATCCTGCAGTTTACTTATATACAAGATGGAAAATATAGGACTGAAGCCACTATGATTTACTCCTTGGAAACAAGACACTCTGTATTAGCTTAAATAATTGCAGGAGCCCAGGATTGACAATTTATTTCATGCTTAAGCCAACCCCTGTTCAGATAAGGTAGCATGCACATTATAGCATAAATCAAGAGCATTTTGGTTTTCACAAGGCATTCATTTTAGTCAACAGGAAACCCTGAATCCATTGGAGCTATATTTTTTAGAGTTTCAAGTTCTAGGAAGCACACTGCCATTTAGGTGTGGCCTGGTCCCTACAACTCACATGTGGACAGCCATGCCCAATCTAGCCATCCCATAATAGGCACTCATAAGAACGCATGTCAATGCGGCTCCTCCCCTATACAGAATTGAGTTAGCATTGTCCACTTCCTTCTTCCTACTCATCTACAATTTGGGTCCAGTAAAAGATCCATAAATGAGGAGAGGCCATAGCTTAGCAGTAGAGCACCCATTTTGAATGCAGAAGGTCCCAGGTTCAATCCCCCAGTTTCTCCAAGAACTTGGCCAGTAGGGCTGGGAAAGACCCCTGTCTGATACCTTGGATAGCTACTGAGAATCAAAATAGACAGTGTGGAGCCTGATAGACAGATGTTCCGACTCAGTATAAGGCAGCTTCATATGCACTCCTAATACCACAGAATTGTCAAAGTAAGGACAAAAAGATAATCTAGTCAATAATTTATCCATGCCCCTGCTGCCTCCTGCTGGTGAGTTTTTACCACCTTGCTAGAACATCTAAAAACATCGCCACATGATTCAGCATCATCACTCTGTAAGTTTCTCCACTCCCACTAGTAGTGGCCACCATTGATTGCACACGATGTGGTGAGTATAGATGTTACTGTGACATCCAAGCATAGAATACGATTCCGATGGTATCACAGCTTCCTTAGACTTGTAGACCCATTTGTAAGAATTACTAAGAGGGACAATGATGGGGAAAGCTTACGTGGTAGTTATCCACCATAAGGGTTCATGGTTCACCTTCAGTTTCACAAAAGCAACAACAAAAACAACGATAAACCACCACCACCACAACAGCCAGCTGTCCCTTTTCTGACAGCCTTTGTTTGATTGGCCTAGTTAGAATGATAGCTAGGTCACGTTGTCAGAATTCTTGAGCATCTACAGCAGGAATGGGGAGTTTTGGACTACAACTCCCGTCATCACTGACCATTGGTTATGCTAGCAGGAGATAATAGGAGTTCTAGTCCATAACATCATCTGCAGAATACCAAATTGCCTACCGTTGATCTATAAGGACTTTCTCAATGCTTTAGGCCTTGTGTGGGTGTGGCTCAGCTTGTCTGGGTGTGGAAAGCTAAGCAGGGTCAGGCCTGGTTATTACTTGGATGGGAGACCCCTTCTCTAGTTTCCTGCATTGAGCAGGGGATTGGACTCGATAGCCTTGTAGGCTCCTTCCAACTCTATGATCTATGAAATCTATGAAAAATCTTTCTCCAGACTACATTCCATCTTTTCCTTTTCCTTCTTTGAAACATAGGAAGTTGCTTTATACCCGATCAAACTATTTGTCCATTAAGCCCAATATTGTTTACTGTGACTTGTTGCATCTCTTTAGGGCCTCAAGCAGAAGTCTTTCCCATCACCTACTACCGGATCCTTTAACAGAACCTGGCTGAACATGGGATTTCCTGCATGGTAATTATGGGTTCTACCACTATCTATGGTCTCTCCCAGAGCTTCTTCTGAGCCTTGACCTTATGATTTTTCCACAACAGCTTCTTTCACCTGATCTGAAGCTTCTTTTGGTCTAGAACTTGTCCCTTGCTTTGCATGAGATATCTATGTCTTGATCCACATTCCCTGCTTTTCTCTTCCATGTTCTTTTGCTTTCCTGATCACCTTTCTCTATGTCTGATCCTGCAAAAACATGGCCATTGTCCCATTTTTAACAATGTAGAAGAGCATTCATGACCAGAAACTCTGAGCTCCACATATGGTATTCCCAGTAGAGGAGACTTTTACTTGCTTCCACATAAGGGCCTTTGGAGCCAGTAGCGGATGGGATAATGGTGTCATCTAGTGCTTATGAAAGCCTATTGCAAGCAGCTAATAAACCCATGCCTGGAAACCCATGTGGCTTTACTTCAAAAGGAAGGAGCATTTTGAAGATGACAAAGAAAACTAAGCTAGAGTTGTGCCTTCATAATTTCAGTTCCCTAGTGAACTTCTTCACATTAGCATTGTTAACACATGCAAAGCAACAACAACAACAACAACAACAACAAATGTGATTCACCTTTTGCTGTAGGACTAGCTGCTCCTTGACATTTTCACTCTGTTATTGAAAGCCAGCATCAACCAGGTGGATAACCCAATTCATCTTGAAACTGAGAAATGTTGGATGTGTTGTGTTCTAGGGCTTCAGCAGCCCTGAGGGTTGGGTGTTGGTTCTCTGCTCCTAACTACTGGCAGGAGAAGGTAACTGCAGGCATATCAAGCTTTGATACTTGGTTTTATCGTGGTGGGTTTTTTTGTTGATTTGGGGGGGGGTTTGTATTTTTTTTACCATCAGTGGTGTAGCTAGGTAATTTTAGACCATGGACTTAATGACTTATTGGGGGTGGGGTGTTAGACAGCCTTGTGTATTAGACAACTAACATTTCTCTTTTACCCCACCCAACCACCATTCCATGTTTTACACCAGTTTACATTCCTTATATGTCAGAACAACAAAATGGTCTACCAATCCTGAATTTTTTTAATTTATTTATTTTTAAATACTCCGGGCAGCATGTGCAGTTTTGCATTGTAGACTCACTTAAATCATAGCACTATCATTACAGGAAGAAAATGGAGTTTGCTTTTGCTGCCCTGATGCCCACACCCCCCCTTGCCACTCTCTGGGTGGTCATTTGCGGTCCCCCGGGACAGCAGGGCCCTGGACTTTGGTCCCACATTCCAGCCCTAACTGCACCATTGCAGAAAAATCTCTTAAACAATAGATAGATAGATAGATAGATAGATAGATAGATATATATATATATATAGAGAGAGAGAGAGAGAGGGAGAGAGGGAGAGAGGGAGAGGGAGGGAGAATAGTTGATGAACAATAACTTCAAGGATCCTAGCTGCATCACTGTTTATCATTTTTAAAACTGTTTTATATGTTACATTTTTAATTTTCCCACACACCATCTAGAGAGCTCAGATTATTGGGTGGTCTAAAAGTGAAATGAATGAATAAATAAATAAAAGGCTAGAATCTATCTGGAGCAGAGAATCATGTGATGTCATTGGGGGCCAATCCTATTACACTGTACGTTAAAAAAACAAAATGCCCAGAGCAGATACTTTACCTCAGTTTGAGCTTATTGCTGGCTTGCCTACCTGAAGAATAACAGACCACCCTTAGGCCTATCCTTAGAGTTCTTTTTAAAAAAAATATTTTATTTATTTTTCAAAACAAATTATAACAAAAAAAAATACATAACCAAATACAAGATTACCACACAAATATAACATAATCAACATACAATAAATCATGAAGTGCTCCCCCCCCTCCAAGGGACCAATTAATATACTTCTATCCTCTTGATCAAATAAATTCTAAATTCCAAAAAATATAACATATCCTGACAAGGCATGTTACCCTTCCCCTTTATTAATACATAATCTAGTAATTGATTCCATATCTCCATAAAATTATTCTTCTTTAGCAATCCTTTTTTGCATTTGATACTACTAGTTAGTTTATCATTTAGGGCTATGTCCCAAACTTCCTTATACCAGTCTGTTATTAGGAAAACATGTACTTTCCAATTTCTCGCCTGGCTGCAGTTATCAAGTTTACAATCAATTCCTTCGTATTTTGATCACAAATAAGCTTCTCTGTTATTGATAACATTGCTAATTTTGGACAGACCTCTAAATTAGTACCAATAATTTTCGATATTTCTGTAAAAACCTCTCGCCAAAACGCCAATACATTTTTACAACTCCACCCTATCCTTAGAGTTCTGTGCAGATGTTCCCCCTCCATGAATACATGGGTGGGAGTCCTGGGGGAGGGATAGCACTTGCTGGCCCCACCCCCAATGTCCTTGCATTCAGCCAACTGCATGAAAGGGGCTTGTATGCATGTAAAGCTGTATGTAGGTTGATGTTGCACATTTATTTATTATATTTATTGTATTTTTAAATCGCCCATCTGGCCGGTCACCCGGCCATCCTGATTCACATGTGTGGGAATCAGCTTTATTATAGCAAAAAGAAGTCCCGTTCATGTGGGTGACCAAATCTGTGGACATTGGCGGGTACGCTGATGTTTGGGGCAGGGTCAGTTGTTATCAGGAACGTAGCCAACAGACATGTTCCCACTCCATGCTCCACACATTCATCAAATGCATAGGGTGCATTTTTTTTAGAGTTTCAAGTTCTAGGAAGCACACTGCCATTTAGGTGTGGCCTGGTCCCTACAACTCACATGTGGACAGCCATGCCCAATCTAGCCATCCCATAATAGGCACTCATAAGAACGCATGTCAATGTGGCTCCTCCCCTATACAGAATTGAGTTAGCATTGTCCACTTCCTTCTTCCTACTCATCTACAATTTGGGTCCAGTAAAAGATCCATAAATGAAGAGAGGCCATAGCTTAGCAGCAGAGATGCCTCAAGAGCCATTAGGATTCTTTACATGTGATTCTTTAGAGGTAGCAGTGGATGACTAGATACTTGAAGTGAGCTGGAGCAGGGCCATAGGAGGCTGATGACTCCTATTTCAGTGTGGCTCCTAATCCGTTATGACTTTTCTTTGGCGCTTTATAGGAGCTATCCATGGTGCTGAACTCCACCCCCAAAATAGATTCACCACCATGGAGCGCCATGGATAGCTCCTATACAGCTCCAAATAAAAGCTGCCTCCACTGAGTAGGGCCAAGGCTTGCCAGGAATGCCCAGCTAATCAGC
This sequence comes from Shinisaurus crocodilurus, assembly GCA_021292165.1. Taxonomy (NCBI): domain Eukaryota; kingdom Metazoa; phylum Chordata; class Lepidosauria; order Squamata; family Shinisauridae; genus Shinisaurus; species Shinisaurus crocodilurus. Next base: position 26,953,135 of record CM037887.1, read on the forward strand.
AATATGCCCCTTCTGAAGCTAGTGTGAAAGACTTGCATTAGGGGGATTAAATTATTAGGGGTGTATGGATGCTGTAAAATCCGATCCGTTTATGTTTTGTGGCTCGTCAGGCGCCTTTCGTTCCATCATCCACCCATTGATGGAATCGGATTTTGCTTAGGGATGTATCTGAGATTATTTACGAGTCTTGGGGGGCTGAAGTGAGGCCGAGATCGGCCCCGCTCGCCCCACCAAGACTCAGGCACCTTACCTGCCCGCCTGCTTGTCCCACCACTCCATGCTGGGTCCCGTCGTGTCAGTTCCGGCTGCCAGGAAGTGATGCAACGGGACCCCGCGCTACGTTTTTAGCACAAAAACCAGGGCAACCTAGCTTAAAATGGCTGTGATTTTCTATTTGCGGCTGTTTTAAACTGGGTTGCCCTGGTTTTTGTGCTAAAAATGTAGCGTGGGGTCCCACTGCGTCCCCGCACTGCCAGTGCAGTTAATCGAGTGCTGGGGGAATTTGGGCCTTCGGGGGGGTGCTCGCCGAGAAAAGGAGAGCAAGCCCCCCCCCCCAAGGTAGGATGCAAACCATCAGGTTAAGCCAATAAGAGCATAATCCTATGCACATTTAAACAGAACAACTCCCAGCATTCCCCAGCCAGCCAACCCTATTTTCTTAATAGGGGTCATAGGATTGGAAGGGGCCTACAAGGCCATCGAGTCCAACCCCCTGCTCAATGCAGGAAACTAGAGGAGGGCTCTCCCATCCAAGTAATAACTAGGCCTGACCCTGCTTAGCTTTCCAAATGGCTGTCTGAGGAATGGTTGGGAGTTGTAGGACTTTTTTTTCCTGTCTAAATGTGCATAGGATTGTGCCCTAAGTATATGATATCATAAGCATATAACTTCTCCCCACCTTCTGTATTATTTATTTTTGTCAGGGCACACCCCTTCCTTCTACTTCCTGCCTGTTTTCCATCTGAGGGGCCTCCGTGGACACAGCAGTGACCTATGGCATTAGGAAGGGAAACTTGCCTCATCTTTGACTGAAACAGAGTCTCAGTCATCCTGCAGGTAGATTATCTTTGGAGGATTTCCTCCCAGAATGCTCTTCCCCCGACCCAGCACAGCTGGGTGTGGGGAGAATTTTGTGGGGGGGGGATGAGAGTAGAGAGTTGGGTGGCATGATTTCACACACCCATGAAGCCTTGGGGGACAGAGCACCAGGGATGATATTAGCCCCAGTCGCTCCGCCCTTAGCCTCTTTCGTTCACAGCTCCCTCCCTCCCTGTTAACAGTGTAGGCTCCACTGGCCATCTGTTCAGTGGCTGAGTAGGAATTTGGCTCATTGACTCGATTGGTCTATGGGGCAATGGCCGTGTTTCGCCTACTCTACACTGTGATGCAGAGTTTGGGATTTAATTTTAATTAATGTTAGTTTCAATTTGGTCACATTTGGATGGTAAGTGCAGGAATATTACTGGAGTTAGGGTTGGTGAGCATCCAATGGCACCTTTCAGGTGATTGGTGAATACAGAGGCTCCGTGATTCGGGTTTTGCAGCACAGCTGTGGAGATAAGGCTCCCCTTTGAGGCTGACTCACGTCGCTCGCTCAGTTTTGCAGCTCCATGAGTTGGTGACATTGGGAAAGCTTCCCAACACCAGGACGGTGTATAACTGGAGGGGGGGTGATTTACAAGTGCCGCCCCTTGGGGATGAATGCGTCGCATGAAAGACCTCTACTGGCCAGCGGTATAGTTAGTAACCCGCACTTCTTCCCCTTCGCAGATTTTGATTGTGCAATAAATGTGGCCCTATTTCTCACCATAAGCTTGTTATTTCCACCCTTCACACACACAATGCTCTCCCTTCTGTTCTCTCATCCTCCTACTGGCCTCCTTCCCTTGACTCACTTTTATCTTCCATTACCAAAGGGGCAGGAAGAAGCCCAACAGCTACCATGCCATGCAGGCATCTGTGGCTCTCCACAATTTTCATAACATTTATTATATAATCAAATGTATGAAAATCAATACAATCCCAAGGAATAAGGCCATAGAAATATCTGAAGTTAGAGTCCAGGCATTATAAATTATATTAATTTTATACCTCTTAACCTATTCTCTCTCTATCATAATGCTGGTTGTTCATAACCCAATACTTCATTTTAAAAAAATGGGATAGAAAAATGTAAAGCCATGGCAATATCCTAGAGTCAATATTCTGGAACATTCTGGCTGAAATTAAACCTAACCCAGAAGTTATAGAGTGAAAGTAGCAGCAATTCTCTTGGCAGCCCCACTACCATTTTGTATACTCCACAATGCCACAGGCCTAGCAGCATTCTAGGCGGAGCATATTCAGAGAAAATTCTGCAAAATACCCTTCTTTTTTCTAGGTGTTGGGAGACTAAAACAAAAATCTCAGATACCTTCTCAGAAAATAAACATCGTTCTGAGAAATTTCAGCTCAGTGATGGATCCCTCCATCAATACAAAAAGAAATCATACTTCAAAGAGGAATATGGCAGGATAATTTTCCTTCCAAAACAGAATGAAATGCTCAGATGATCGCTTAGACAGGACAGCTCCATGGAAAAGTGGACAAGTGTTGTTGTTTTCATCTGCCGGCTCCTTCAGCTTCCTGTAACCTAATTTACAGTTCTTAAATTGCACCTGTTCTGTGTGGTCATTATCTAATCTTTTCTTAGAAGTTTACCCACTCTAGTAAACCCTTTGATGTCTGGATCAACTTGATTTTTATAGCTTCATAGATGTATACAGTACCTTCTCCTGTTGTGTTTAAAGCTCTATAATGCACCCAGTTTAAAAAACAAAAAGCAAAAAACCAAACCAAGAGTGTGCTTAGGGCTGGACCTGGATGATAAATTGTTTTCAAGCAAAAGTTTAGTAGATTGTTTAAACTACTGAGCTATCCCTCGCTCTCCTCCCCATCCCAAGTTCTTAACATCTCTTATTTGGGGATTTTGAATATGAGGATTTCTTTCGTATTTCTTTAATTATATGCTGCCAATTACTTATATTTGTTTGTTTTATTTTTAAAATTTCTATACCGCCCTTCAGCCGACGGTTTCTAGGGCAGTTTTCAGTTGAAACAAGAACAACATAACATACAGTAAAATAATAGGTACAGGCTTAATTGAAAGCAGCAGATGACTATTTAAAAGTAACATCTGGAAGAGTCCACGCTGCAGAGGGTGACACCTCTCCTGGTTTCCTGGTGCCCACAGACCTACCCAGCTGGAGAACGAAGGGCTCTAAAAACAGTTCCAATTTTTGGTGTCAGGTGGAAACAGAGCAGGATCCAGTCTCAGCCACTTGCCTTGACCTTGCCAGGACTAGTCCAGTCCTAGCTGAAAACTAGACACCATCCTGGGTGTCAACATCCCAGGGTTCCTGGCCTGCCTTAGTTCTCCACATGCCCTGGGGAGGGAGAACATCTGCCAACATTATTAGAGAAATAAGACCATGATACAGGGATGTCAGAGAAATCTGAAATGGATTCAAATGACTTTGGATTTCTGTGAATGGGTTCTGCCACAGATCGGCACCTTCTGATTCCTTGGACTTGCAGACCGTTTTTTACTTTCCAGAATTACCATATGCAAATTTAGTTGTACGAAAGCTACTGAAAAATACATATATATATATATATATATATAGAGAGAGAGAGAGAGAGAGAGAGTTTTATACATCTCTAATCTCCAGCCTCTGCTGCGTAGCACCCTTTTTTGTGTGTGCTCTGCTCATTGATTGTATGCTGAGCTAAGAAAAATATGAAGAATATTGCATACCAGCATTACGTAAATTGTGGCGGATGTTTTTGTACACTTTTCTGAAGGGGGAATACATAATATTCTGTCAGTGACTGGGTAATGGAATGAAAGGTGCCTGATAACCCATGAAACACACATAGAATGGATTTAACAAAATATGTACATCCCTACAATGATAACTTAGCATCTTGGTTTGGATCCAGATTTAGGTATGTGCAACTAGACTGGTGGAAGCAGAATTTCCTACTCCTCTTCTCTATGGCAGCCCCTCCAGCCCTCTGAAAATGAGACAGACAGGGTCATGGGATCTTGCTGAATGTGGTGAGATGGGGTGAGCTGTAGAGTGGGTGGAGGGGGATCCCCAAGATCAGGCAGAGGCACCTTCGTTGAGCCCTTCTGTGAATGGAAAGCAGATCTTGCATCCAACCCCTCTTCTGTTGGATGAATTTCCAGCATCACTGGTACCTTTTGATCTCCATCAGGCCATAGATACCACTGTAAAGCAGGGGAAGTAAAAAAGTACCAGATGCTCAAAATGAAAATAAGAAAATTGTATCTTGAACATCACTTGCTAACACAATGTGCTATTGGTTTGCTGTTCCCCGTGCAAGAAGATATGGAAGTGGGGAAGGAAGCTGAATGCACTCAGGCAGCCAAAATCCTTTGGCTACCCCTCCCTTGGCAAGTCAGCCCTTGACGCAAACTCCTCACTGCACAAATCCAGCCCTGGAGGTATTGAGACTGAATTCCCAGGCAGCACTGAGTACAAACGTATCATGATTCGCTGTGTATAACAGATCTCAGTCTGTTTTAGCACATGAGCCATAGTTGTTCAATTAGTGTGCTCGCCTAGTTATTTCAAGATGGCTGTGCGGGTTATTTACCTGCACCTATTTTTTTTTAATATGTCACCTGATGTGAAAGGGAGAGAATATGATGACATCATCGAAAAAGAGATATTCTTGGGGAAAATGCTGCTGAAATTAGTATTGGACAATGAATTTATATTATTACACAACCCAACTTTATGTATAATGAAAAGTAGGTTTCATTCAGATGAAAGGGGCTCACTCCCAAAAAGTGTGCACAAGACTGCAGCTTTCATGCCAATATGTATTTTCCCAAGCCAAAGTTGGCAGCCTCTGAATCCTTCCAAATTAGCCCATTTTCTGAAGTGCCAATTAATCAAGATCCAAGTTGAATCTTGGGGCTGGCGAACACCTTTAATTCTGTTGTATAAAAATAACTCATTATAAGACATTATGGGAAGGGTCAGAAATTAAAAAGGACTCTCTGAAATGTTGGTCTAGGTGTATCAGCAATGGGACAGGAATAATATGTATGTGTGTGTGTGTGTGTATATATATATATATATATATATATATATTAGTATTTTAAATGATAAATCGTAGAAGTAGTAGTTTATTATTTATGGTCTACCAACCACATACATACAGAATAAAAAAAATACAAATATAAATATGTATTGAAACAAATATAGTATATAAAAGTTAAGAGCAGAATCATGAAACTATCATAGATGGTCTGATCCGGATGGCTTTAAAAAATTAGAAACTTGCTATGTAAAATAATCAGCAAGGACTGGAAGGATCATCCAGGAAAAGATTGCATAATAGGGCAAATTGAAGTTTCTCTAGCTGCTTGATAAAAAAAAAAACTTCCTTTGAAGAAGACATGCAAAACAGACTCCACCTCTTCATTGTTGCAAGGGCAACATCTATATCTGTTATGAACTGGAATTTTATTGTATCTACCATCTAAAAGATTAGAGGGTAGAACATTGCACGGAGCCGGATAAAAGCTGTCCTATTTTTAGGAATAAATAACCAATTTAAAAAGGACATCACATTTTTGAAGTCTGGGGCTGGCAAACCCAATTTTAAATTAGATAACAGTGAAGGTCTGCATTAGGTTACATGATTCTTATGCCTACTCCAACGTTTTTGGCCCAGGCTTTTCAGTGATTACATGGGCATAGGGGTTGGACAAAAATGGTCCCCAAAGACAACAGGAGTAGGGTAGAAGTTTTTCAGGGGATGGGGCTTTCCTTTAAGAACATAAGAAGAGCCATGCTGAATCAGATCAAAGGCCTATTTAGTCCAGCGCAGCATTCTGTTCACACAGTGGCCAACCAGACACCTATGGGAAGCCTGCAAACATGACACAAAGGCAATAACACCCTCCCATTCATGTTCTCCAGCAACTGGTATACTGCCTCCGATACTGGAGTTAATATACGTATGGCTATCATGACCTGTATCTGTTGATAGCCTTATCCTCCATGATGGTTGTCCTCCAATGGTTTTGTCAGATTGCCCACTAGAGAGGAGAAAAGCATGGCGATTAGGTGGGCCTACAGAAGGAAACTGATTATATTCATATTAAAACAGATGCATATACCTGTTTGAAAATCTATCCCAGTCACTAAAACCTTTCCAGAGGAGATGGCTATATATTTTGGCACAAGATTACAGTGAACCTTCCCAGAGAATTTTAACCCACCCCACCTCCCGACTATTGTAAAACAACAACAAAATATATCACATCCAACAGGCCGGCATCATTATGCATGCAGCAGGATCTCCTTCTGTATGGAATAACCCAGGAATCAAATCCATTTCCGTTGTAAACTGAGAATCAAGGAAACATTTATTTTAAATATTTTACAGTAGCTGACATATGCAATATTTCATTCCGCTCTCGTTTTAAGTGGCATTGCAAGCCATCCTGGTATGAAGCAAAGTCTCTGATCATGCTTACAGCTGTAGACAGATTTGATTATATTTTTCCCCTTTGATGTTTGGCTTTCCTGGCAATTTTTGCATATGAACACAGCCTTCTGTGGAAATGAGCTATCATTTGCAGGAACCAGAGATGGCCTGAGACATTTCAGGGTCTGATGCAGAAAATCCAAATGGTGCCTCCCACACTGTGAATATATACACACACACACACACACACACAAATAAATTAAATCATTGACATTTTACTGCCCTCTTCCATGGTATCTCAACATCTGCTATCAGAGTTATTACTGTAAGTTATCTAAGTTTTCTAAAAAGAAAGGCTAAGTGTTATAGGCGGATTGCAGCCAAATAGGTACAATAACATAAGCCATCCTGTGAAGGTTGACACCCTAAAGCCGGAGTGCAGAATCTCTCCGGCCCAAGGGCCGAATTCCATTCCAGAGAAGCTCACAGGGGCTGCATTCCCGTGGTGGGTGAGTCTGTATACAGGCCTGTGGCTCACGCTGGCTCAGCTTGTCTGAGTGTGGAAAGCTAAGCAGGGTCAGGCCTGGTTATTACTTGGATGGGAGACCCCTCCTCTAGTTTCCTGCAATGAGCAGGGGGTTGGACTCGATAGCCTTGTAGGCTCCTTCCAACTCTATGATCTATGAATCTATGAAGGCAAAAGGGGTTGGGGCCAAGGGCAAAGAGGTGTGGCCAAAATACAAAATATACAAAAGCTATTGTAGCCTAAAGCTCTTACTGCCTTAGGTGAGACATTTCAACCTATTGTGATGGGGACAAAAGCTGGGAAACCACCAATCAGTGGTTAAGGGTGGGATCTATCTATCTATCTATCTATCTATCTATCTATCTATCATCATCAATATCTATCTAGCTGTCTGTCTGTTTTTCTGTCTGTCTGTCTGTCTGTCTTTCTATCTATCTATCTATCTATCTATCATCAATATCTATCTATCATATGTCTGTCTATTTGTCTGTCTGTCTGTCTGTATATCTATCTATCAATCTATCTATCCTCTCTCTCTCTCTCTTATAGCCAGATATTCTGAAGACAGAAATAGCATATTGGGGATTTCTTAGAAACCCAAGTCCTAGGTGACAAGGAAAGCCTTTTCTTAAGTAACCTAAGAATGTTTATTTAGGCCACGGAGGTCATTAGTGGCACCACAATCATAACCAGATTTGTCAGATGATGTCAGTGCATTAGCTAGAGTGGGTATTAAAACTTGCCTTACCTTTTAAACCTCTTGCATAACCATTTCTGCTTTTATTTATTTATCCGTTTTCATTTCTAACCCACTCCACACAGAAGACTTGGAAAGAGTGAGAAGAATCATGTCAAAACAACTGCAAATATAAAGTCAATGAAAAGAATTTCTGCAGAAGTTATAGGTTCACAATATAAGTAATGAATTTAAAAGGGAACTTGGAAACAAAAAATGGCCAAAGCAAAATCAATCAAATACATGTGTGTGCGTGCATGCGCGCATGCGCGCACACCCACCCACGCACACACACCGTAGAGCTCATCAAGATTTAGAAGAGTCAGAAAAATAAAATGTTTTCTGTCATTCTAACAGTGTCATTCAAACTCTAGCACTAGTGGAGCTGTGCCAAATCATTCACTTGCCCAAGTGCCTGCACATTGCAGAAGCAGAACATGCACTCGTGAAGCACATGGCCCACTGCTCAAAGTGGCTGTGCAAGCAGAACCTGAGTTGGATTCTCCCCCATGCACATGGGTTCGGAGCCTAGTTTCTGCTAGCACAACATTATTTACACTAGCAGAATGACACGGCTGGATACTGCCCCCTTGACTGCATAAGTTTAGAACGGAGGGTAACTTCCTGGGGATTGGGAGTGTCCCATTTCCCCCCTCCCTGGAACCCACTGGGGACCACACATACCCCACCATTGCCAAAACTGCCACCAATGGAATTGCTGCTGAATTTGTTTCTGCAGCACTGGTGGGGAAAAACCCCGCTGGTTTTGTGAGGAAACAAATCCCACAGGGACAGTACACCTTGCTTGCCCACAGAATCCCACCCATGGGATGCTTCCAGGAGCGCGATTCGGCTTGCAGGCAAGGTGCATTCTCCCCACATGCCTTGCAGTATCAGCAGGCCACAAAAATGGCCACAGGGGCTGCATGCACCCTTCGGGCTGCATATTGCCCTTCCCTGCTTTCGAGCCAATCGTGTGTGCAATTCTGTGGTTCTGTAGCTCCAGACCAGCTCAGGTCTTCTTGCCACCAAACTAGGGATGGGGAGAAATGTGTTCAGTTTGCATTGTAATGTGAACTTACTTACCTTGTTTCATACTTTTAAACTAATATGTGACCTGAAACTTCAAAATGTGCACTTGCAATGGAGTTCTTCAGTCAAACAATGCATACCAAAATGAGTATATTAGGGGATGGTGCAGTCAAAAAAATGTGTATATTAGTGAAAACAACATTAAAATATATTAGATTAGGAAAAGAACTTGCAAAAACTGTGTATAGTAGGCAAAGATGTGTATAGAAATGAATGCATTAGGAGACATACACACACACAACACAAATGCATACAAATTAGTGTGAGAACCCCCCCCCCTTAAATAATCTCGAAGTTTGGGACAAACTGAATTTAAGACTGGAAAAATGAGAAAGAGAGAAACTGAAATTGGCAGGTTTGTCCATCCCTACCAAAAGCTGTCCCATTAAAAAAAGATATATCTTCTAAAATGTATTAAATGTTTAAAAGGAAGGAAGAGGCCATGGATTTGTCTGCAGAAGGCTGTCAGTGGCTACTAGTCCTGATTGTCTATATACTACCTCCAGTATCAGAGGCAGTATGGCTATGTACACCAGTTGCTGGGGAACATGGGTGGGAAGGTGCTGTTGCACTCATGTCCTGCTTTTGGTTTCCCCTGGGCAGCTGGTTAGCCTCTGTGTGAACAGGATGCTGGACTAGATGGACCCTTGGTCTGATGCAACATGGCTCTTCATATGTTCTTAGGTCCCAGCTTCAATCCTTGTCATCTCAGGTAGGAGGTGATGGGGAAGACCCCTATCTCTTAAAGCAGGGTTGTTGAAGCTCTTTGAGCCAGAAGGCCAAATTCCATGATGGAGATGCTCTCAAGGCCCACATTCCAGTTGTGGGTGGGGCCAAAGGCAAAATGTGCAGGACCACAAATACCAGCATATTTTAGCTTAAAGCTCTTCCTGCCAATATCTCAGCCTTATGAGAGGCATCTCAACCTTTTGGACTGGGGAAAAAAGCAGCACAATAGCTGTGGAACCACCAACTGATCTGTGTTTGGGGGAAAGTGGGTGGGGTTCGGGAAGGCAACTTGGCTCTCAGGGAAGCCTGGGGGTCTGGACTGGGACCCCACATGGGCCGGACTGGGCCCAAGAGATTGAGGTTCTGCACCCTTGTCTTACAGAGCTGCTGTCATTTAGAACAGACAACACTGAACTAGACAGACAAATACTCTGACCTGGTGTAAAGCAACCTTCTATTTTCAGTTGGGTTTGACTGCATTCTGCTCATTTAATAGTATCTTGATTTATTTTTGTAATGGGTTGTATCCAATGTTAAGAAACCCATTATTAGTAGACCCGTTGAAATGAATGAGTCTACTCCAAGTAGGACTAGCACTGGATATAATCCATATTTATCCTGCTTGCTGTGATAGTTTTACATCTTCAGTTGGATCCAGATTTACACTGGAGAAATTTTACTGGTCTAAGGGGACTTCCCCACCCTTCTTCCAGGGATGGGGACTCGGACTCGAGGACTCAACTCGTGAGTCGGACTGAGTCCCCCCTCTGACTCGACTCGGACTCGAGTCTTAATATTTTTAATGGGACTCGAGACTCGACTCGGGACTCGAGACCAAGGACTCTTCAACATCCCTGGGCTGTGCCAGAAGGAGTGGAGAGGAGCGTGATTGCTGGCGAAGAGCGCATGGAAGCGAGGTGTGCCGCTGCTCGGCCACTATGGTCGGCTACCAGGAGTGCAGCCCCAACAGTGTGTCAAGATTTATTTTGATTGATGTGTTGCGTACTTGGGAGAGGCAGAGGAAGGACCTGAGATTACTCTGTGCGGCTGCTCTGAGTGTGAAGTAGCCTTATTTTGTTGGGGAAAACCCCCATTGATTTTAATTGGGACTCGTGGAGTCAGCTTTGGGAGTGACTCGTGACTCGTGACTCGTGAGTCACCATTTTGGACGAAGGACTCGGACTCGAGACTCACAGCAGCCACTACTCTCTCTAAAAATGCTACAGAGAGAGTCAGGAGACCCTGTTGAATGACATACTGAATGTGGTGGTGGGGATCCCCCAAAATTGGGTATTAGGAACTTCCATGAGCAGAGCCCTTCCTCTTATGGAAGGTAAATCCTGGATTCAACCCGTTAACTGCAAGTGATCCACACAGCTGTAAGATTGGAGGCTGGGGCATCAGATATTTTAAATAAATAACACAGATAAGTAACCCCCTGCAATTTTACTGTTCTGGGCTGACATGGCTACTGCCTATTGTGTTGGGCTGGCTTTTTACCCATTTGTTTTCCCTAGATCCCTTATGGATTGGTCCTTTTTCCTCTCCCAGTGAATCTCTTACAGCCACCTCCATCATAAACACTCTGATTAAAATGTAAATTCTACCGAGCTATCAGCTTCCCATTAAGAGGACACCTTTTATTAAAAAAAACACACACACAACATCATTAATCAGCTGAGAGATATGTAGTGAAGTCCCACTCATCAATTGTAACTATTTATGACAGTTAACAAAGCTTTATATTTGCCCCAAACATGTGCTGATCTATCAATTATGCCAGGGTTCACCCTCATGCTAATTGTACATTTTCCTCTCTAATGCATTTTTTGCCGTTATCTCATAGGCTAATGAAAGCTAGGAAATCAATAAATATAAATTATACATGCAAAGAAGGACTGCTGTGAACATAAAGTTTCTAATTAATTGCACTTGATTAATTTATATCCTTTAATTATCTTGCTAAGCCACAAACAGCATAAATATCTTTGCAATCGGGTTATTGCTATGTCAGTCATAAAAAAAGAAGAAGGGGAAAAAAGACCAGACACAGTAAATCTATGAGATCTTGTGAACTGTATCACCAGAAAAATATGGTATGGAAATGCACATAAAATATAACAGGACGTACTCAAGACACCTATGAATAATTTTAGGGTGACAAATCACCACTAAATATGGTGTATGGCTATTTGACTAAGGTTATAATGATATTATTACTTTAAATGGAGCATATGGAGTAAGCAAAAAAAAAAAAGAAAGAAAAGACCAGGGGGGGGCTTTTAGTTTAAGCGGCGGATTGCAGAAGCTGGCTGGGTCAGTTGATTTCTTTCTTTTCTTCCCCCCCCCTTCAATTTTTAAACTTTTTTATTTCTATTAAAAAAACAAAAAACAAAAAAAAACCACACAACACAAAGCACATAGCGGTAATTAACAATTAACAGAACTAAAATGGACTTCCAAATTTTCCGGTTGATTTCAGGAATGAAAATATTTGACAACCAGCGGAAATTGTGGAATGGGGTAGCAGCAAATTGCATGATGATATATTCTTCCGATTTAATTATTAAGGCGTGCCTTACTGATTCCTGGGAGTTATGAAAAGGAGTATCAAGGATGAATGGTATACTTGTCAGTCCAGAATCATGAAACCTGGATGTTGCCATGGCTCAGGGCTTAGACCACACCTACGTTCAGGAGAAGGGTCCCAGGATACCGAGGGGGAGGAAGGCTGGGTGGAGGGATTTCCCCCCCCAGAGGAAATGTTAGAGTTTGATGCCTTGAGGTATCGAGAGAGGGTAGAGCTGTCGCACCTCCCAGTCTGTTCTTCCACAACTCCTTTTGCCCACTGAGCAGGTTTCATAAGATTTCATAGATCATAGAGTCGGGAGGGGCCTACTACAAGGCCATCGAGTCCAACCCCCCCTGCTCGAATGCAGGAGACTAGAGGAGGGGGTCTCCCATCCAAGTAATAACCAGGCCTGACCCTGCTTAGCTTTCCACGCTCAGATAAGCTGAGCCAGCGTGAGCCACAGGTGGACCAGCAGGGGAATGGAGAAGGCAGGTCTAGTGGCTTCAATCATCCTGCCTCAGAGCATTTGCATTTATCGTTGGTCAAGCATCCATTAATTCTTATCTCGGGTGTGGCCAGGTGCAGCCGTGGGCTCTTGAGGGCATGCACTTCTCCGTTTAACTCAACAGCAGCAGCCTTCCCCCAATCTGCTGCCCTCCATTTTAGAGAATACAACTCCCAGCCTTCCTCACCATTAGTCATGCTATCTGGGGAAGATGGGAGTTGAAATTGTAAACATCTGGATGGCAGCAGGCTGGCAAAGCCCAGCTTACAAGAACAGAGGGACCTGCCTTAAACGAGGTCAGAGCATTTTGTCCATGTAGCCCAATATATGGCAGCAGCTTTCTGGGGACTTCAGGAGAGGTCTTCTTCAGGTGAAATCTTGTTCAGGAGAGGACTTCAGGATAGGTTTTCTCCATAACCTGTTACCTGGTCCTTTTTTCAACTGGAGATGCAAATGATTGAACCTGGACCTTCTGCATGCAAAGCAGGTGCTCTACCGCTGAACTATGAGTCCTCTCTTGAAAGCCTGTAGACAATCCCTCACTAAAATATCTAAGTTTATCTCCCAGTCCACTGTTAGCCCCTTTGGCCCTTTAAACTGTTCCCCCATTTTCCTGCTTTACCTGTAAATGCGGCAAAGGCAACAGCTCAATGGTACAGCACCTGCTTTGCATGCAGAAGATCCCAGGTTCAGTCCCCAGCTTCTCCAGGTAGGGCTGGAAAGGAATCCTGCCTGAAACCCTGGAGAGCCACTGCCAGTCAGTGTCGACAATACTGGACTAGATGGACCAAGGGTCTGACTCAGTATAAGGCCGTTTCCCATGTTCCTATTCATAGTTTGGGCCTCGAGAGTTCCAGCTCAAAGGGAAAAAAAAAAAAATGGCCCAGCCATACACATCCTTCCCTTGTGCAATGAATTGGTAACATTTACATGTAAACAGTTTCCCCAATTATATATCCCTTTGTTAAACCAACCATCTGCCACTGATCAGAAATCTAATCCACTCAGTCTGGCCAACTTGCTGCTTGCTCTTCATCTTTTGTTAGGGTGTATTCTTCAATATGTATATCTACAACTTTCATAAATGTGTAAAATGAAATGGTATCTGTCTACAGAGAGACTCAGACAGAGGCCATCTGTCAGGAAACTAAAGCTATTTTCCGCCCTTTTTTAAAGAAAACATTCATCTGGGATTTGCCCTTTACAGAGTAAACCCACTTAACCTTCCAATAAGATTAACGGTTATTTGTTTCCATTAAATAAAAAATGACCATGCTAATATACACTTAATAGTTCTGTAACAATAGGAGAAATTCACACTGTGAGATTTTCAGATACATTCTGGAAACATAAAATTGTGTGTGTGTGTGTGTGTGTGTGTGTGTGTGAGAGAGAGAGAGAGAGAGAGAGAGAGAGAGAGAGAGAGAGAGAGAGAGAGAGATTCAGGGGTAGCGTGGGGCTGCCATTCAAAGGAAACTTTTGTTTTTCACTTGCCATTAGGTTTGATATCCTTAAAGAAAAAATACAGGTGGGGGGGATAACAAATAATTGTTGTGAACCATCCATAGAGCTTCCAGCTATTGGTCAGTATAGAAATGTAATCAATAGATTAGACGAATAAAGATAAATAAATGGGGTAAATGTTCATGCAACAAAATGAGAGTGCATTAGAGCAGTCCCTGTGGTCCCACCTCCTTGTATTGGTTCCATATCAGGGGTGAGTAACAATCAGCCCCTGCAGCTCCACCACCACCAGTGTAGCCCACATTATCCTCCAAAATTCTGGAGGACCCCCACAAAAATGTTTTTTAAAAATGCGAAGGAAATGGCATCCGGAGCTGCTACAGAGCACCAAAAGGGTCAAAATTAGTTTGCAAAAAGAGCGAGCGAGCTAATTTTGACCCTTCTGGTGTTCCAGAGAAACTTTGGATGCAATTTAGTTCTTCTTCTTCTTCTTCTTCTTCTTCTTCTTCTTCTTCTTCCTGACTTTCGGCACCTGTAAGGAGGTGCAGGCCACAGGGGGAGGGGCAAAAATGGCTCCCGGACCTCCTGATGTTGCCTCTTGCCTGCCCCTGTTGTAGATTTTGGAGGGTTCTTGGACAAGATCCCCTCAATGGGTCTACCTTCCAGAGGGGAACCACCCCTTGACACAGTCGGCAGTACCCATTCATTTGCATTTCCCTTTCCTTCTCCCTCTTGACTGCATCCTCACCACTGCATGGCAACTGGAGGATGCTGCTTCCATCACAGCAGTGTCCTTGTCACTGTGTGCTTGCTTTGGAGTGGACAGGTGAATAGGCAGCAATAGCAAGGAGGAAGAGGAGAAGTAGAATCAGGAGACTCTGGGAATCATCAGTGGGACCCGTGCTTCAGTGTGGGTCTTGGCAGGTGCCCAGTGTTGCTGACCCCTGGTGCCAGCCCAGAGCTGCTGTATATTTCCCTGCTGTCCTGAAACTTCAGTGCCAAGAAACAACACCAGTTAGATGGACCCCTTCTGGATATGATGGAAAGGGAGGCGCAGGATGTCCAAATGACCTTCACTTCCTGTTCCTTGTACATCTCCTCCTCCTTGAAAATCTAGTTTGTGCCCACACACACATGTACCTGTGAGAAGATGTGCAAGCCGCCACAGTCTATTTTAGTGGGAGAAGCACAGGATCAGTTTTATGCAAGACGTGTGAGGATTCAGAAATCAGTTGTGCTTCCTTTCCTCTCCTTTTTCATATCCAAAAGGGCTTTGAGTGTGAATTTAGCAATGGAGTTCCTCCCCAAAATTAATGCAGGAGAAGTAAATTTGAACAAAGTCAAATACTTTCTCTCCAAAAACATGATGTTTAAACAGAAGAGAGATGGCAAACACTTCTATTTCCCCCACTCATTAATGGTATGCACCTTGTTTATGACAAAGGAGTGCATGGGAAAGACATCCCATGGACGATAATAGAATAGTGTGGCTATTTTTGCTTCAAAATTTAAAGGAGGTTCCATTGTTTGGGAATACTTTAGAAATCTGGCATCCACTGCAAACTTTTGCTACAAAGCAGAAAGTTTTTTTTCTCTATGAACTCTTGGACAGCTGTTGACATAGAATTTGCCAGACACTGGAACTGAAGAGCAAGAGAGAAAACACACACATGTAAAGCATTAATCTCACATCTCTTCTATTCTCTGACTTGGAGACTGGGGGTAACAAACCCCAAGCTGCCCACTAAATGGGTTCTACTGTTGATGTCCTCACCTGTAACAAGGGGGAGGGGAAGTAAGATATTCTTATGGAACCTATTTGCATACACTTTTCTTTCTTTCTTCGATACTGGAGTAATTGCTTCCCAACTAAGCATCTGCTTAATTCATCAATACAGCTGTAGAATGATGGAGGCCAACAGCAAAATGGTGCAACAAGTCTATTGATTGTGTACCAAGAAGATCAGGGTTGCAGGAAGCATTTTTGAGGGGCATGGTGAGGTGGTGGGGAAGAATTATGGAACTGATGTTCCATGAGATTCACCTAGAGACCAAAAGAGACTATTAAGTCTGACACAGCTCTCCAGTATGTGGCAGTTCTCCTGGCCATAATGTTTTCACTCACCAGGTGACCCATCTTCAATGCCCAATCAGGTTACAAGTTTCTGTCGTGATCTCACGTCCATCCTAGAAATGGATCTGTCAGCTATGCTTTCTCCTACATTCATTTAACCCCCCCCCCAAACAACAACAACAACAACAACAAAACCACTCAAGTTCTTTTCATCCCAAATACAAAGGAATCAGTGGAGGCTGGTGACTCCTATTTTAGTGGGGATCCTGATCCATTGCAGCATTTATTTGGAGCATTTATTCCCCCCAAAAAATTTCCCCATAATTTTATGCAAATGTAGTCATAGAAAATATGTAAAATTTTAAAAAAATACGCACCAAAAATGCACATTTCCCCCATAGGCTAAGGCGTGAAAATACTTATTTTTTCAGGGATTTGCATATTTTTGGGGGGATTTGCACATTTTTGGCGGTGTGAATTTTTGCAACTTAGAATTTTCACAATTGCATATGAACGCATTTGCGCAAAATCCGATTCCGTCAATGAGTGGATGATGGAACGAAAGGTGCCTGACGATCCACAAACATAAACGGATTGGATTTTACAGCATCCATCCATCCCTAATTAATCCCCCTAATGCAAGTCTTTCACACTAGCTTCAGAAGGGGCATATTGCTGATTAGCTGGGCATTCCTGGCAAGCCTTGGCCCTACTCAGTGGAGGCAGCTTTTATTTGGAGCTTTATAGGAGCTATCCATGGTGCTCCATGTTGGTGAACCTATTTTGGGGGTGGAGTTCAGCACCACGGATAGCTCCTATAAAGCTCCAAATAAAAGCTGCAATTAGGAGCCCCACCAATATAGGAGTCACCAGCCTCCTCTGGAAGGGATTGGCAAATTTTGGTCAATACTTATCAAAACCAAACAAATGAAATTCTCACCCATGTATACTGGCCAAATTCAATAGGTATAGTTATTCCCAGCATGGAGAGAACCATGTTGTAGCAGCCTGCCAGTTACTGAATGTATGAGAGGTATCTTCTTCCATAGTTCTCTGAGTCTGAAAGCTATTTTTAAATAATCCCATGAAGAAGGCACCAAAGACAATCTGGACTGAAATGCATTGGGCTTTCTTAAGAATAAAGCAATTTTCTAGCATCCTGAGATGTATTCTCTCTTTGCGGAACCCTAATTAAGTACCACAAACATGGTTGAATACACTGGGTTTCAAACCCAGACTTTTAGCAGATAAGCACTCAAAATCTTGTGACTGGATGGACAAATCTGCCAGTGTTGATTTCTCCCATATTGGCATTTAAATAAATAAATAAATCTCTAGTTCTTTCCATGCCAAATATGAAGAAATTTCCAAATTTTGGTAAATTCTTATGAAAAACCAACTGAAACAAAATTCCCATCCATCCCTACTTCCATCAATCTGCCAGGTGCTTAGTGTGTGAAGGCTCCTAGCATAACGGAGGCAAATCATATGAAGATCACTCCAAACAATATGCCCAGTTATGACGAGAATGGCTCATAGCTTGAAGCAGGCGTTGGTGAAAAGTACATACTAATTGACAGTGGTTGCTATTTAACTCAGGACGGACAGGGAAGAAATTAAATCATGGAAACCACAATTGAATCATGACATAACTGACTCCTTTTCCCACCATTGTTTAATGCCCCAAGGAGGTCAGGGTGAAGAGAAAGAGACTGCAATAAATGGTCCATATTGAAGGCCTCTGAAATGGAACTCAGACGTTCTTATCCAAAGGTGATTGGTCATCTTAATAAAACGTAAATTGGCATATTCTCTTGCATTCCTTGACTGGGTAGCTGAGTTAATTTCTCTCTTTCTCTCTCTTGGAAACTAAGCATTCATGTTTCAAGGGGCAAAATCCAGTTATGAAACTATTTGCTCTTTCATAAGTATTCAGCAAATAACACCACTTCTACTGCTTCTCAATGTTTGGAACGTTGGGGTTTAGCAAGGTAACTGCTTGCCTTACAACATTCAGTAGTCAGTGCAGATACTTTTCACCTAGGAGAGACCACACACACGCACACTGTCTCAGAGAGAAAGAGAGAATAAAATATAATATAATATTATCTCCTTCCCTGGGACACTTATGGATGGAGTGAGACTATGCAAAAGTTTTGACCAGCTGGAGTGTGGGGGGGGGGAATCCAAGTGCACCCAACTGCCAGTGAAGTTCACAATCTTTGTCACTTCGGTTATAAAGGCGTCTCGATAGAAAAGTCAGTTTGTGCAAGGTTTTGAGTGCAATTACTTTCTCCTTGCCTATTTTTAGTGACAGGACCAGATTATTTTAAGTGCATTTTATAGAAAACCCTTCTTTACTGAAATATAAAGACTGTAATAAAGACAATACAATGTTTTGAAACTGTTTTAAATCCTTCACTCAGCGTTGCTTCTACAGATTTAACATGTAGGGGTTCTAATCTTACTGCTACTAATTAGTGCCTTGGTATAATTGTGCCAACGGGGCGCTTGGCACCATAATTACTATCAAAAGATTCTGGTGGGGCTGTAACATGCCCCCATTTCTACGATTACAGAGCCGTCACCTTTGTATGTTGGCTCTTCCACTGGATTTTAACCAAGTAAGGGGTTATTTTTTGCTTTAATATAGGTGCTCGAAAGGCATATATTGTATGTGCGATGTAGGTGTTCATCTCTCTCCTCCCCCATTTTTTCCTCCCTTTATATTAATTAACAAGAAAATATGACAGGTGATGGAATTCGTTCTGCCTACATCACTCTAAAGACAATGTGAATAAAAATACTTATTTTGGCCAATGGTGCTTTTATCGGAATTTTAGACTACAGGGCTGTAACTAGAGTAGGGTGATCATGTGTCCTACTTTACAGAGTACAGTCCTCTTTTTGAAGGGCTGTCTATTCCACGTCTGGTTTAAAGATACCATAAGAAGGGTGAGCCAGCCAGCAGGGGCCTTGAAATTGCCCATCAACCTCTAGCACCTGGACATCAGATGGAACAGACACACAACTCACCTGGTCACAGTCTTCCCCAATATGGTGGCATGCATTGTATTTCTATTTAAATAAACGTCATGATTTCTAAATTGGCATATACACAGTATATACACATAAATTGGTACATGCAAGTTTTATGCCAATGTACTCTCTTTCATCCTACTTTTTTGGTACTGCAGTTCCTCCTTTTTGGAGACATGTCAGTGTCCACCCTACCAAGAACCACCTTAACTGGGTAGCAGTTTATCCATGTATCTATATACTTGACTATTTGAGGCTGCATTGCTGTACACTCTCATCTGGAAGTAAGTCCCAGTGAGATCAATGGGACTTTACCTTTGAGTAGACATGTCATAGGGTTGGACTGCAGATGTGCAATTTTAGATCATATACCTCTTTTAGGTTGGGTTTTTCGTCCCCTCAGAATTCTCAAAGACATCAGATTCAGCGGATCTGAATCAAGAAAGAAAGAAAGAAAGAAAGATGCACATCTTAAGTATGGAGAAATTTCAACAGGACAGCAAATATAAACTACCCATGACTGGTGATGGGCAAGTGTTGAAAAATGGCATGACAGAGACAATGTTGTCTACAGGTAATTCAGTCCTTCTGTCTCACCAGAAAGACTATAGTTTGTATTGGGCTTTTGTTTTTGTTTGTTTTTTAAAGAATACAGCCAAGGCATTGTTGTTGCCCATGGTGCATGGAATCATCTTTCTGTCATAACTGTTAAACAGGTTTCAGGGATCTATGTAGTGCTTCAGAACCCTACAAGACCTTCTTGATCATCAGAAACAAAAGGGGGACACTGGAGAGGAACATCTCCATTGTGCAAAATGATGTCTCAATCATATTCCACCTTCAGTTCTCTTTAAAGCTATGGTCTACCTTCAGCATTTCATTGTTTTATTGTTCCCTTTTCTTTTTTAAAATATAAGGCTCAATCCTCCCCCCCCCCTTTACAGTCCATCAGGAGGTTCCTCTGCACAAATCTCTATTCTTCTCTTGCACAGCTCCAGTCAATTTAAATCATTTATGCAACAGAAATTCCCAGTGAATCATGCCATAATTACATGCCCACATTTTTTATCTATAGAGCAACACTACTTTAAAAGGATTCCATAAGTTATTTGGACACATTTAAAAAAAGAAAAGAAAAAATATTAGCTGTCCCACAAGATACGACATGGCATACAAAGATAACCCCTTACATGACACCTTAAGGAACTCAAAGAAGTGTGTATTGTCCAGAAGATCATAAGAAGAGCCATGCTGGATCAGACCAAGGGTCCATCTAGTCCAGTATTCTGTACACACAGTGGTCAACCAGCTGCCCATGGGATCCCACAAGCAGGATATGAGTGCAACAGCACCCTCCCACCCATGTTCCCCAGCAACTGGTGTACATAGGCACACTGACTCTGATACTGGAGGTAGCATATATAGCCAATCAGGACTAGTAGTCAGAGATAGCCTTATCCTCCATGAATTTATCCTGTCCCCTTTAAAGCTCTCCAAATTGGTGACCATCACTACATCTTGTGGAAGTGAATTCCATAGTTTAACTATGCACTGTGTGATGAAGTACTTCATTTTATCTGTCCTGAATCTCCCACCAATCATCTTCATGCGATAAGCATAGTTCAAGTATTATGAGAGAGGGGAAAAAATATATCCCACTCCACTTTCTCCACACCATGCATAATTTTGCTTACCTCTAGACTGTCTCCCCTTACTTGCCTTTTTTCTAAGCTAACAATTCCAGATGTTGTAACCTTTCTCATAGGGGAGTTGCTCCAGCCCCTTTGATAATTTTAGTTGCCCTTTTCTGCACTTTTCCCCAACTCTACAATGTCCATGCTGTTACACTTCATACTCACAACAGCCCTTGAAGGTGCATTAGATTGGAGGTTGGTGGTGACTGCCCCAAGATCACACAGAAAGCTCCATGGCTGAATGGGGATTTGAATCTGAGTCTCACTGCTCCAAGTCTGACCCTGTAGCCACTACATAACACTGCCTCTCAAGTAACTTTACAGAGCATTTGGCATACATGATCTTGTAATCATTATAAGAAGTCAGTAAAGCAGGTGAGGGTTAGGAACTCTAGAAGGAGAAACCTTCTGTTTAGGGTTGGCTGCCCCATGTGGAGAGTGATCAGAACTTCAGCTGGATTGTAACATGGTCTCAGGCTCTGAACTGGCTCCACCCAGCCAGCTTGGCCATTGGGCACTCCACAACAGGAAGGTATATAAAAGCTTACTGTGTGGACTGGAACCTTGCCTGAGTAACACAGTCTGCCTGTCATTGAAGTGTTTCTTGGTTCCTGGCTCTTTTGTACCTCCTCCCAGTTGCCTACAGCTCAGCTTCGAGAGTGAGCATTTTTATTACAGCAGATTTGGGGGCCCAGGCTGAGCTAGAGTGGCTTGCTGAGAGGCGGAGTTTCAACAGAAGACTTCTGGATATAGCCAGAACTAAAATCCTATTAAGAAATTAAGGGGGGGGGGAACCACTCCAAAAGTATGCTTTAAGCTGCATTTCTAAATATACCACTTATTAGAGAGTAAGCCCCATTGAACACATGCATGGGATGTGTAAGTGAGCATGGAATTGTGCTGTTTGTTCTTCAGTTAATTTTTAAAGTTGCAGGAGATTAATGTCTGACTGTAGATCAGACCATCTTCAGCCTGTCAATGCACCAATGGAAACCAAATTCTGCTGCAGCAAGAATAGCTGGTCTCCACAATCATGATCATTTATTTATTTATTTATTTATTATATTTATACCCAAGGTGGCTTACATAATCCTCCTCTTCTTCTCCATTTTATCCTCACAACAACCCTGTGAGGTAGGTTAGGCTGAGAGGCAGTGACTGGCCCAAAGTCTACCCACTGAGTTTCCTGGCCGAGCGGGGACTAGAACCCGGATCTCCCAAGTCCCAGTCCAACACTCTCACCACTATGCCACACTGGTGTATTTAAATTATTTAAATTTTATTTAAATTAAGCATTATTTGTGGGATGTTTCTCAGTTTCCTCTTTTCTTTTTCATTTTTACTGTTTTGCATATGAAAAGTTCCAACTGCTAAGCCTTAACTCCCACTGTGTAACCACCACTACTCAGCTCAATACTCAGAACAGAAGTAAGTTCTAATTGAATTCAATGGAACTTACTCATAGGTAAGTGTGTACAGGATTGCAGCGTGCAGCTCCTCTGGTTTCTGGTTACACCAGGCATCACTCACACATTTCAAGTGTGTCTTTTCAACCATGAGGGCTAGAAGCTTGATGTGTGTTTTTTTGTGTGTTTTTTTAAAGCAAAGGATTCTTGAGAATCTGAATTATGTGGCTGATACCACATTTTGTGTTTCTTCTGCACCTGAATGACAGACCTTTGTTGAGGAAGAAGCTTATCTTAAAAAAAAAAAAAATCAAATATTTGCTTTAGTGCTTCAATCAATTGGAATGTGACAGGAAACCAATACCTGATTGTGGATCAATAAGGTTAGCATGTCATCCCCAGCCAGCCAACCTGGTGGTGGTTGCTGCTATTATGCAGTAATAGAATGCAACCAGAAGAAAACAGCTTATTCTCCCATCTCTCTATTTATCAGAGAGAATCCCTTTTTTCTGATCCCTGATAAATTGCTGTCCCAGTGTTGTCCCTCCTTTTGCCTTTGGGCAATGTCTTGTGAAAGTATTCATTATGAATTGCTAGACAGGGTACATCTCCATCCACAGGGTCTCCAGAACTTAACAGATATAACTGGGATGGTGGTCATTGTGGCACAAAAGGGATGATGGTGGCTGTGGTGTTCATGCACTTGTATGTCAGTGCAAGTGCATACACACCAAGGTAACACCAGGCCCATCATCCACCCCCTGTGCCATTTCCCACAGTCCAGCGGCTGTGATTTGTTTTGGACTGTTGATAATAGGCAGCAGGACAATTATGCTATCCTAGTGCATCTTTAACCTGAAGAACAATTGTCTCCCTGGCTTTTTAAATTGGTGCAGGACTGACGATTACAGCCAGAGTCAATGTATATAGTATCCTTTAGGCAGAGATTCCACAACCATCTTTCAACCATGAACAGGCACTGCCTGGTAATACAAGAGAAAGTTAGAGCACTAATGCTGCAGCTGCTGTATGTCTGCTGGGTCCCATTGCCCTGTTGCCTTCCATTGTGTTTTTCTTTCTCCCAGTCCTGCACATCACGTTAAGAGTTTGGAATTGCCATTCCTCTCAATGCCCATAGAAAAGGAATTGGGACTATGGGGCCCTCGCTGTTTACTCATGACTAAGCCATGAAAGCCCAACATTTGTTCGTAAGGACACTGTCGACAAGCTAGATGACTTATGCAAATCATGTGGTCATTATCGTAAGCCATCCTGAATTTTGGAAGGGCTGGGTGTAACTATCTAACTATGGATTGCCTTGCTGGATCAGATAAAAGAAACGTTCAACCCAACACTCTTTTGCCAACAGCAGCCAGTCTAATGTCCCTGAAAAACTCACAAGTAGGATATGGAGGATTAAAGTCCAATGCCATTGGTATCTACAAGTCCAAGGGACACTGCCTATGACCATGGCATTCCATCCCGCTGCCATGGCCAAATAAGGCGGCCTCATATGAATCACCAAAACAGAGGACAGCTGATTGCATATTTGCATATACAAATTTATATGTATAGATGCAAATTTAGAAATAATTATTCTAACTTTAATAGAAATGTGGTACATCTCACGATAGTGTGAAAGACAGTGGCCAGGTGTCCTCTGTGCCCGCCTGTTCAGTCTGCTTTGTCTTTGGATGGGCAAAGGTTCTTCTGGTCCCTTATCTTCTCCCCCCCCCCCATATTCACTTACAGAACGAATCTATGACCCCTAGACAGCATCTAGAGGGCCATAGGATGCTTTGGATTCCCAGATCCAAGGTCAGAAAAACAGCTCCAATCTCAGACTGGGGATCCATGCTCGGATCCCACTCCCCTGCCCCCTTACAGTCAGTGCAGAAAGAACCATGCGTGTCTCTGAGGTCATAAGAGGGACCTTGGAGAAAGGTGAGGTGGGTGTTCTGGGTGGGTGGGGAGGAGGCCTGGGCCACCTGGATGTGATGTGCCCTGGTGATGATCTGGCCTCCTTCCCTCCCCATCGAAGCACCACAGCTAGACAACCAAAATCACTGTCTAGCTAAAATGCAGGGTGGGAGGAGTGGGGAGGTGGCAATCGCCTCCATGCTCCTCCTGCCCGCCATAGGATGCCTGTGTAACCCTCCAAGTTCAGAGGGCGCCCCCATTGTTCAGCGAAGAAGCCAATCCACAGTAGCAGTGAAAGCAGAGCTGTGCACAAATGACCTCTCAAAATTCTCCACACACTATTTGTGGGCTGGAAAACTGGGTGAACATTTCACTAATTTTTTTTCCAGGGGAAGGAGAAATTCTCCAACATTTTCTCAGGGTGAGAATCCCCCTTTCCAGTGGCAGTAGGACCGCTTCTTTCTTTTTTTTTTTTTTTGCATCCTCCACAGTGATCTGGCCTTAATGATGTTCCAAGACAGTGGTGGAGGTGGGAGAATGGTGTCCGGTACCATTATTATTATCATCATCATCATCATCATCATCAACAGCATCATTATCATTATTATTATTGGTGGAGAGTATTTGGAGAAAATTCTGCAAAGTGGCTGCCTTTTTTTTTTTTTAGGGTTTCTGTGTGAGAGATAAATTTCCTCAGGTAAAAAAAGTATTCTAAGGAATTTTGGCTCAGCTCTAGTTAAAAAATAAAAATAAAAATTATCTTGTTTATCTGTACAATGTGTTTCTTTGATAACAACATGACTTCAAATATGTGTGTGTGTGTGCGCGCACACACACATCCCCGTCATGCAAGATATCCTTTAGATGAAGCCTCTTCCTCCCCCCCCCCCCTCTTTAAGCTTTTAAGATAATCTCTGAGAAATCATCAAACTATCAAAAGAAATCAATGGATCAGAAAAGGTTCCCATCATCCCTAACAAAAATCCATAACTTTTGCATTTTAATAGAGACACTACAAGACTGTACCAGTCATTTTCCTTCTGATGTGTTCCTTTGATTTCACTCTTATCTCGCCGAACTCTTGACTTGCCTGAGAAAAGGGATTATTGAATTGTATGTCTCCCTCAGATGCTCTTGATCATTCAAGTAGCCTGTACTTAAGGATGTTACAGACTCCGCTCGGCTCCTGGCTCCTGTAGAACTCATCGGGGACTGTCATCTTAATATTAATTGGGTCTTGTGCAGGAATCTCAATACTGCAAAGGGAGGGCAGTTGCTTTGGAGAGGGAGGGGAGGGAGAAGATTATGCCCAAAGCCAGATATAAAGGCAAACATATTTAGTGCAACAATTATGATAATTGCAGAAACACTCTGTTGAGAAATAAGTCAATCTGATTAAGGGGTACTTCTGCATGATCAAATATTAATCTGCCATCTTCGCTCTAACCTGGTTTGCACATAAGAGGCTTCTTATGGCTTTATGTATTTAGTAGATTGGAGGACGCTGAACTCGCTGTACCTAGTAATATGGTACATCCATGTCAATACAGTAAAAGGATCTTGAAAGAATGTAATCCACTTAAATTAAAAATAGACACAGCCCAGGCTGAATCATAAAACTTCAATTGAAATGAAAATAGAGTCAATCAATCAGAGTTCTTTTAAACACTGAAAGCTCAGAGGAGGCTAACTGAAGCCAATTTCCCCCCCGCCTTGCATTTTGCAACGTAAGAATTATAAATATTTCTTCTTGGTTAATAACATCTTAATCTCTAAAATCATCGTCCTCATAACTAAAACATCCGGACACTGACTTACAAGAGTTCCAGACAGGCTTAGTGCTCACCACAGATAGATTAAGGGATGATATATGTATAGAGCAGGCTAAGTATGAAATTTAATTTTGTTTCAAAACATAGATACATTCAGAGTGGCTTAAAGCTCATGATTAAACTGTTTATTCTCTGGTTTATGGTGTCTTTGTGGCATTATTCAACTTAGCAAGGAACTCTGTTGATTTTGTGTGCTATTACAGGAGTGCTCAGCATCAGATAAGCAACCTGTAGCTGCAGATATGCTATCAGAAACATGAAAAGGAGCAAAATGGCTCACTTTGATAAAACATCTCGCCCTTTGAGTGCCAGCCTGAATGTTCAAGACTTTAAATATACTCACATTTTTGTAGATATACACACACACAGGATTTACTCCCAAATAAATGTGCTTACGACATGGGTATTAGTCTGAGACTTATAAAGTTTTGATTATTATTTTCTTAAATATATATGAATGTCTAAATTGCTCCCCAACCTTCTACCAATTGTATATACATCTTATTTATTAAGAAGGATTGACCACATGAACACTTTGCAGAAGTTAAATCTTGCCAGTATGGCTTATCTCCCAGAGTAATTAGCCTGGCGTTTCTGCTTTATTAACTCTGATACAACAGAGTTCTGCCCTCTGTCACCAGGGGTACTAATAGATGATAATCAGAATGATTTGGAAACCATACAAATTAAATGATGAAGTGAGGAGAAGTGAAGTCTCCCAGCAAGTTCAAGGACAAATGGAGCATGTTCATCTAAATATGCCTTTTTTTCATGTGCCTAGATAGGAGCAATTCAGTAAAGGAGCAAGTTTATTATGAGGCATTGCCTTTTATATTTCCCCTGCAGTGTACTTAAGGGGATAACTGTTACTGTTGCAAGGAGAAGCTGATTAATTTTGTTCTACACTATCTCACAAGGTAAACATGCCCTATGTACAACAGCAAAAGTTTAGAAAAAGCTTTTTGAATGCTAAACAGTTTTGGAGTTGAAACTTGATTTTGTATTAAGAAAGATAGTGTAGTTGGTTTTCAAAATATCTTTAAACAATTGGGAGATGTTTTATTTTTCCTTTTTTGGGGTATTGTACATTTGTTTTATAAGGCACGTGCCTTTTCATTCTGAATATTTCAACAGGTCTTCCTTGCAATCACCTTCAAAATTATTATTAGCATCTAAACTTTTGCTTTGGAATACTGTTTAAATGATTACAATATATTCATGGACACTTCATTTGCAAGTGGAAAAAAGGAACTCCAATTCTATAGAATTTAAATAATTTATTGAACACTTACATGGTCCTGTACAGAATCTGCCTTGCCTGTATTACCTTCCTTAGCAAGTAATATGCATTTTAAAGGGGGGGGGGACTGTTTATAGATGTAGTTCTATGTTTTAACATAAAAGAGGTTTCTCTTTCCTTCCCCCATACCACCCACACAAACTATCAAGAACATGCAAAGTACAAATCTCTATTTGATGTCTAAGAAATTATTTGAAGAAACTATAGGGCATTATAAAAAATATGCCTAAAGTATCAGTATATCATATCACAGATTAGCCATTTCCAGTGGTTATCATGGTTGAAAAGATCCAAGTTTGGAATCACATAAAGTAACATCCCTACATTCTAGGTAAGAAGAAATATGCAATTATATACTATGTGCAAAATTGTTCCCGGCCTTTGTCTCAAGTTAAGTCAAGGCTTCCTATTGAATTCATTTTACCACAAAGAATCCACATGAATATCTAAAGAACACTTTATATTGTGGGTTTGCTTTATGTTTTTGTTTTATTGCTCATCACTTTGCTTTTCATGAAGAGAAGCCAAATGGATCATTCTAATTCTCAATATGTTTTAGCAGTTCTGTACTGTTCTTCGCTTGAACTAATAATTGCAGCTCTTATTTTATAACTTGGCCATACAAGCCTGCTGATTTTCAAAAGATCTGTCTTTAAAAGTCCTCATTCGTACACTTTGAAAAGAAATGCTCTTGGTGGTCATTTGTAGTTGCTACAGTAACGTCCCCCAAAAGCTAGAGTTTACATATTGTTTATGGAGGGGCCATAAAACTCTTTCATCATCTATTGTCTATAATGTGTGTTTTGTTTTTTTTAAATACTGGAGTTGATGGAGAAGTTAACAGCATAAAATCACAAATAGCCATGATGAAGCATTCCCATGGAATGTCCACTTATATCTAATGCAAGCATCCAGACTTCTGTTTACTGCTAGAAGCCAGAGAGATTTCAGAAAGGGTAAAAAAACAAAACAAAACATTCTGTGTTTGAAGGAGTAAACTCACAGGCAACACATAAGGGAAGACACTAAACTAATCAACCAATTTCATTCTGAAGAATTGGCACATTTCTATTTATTCCATCCTGGCTGAAGGTGTTGGCAATTTGACTTTTCTCAGCCTTGGATCCATTTAATGTACACTGTTTTCCTTTTATAGGGGCCCTGAATCCATTATTTGAAACAAAGCTGTATACATATAACCCTAACCAGTTGCTGAAGAGGCATACAGACTTCTGCTTGTTTACTATGAGGAAAGCTTGTCTTATGGCACACATTAAAAACATTGTACTTGTCACAGACTAATACAGGCAGATTGAAACCTAGGAATGATCTAATCTACAATTCAAATGAACTCCATTTTCCTTCTTGCATCAGATTTTTATTTCCTTTAAGCCATTACAAAATTAAGTTGAGGATCTTTACAGTGCAACCCAATTGCAGTAATGGAAATCCACACACACACACACACACACACACACACAATGCATTGTTTCATCTTACTTCTGTTCTGCCCAGTTAAATAGTCCTAGGGTGAATATTCACCATACAGCTTTGTTATATTAACAGATTGTATTATATTAACCCTCCCAAGCATGGATTTTTTAAAAAAGAAATCAGATCAAAACTTCCTCCCTTCTTTTGTACTCAAAAATTAAAGTTTAGCTGCTGATATTACTTACAGTTAGTATTTCTTTTTTTTTTCCCCCTCTCAATATGAACAAGTTTTTCATTTGGACTACTGAGAAATTTTCACCCTTATTGTAAGTGAACTGAATAGCAATGTGAGCTTAACTGGGCACTCTTTCCTAGTCCACCAGGAGAAAAGCAGAGAGAGCCAATGCAGGGCACATTTTAACATCTAAAGACTGAAAACAGGGCCAGTAAAATAGTCTTCCAGACCAAAGGAAATCGCTACTTAATTCCACAAACGTTTGTTTCAACTCAGGAATTGCATTAGAAACTTTTAGTCATTAGCGGTCTCATCCAATCATATGCTGCCGGCGATGGCATTTTATAACATGCTGTACAGCGCCATCTGCTGGTTTAACAATGGGGTCATGGAATGCCACTCTCAGGAAAACAGGATCTATTATTGTGTCCAGTGCTGGATACCTAAAAGCAGGTGTCCGGCTTAACAAGACTTCATCCAGGATGTATGCACGGTCTCCTTGACGAAACCTAGTCAGCAAGAGCCAATGAAAGATGCATATCGTAGCAATATTGGAAAATATTTCAGGAAGGAGCAAATCTCACCGTTGAAGGGGTGTGTGTTAAGATTTCTGTTGTGGTCCAAGGTGATCACTTCTGCAGTCATAGATCCTTTCCAGGGCTGGCCCAAGACATTTTGCTGTCTGAGACGAAGAAGATGGCACCCCTTCCCATTTCCACACAGAGAAGCAAACTAAAGAGGCACTTGAGTCTTATTTCTTCAGTGGTGATAGTACAGTATCTTCCACTGCACCTGAAGGCAGCAGGCAGGCCAAAATGGCACACACAGTTCAGTCCTCCAACAAGTACCTCACTGTGCCTAATAATAGGGCTGGCCCTGTTTCCTTCTCATCTTCTGAAAACAATCTTTATGGATTCCAATACGCATGGACCTGATCAGCCTCCCCTGTTGTAAACCGCCCAGTCAGCTTTGGCTATTGGGCGGTATAAAAATGTAATAAATAAATAATAAATAATAAATAATAGGCAGACTGAGACTCAGTAATTCACTGGTTTTCACACTTCCCAAAAGTTGTGGCACAATTCCCATTCCCAAACACACAAACCAAAATAAGTTTAAAATAAAATGTATATTTTGAGGGCAACTAAATTTATAATTTTTGAAGGGAAAATATGTGTTTAAATATTTATTTCTATTTGAATAGTTGTACTGTACTTTCCCCCCTCTCCCTCCCTCTTTAAATTGCAGATTAGCCAGGAAATGGGACAGAACAGACTTCTGGGTGAACACATGTAAAAGTGACTGATTTGCTCATTACTGCTTGTAAGGCCCGATCACATGTTCCCCAAATGCTCTTATTTACTACGGAGAGTTTGTGTTTTGGGGGGGGGCCTGTTCCTGATAAAACACTGTTCCTAATTTGTTGGCGTTTTTCTTTTGAGAGAAATTTTTTGGGGGGGGGTAGCAGTGGTATAGTGGAGCCAGGGCTCCCAGGGTCAAAGCATGGCATGTTTTTATTAGGAAGGATGATGGCATCTGCCACCCCACACCCTATGCCCCACCCCAGACTTCCCCATTCCCTCTGAGCTGCATTGCAATCCTCACAGAAGCTGGGGGGGGGATGGATTTTACCAACAACAAAGTATTGTTGTGAGCTATCTCTCTCACACACATATAATACACAGAGAGAGAGAGAGAGAGAGAGAGAAAGAAAGAAAGAGAGAGAGAGAGAGAGAGAGAGAGAGAGAGAGAGAGAGAGAGAGAGAGAGAGAGAGAGATCTATATAGATATATATTCAATAAACAAAAAAACTATGTGTGTTTTAAAAAAAAGTTAGGGCTATACAGTTTTCAACCAAGCACCAAAAATCAGAGAAATTGTAAGCTAAGGTTCACAAACCTTAAAAATACATCGCCACTAAGGAGACAGAAAGTGGCAATTGAAATCCTCATTTTCTCAGAGTAGATAAACCATATGGATCTCATGGGGTGGACATCCAGCAAACTCGCCTGGCCCAACCCCCCCGAACTCCGTCCCTCCCACCTATTTCCCCGGCTCAACTCATGTCCTCCCAAGCAAAGCTGAGGAAGCCATTTCCGGTACGCTTTTTACATAGAAAACCCAAAACAGCTGCAATTTGGGCACAAGGAATTGGGGCAAGGAATTGGGGAGGAGAGGAGACTGGTGGGAAGAGAAAAACTGAATGAAACTCTGTTAGTTGCCTCGGCAACAAATGTCTTGCTTTTGACAGCATTTTGTCAGCTATTACTGGCTCCAGGCTAGAGGTTTCCTTGTATGCCCATAGAGATAAAACTGGAAAGTTCAATTTGTGGGGATCCTAACCCCCCCCACACACACAAAATAACAACTGAGTAGGAAAGAGAATATATACATTGTAGATTTTATCCTCTGATTTCATTTTTGCCCCAAGTGACCTAAAATTTAAAATACCGATGAAGGAAATCTGACCCAGCAAGTTCCTTTTTTATTTATTTATTTGATTAATTTATATCCCGCCTTTCGGCCAAAAATTGTGCTCAAGACGACTAACAAAACCACTAACAAAGCTACTGCTCAGAAGCTTCTGCACATTAATGCAAACTAAAAATTGCAAAACTAAAATTGCTTGTGAGTAAGATCCACAGAACACAATGGGTTTTTCATCTGCGTAAACATGTATGCCTGTACCTTACTCTCGTCAGTAGTACTCAAGGAGTGCTCTATCAATGCAGGCAAATGTTCACCTGCCTCATCTCAACAGCTCCTTCCAACTCTATGATCTATGAATTTATGAATCTCATACAGAGATGGGACTACCATCTTTCCCAGTTGAATTTGTGCCTACATTTTCCTGCAGGTAACAGAAGCACAGTGATTGGAGAGTCCTTGGTAAAACATGCTCTAAGATTAGATGGTGGAGCTGCCAGTCACTCAGCTGAACTCCCCCCTGCCATATTCATAGTCAGCATTTAGAGAAACAAATTTTTTAAAAAAGAGACCGTTTGGAGAGGAGACAGACTGTCTGAATCTCAAAAGCCCAAGTCAGTAACAAAGCCTCATCCAGGTCCACGTTCAGTTCTGCAGAAACCAGTTTGCCTTAGGAATAAGCACAAATGCTTCCCAGTTCAGGTCCAGCTCCAGGCTTTGGCCAAATCCTATATATATATATATATATATATATATATATAATTTCCATCTCAGCGTTGAAAGAGAAATGTTTTGTCACGATAACTGAAACAATTGAGTGAACTGGTAGAGAAATAGTTATCCCCAATAATTCCATTAGAGGGCTTTGGTAGCTACAACATCTGGAAAGTTTTGGTTTAATGGCTGTTTATATATACATCTGTGCTTAAAATAGATTTGGTGCACAGAGCATTGCTGACTCTAAACTTACCCTTCTTAGAGATGTTGTTGTTGTTGTTGTTGTTGTTGTTGTTGTTGTTGTTAAGAAGAGGGGGGACCAGTCCTCCCCTGAGGAAGGGAGTAGGCGATAATGGCAGTAGCAGCAATGGCATAGCAGACTTTGCTAGGCTTACTTAGGCCCAGCTAGGTCATGCCGCTGTCAACTGACCATGCCAACAACCTGTACTCTTAGCATAAGTGTAGTGGGGCCCACCGAGGCGGGATGGGAAGCTTAACTGACTTTTTCCAGGCTCATGACCGGATCCGGTAAGTTCACCCGGGCATACTGACCTTACTGTGTTTCAGATGGCTGAAAACTGTTGGTGCAACTAATTGTCCACTTAACTTTGATTGGTCCCCCCCCCATCCCAACTACCATAGCTACGGAGGACATGTCAGAAAACTGTGATCACTGCAATATTTATTCACATAATCGGTGTATAATGGACTTAAACCTAAGCAAACAGGAAATTATGAGACTGGGGCAAAGTTTAGCGAAAATAAAGATGCACTATGCAAAGAATTCTGAAGCGTTAAAGTTTATGAGAGCCCTGCCATTGGTGCTTTGAGAAATGGCTCAGTGGTTGGTAGTTATTAGCTGTAATTTTTATCTCTCAGAGTGCCGGACGATGCAATGTAGCATGAGTGCTATGCCATGTTTTGAGGCAGGCATGCAAGAGAAGTCTGTTTGTTCAGTATCAAACTATAGGTGACCACTTTCCTTTCCTGCCTCTTCCACCCTTGTCACAGTTCGCTTTGGAGCTAGAGGGAGCTGCCGGGGGATCGCGCGGCTCACTCGGCTCTCTTGCAACAGCAACACCCCCACCCCCAAAAAGAAACCCCTTCCCTGATCTCCCCCCTTCTGTTTCCCACATGCGCTTTGCAGGCGGTGGTGGCACCATGGCGGGCTTGGAGCTACTGTACAGCTCGGTGGCCCCGGACATCTCATGCCCAGAGGACGCGCTCGTCTGCTACCTGCACTGGAGGCTCATGACGCACGGCTACCACTGCCTGGGCGCCGGAGACCAGCCAGGCTCCTGCAAGAGGAAGTTGGAAATGCTACCCGCTGGGTGGAACGCGGACAAGGAGCTCTACGTGCTGCGCTATTGGCTGAAGGACGACTCCGAGGACCTGCTCCAGTCTGAAGGCCATCATGGTGGACAGCAGCGTCGTCCTCAACGTTATGGATCCCAAGTCACAGAAAGTGGCAGATTTGACCTTGAAAACGACCAGCTACATCAACCCAGAACAGCTGGCTGATGATTTTGACAAGGTGTACCAGAACATGGAAGAGCTGCAGTGCAGACGCAAGTCATTCACCACATCATCTCTCCCTTCGAGGAGAGCAAAGAGTGGGTCAGCGCCAAGGAGGAGCCCAAGCGTGAGAGGAACCCCTCCCCTCCCAACCCTCCCGACCACGACCCGCTGTGGATCCCACCTCGGCAGTCCTGTGGCAGCCGGCAACCCAACTGGCCGGACCCCCTGGAACCCTTTGCTGTTGGCGGAGAAGACCTGGATCCCTTTGGGGGCCGAAGAGGGGGAATGATCTTGGATCCACTTCAATCAGGATTTCGGAATACTGTTATTGACCCCTCTTCAGGACTTCCCGGTAGGCTTCCTCCTGGATCTGTTCCTCCAGGTGCAAGATTTGACCCCTTATTGGACCCCCTGGAGCCAACCGTAGTGGGCCCAACCCTGACCATCTTCCACCACCACCACATTACTTGGATGGGAGACCTCTCCTCTAGTTTCCTGCATTGGGCAGGGGGTTGGACTCAATAGCCTTGTAGGCTCCTTCCAACTCTATGATCTATGAAATCTATGAAACTACGACGATATGTTTATGTGAGCTGCCGAAGTTCCTCTCCTCTGCTCTTGGGTGATCTACACTCATCTCTTACCCCGAACGTTTGAGGCACAGGCTTTGGTGGGCTTCGGTCTTCTCGGCAGTGAGGTTCTTTCCTGGCTCTGCCAACTGGCTTTGGTTTCTCGGCATATAAACCAGAAGAGGAAGCAGTGTGCAGATACGTTTTTCTCCATCATCTTTCTCTCCCCGTGTGCCCCGAGTCTTTCCACCACGTGTTATTTTGGCTTCCCATGTGCTGTGAAACTGCGCATGCCCGGTAAACAAGACTGCCGCACTGTAAGATCAGCTGGTGTGTTTTGAGGGTGTGTTTGTTTTCAGTGTGGCAGTGTGAAAACAGAAAACTATAGGTGACCATCAGTGACACAGCTAAGAAGGAAGCATTTACCTACTTGGGAAAGGGCGTGTAGGTGTGAGTTGTCATGTCATCTTCACAGGAGAGACATAAAGGTTGGATCCAGACTTAGTCATACTGGGCTGTTCGTGAGGAAGAATGGGATATAAATACTGAATTGGATCCAGATTTAAACTGGATCAATGGTGCTGGTGGAAGTGGACTTCCAGGCCGCCTCCTTCCTATTGGTAGTATCCATTGTTAGTCCTATGTAGAGCAGAGCGGTTGAAATGAATGGGACTTAAGATAGTGTATAACCGATAAACAAACAAGCAAGCAAAAAAAACAACAAACAATAGCAATTTTGGGAGGGGTGGCAAAATTGTAGAGCACAGGGATGCATTTCAGTTCAGCCTTAACTCAGTGACCATGGGCTGTGGTGCTGAGAGATGCTGCATGCTTCAACTGATGCATGAACGAAGAGATTTTTCATGCCCGATGTGTGGAGCTCCACTCCACCATGAGGAAGCACTTTTCTGTGGCTCCCATGCAGGGGGCTGTGAACTTTAAAATGCCCCCAAGGACACCCACTCACCTCATTCCCACAGTCCCTGACCTTCTTTTGGCAAAAGAAAAAGAAAAGAAGAAGAAGCTCTCCGATGTGCTCTAAAACAGTCTGAATGCTCAGGCCAGGTTGGAAATTCGTTTCTGACTCACGGCCACTTGTCTTCTCATTTCTGACCTTCTTACTGAGATCAGGTTCAAATGGCTGTGGTTAATGAGATAATTAATTCAAAGTCAAGGCTCATAGATTGCTCTTTAGCAGTTAACGTAGCCGATAGCATGTTTGTTCCCCTCCATAGGTCATTATGCTTGTTATTCAGTCCGAGGCTATTCCCAATACAGTGGAGGGATGGTATGCTAATCTGAAAACAGGCCTTATGGGAGAGGGGAGGAGAATTCATCTTATTTGTGGCTCTCTGTGCTTATTTATTACATACCACAAAAGAAGGGACAAATATTTAACCACACATTTTTGAAGGCTATATACGCATCTACCAAAATAGGACAAGAGCACCTACACAAACATATCGCTTAAGCGGTTGTTCTGTATTTTCTATACTTGTAAACAGCGAGCTGAGGGTGGTTTCGGCATGCATCCAAATCCCAGTTGCTGGGGTACATGAGAGGGAGGGTGCAAATGCCCACATGTCCTGCTTGTGGGCTTCCCACACATATCTGGTTGGCCACAAGAATGCTGAACTGGAGAGGCCTTTGGTCTGATCCATCAAAGCTCTTCTTATGTAGCTCTTCTTATCTTCCACAGCTGGAACCCTTGGGCAGATGCCCAGGCCCTGTCACAGCACCCAATGTAGGGAGGGGTCCACACAGGATGCCACTTTGCGGAGAGCCCCCTCAGTCGTGGGAACAGCACTGGGCCAAGCCAAAGTTCCCATCTGTCAATGATCAGATTTCTATATTCTGTCCTTTCCTCACCTAGCCTGGTGAACTGGATCATAGGACCGGGCCTCTGACCAATTGCTGTTGGGAGTTACAGAGCTCGGTTTTGGAGCCCTGTGCGTCATACATGGATCCCCTTCTCACTACACTCAGAGGGGCCGTAGCACAGTGGTAGGGCACCTACTTTGCATGCAGTATGTGGGGGTCACCACCACGAGGAAGCACTTTTCTGTGGCTTGCTTCCATGCAGGGAGCTGTGACCTTTAAAGTGCCCCCAAGGACACCCGCTCACCTCATTCCCACAACCTCTGAGCTTCTTTTGGCAAAAAAGCTCTCCAATGTGCTTTGAAACCTGTCACCAGGTGGTTCCCTTTCCCCTGTCACCAGGTGGTTCCCGCTTTTTACCCCCGGACAGCCAATCATTTTGTGGCTTCCTGGCTTTTGTGCATTCCCCCTCCCCACACTGGAATGCTTCTCCTAAGGCTTAGTTACCGGTAGTAAACGTTCTAAGCTAAAACATGCCAGATATTTTTTTAAAGTGTTTTGGGCTCTGCCTCCTCTTGCCTTCAGCCCCAACTACCACCGGAATGTGCCCTCCAAGAGCTTCTTTGACATTGAATTTGGCCCTTGGGCTGAAAGAGGTGCCCCTGTTGTAAATAGGGGTGCGCGATCCGCCGGCCCAGGACCCACCCCGCCTCTGGCTCCGGCTCAGTGGATGCCGCTGCTGCACCCACCAAGCCGGGCTGGAAACTGGCATGCACCGCGCCACCACTCACCAGACTTCCAGGGTCCCAGTCGGCCGCTGTTGATGTAGAAAATGCCTTAAGATGTGTCAAAAGCAGCCACAATCTGTGCAAATTATGCAAATTGTGGCCGCTTTAGGCATATCTTTAGGCATTTTCCGTGTAAACAGCAGCCTGCCAGGAACCCGGAAGTCACTTCTCCGGTTTGACTCAGGAGAATGTGAGTCAAGCTGGGGAAGAGGTAAGTGGGATGGAGTTCGGGGGATCGTGCCCGGCTAGTCCTCCGGATTTCTACCCCCTTGAATGAAATCCTCACACATCCCTAGTTGTAAAGCAGTGTTCTCCAACCTTGGGTCCCCAGATGCTTTTGGCCTACAACTCCCAGCATGCCCCAGCCAGCTACGCTGGCTGGGGCATGCTGAGAGTTGTAGGCCAAAAACATCTGGGGACCCAAGGTTGGAGAACACTGTTGTAAAGCATGTCAACTGGGGTGTAGGAAAGTGATCTTGACGGGGCTCACCGAGTACAAGAGAGTACTCTCTCCGACGCTTGGTTTCTCAGCACAGGAATGCTGCATCTCAGCATTCTGCCGCCCGCACCAGCCCTCCATTTTGACATACTTTGCAAAGCCAGTTGCAGGATGAATATCAAAGTATTATAGTAATCCACATTGGGAAGGCTGTCAGGAAATTGTTGGGAAAATAAAGTGAATCAATAGCGTGTCAAGAGAATCAAATGTAGGGAGGGGGAGATATTGAATATTCATTGTCTTGGTTTCAGAGGGCTAAGGATTTAGAACGAGTGAGGCAGCTTGTGGGATTTTCGGCTTTCTTGGAAAGATTCATATATATATATTGCTGTTCATTGGATTCGTATTTAATTAGCTCCTTTAAAATTATACCATGTATCTTCACACCATGTAACTAATACCTATGCAGCAGAGGTAGAGTTGGCCGGCTTAGAACACACAGCATCTGACAAGGTGCATGCTGCCAACTGTGTCTGCAAAAAAAACCCAGGCACTCGCATCTGTTTGTTTTCTGTCTAAAGTTTTATTATTTCATTGACAAGTCAGCTTCCTCCTCACAAAATCAGAGCAAATTTCCAGCAAAATAATGCCATTTGTTCATTCCATTTGGGATTTCAGTTCCTCCTTTCCTTACTTACTTGCTCATTTCATTTGCAACTAGTCCAGGATGTTCTTCTGCATACCTACCTGCATCATGGGGTTGGCAGTCTAGTTCTTGCACTGGCATGTTTTCCACACAGTTGAACTGCATCATGAGGTTTTGTAGGCTTAAGACTCCATAAAGAATGGAGGATTTTCTCCATAAATGCTGAACAAATCCAACAAAAGTCAAATCAGAGTCTGCATCCAGCATCCTTGGGCAGCTGCTGAAGACCAATGGGTGCTGGGCACTATTTGGACACATCTTGGAGGGGGCTAGTATCTCTAGTCCAGCATCTTGATTTCAACAGTGGCCCAGGAAACTCAGTTGGGTATGAATTAGTGCTGTGCCCCCCAATTTTTCCCACATTTTGTTTCAGCCATTCTCATTTAATTTGATAGAAAGGAAATTGCTTTGGGAAAGGAATTCAGCAGTGAAGAAAATTTCAGAGGAATTCTCATGGGTTGCGGTTGGGTTTCTTGTGTGTACCTTACTTAGGAGGAGACTGAGGAATGTGCACAATTGCCCTGTTTTTCACTGTGCAATCATCTCTCTAGCAGTCTGTCACCTCCTCAGCTTCCAACACTTCAATTAAAGCTCAGGGGAAGCTTTAATGAAGTAATTCCTGCCATGGGGCTTTTTCCGATCAGGAAGCGCAGGCAGCCAGGGGGGCTGCAGAGCAATGGAGAGGTGCGTACTAGAAAGAAAATACACACACAGCACCCTCAGCCACCTTGCAGTGATGGGGGAAGCTCAAACACATCACAAAAGTAAATGATAGAACACCCTGAGAATGAGGCAGATCATTCCACCTCCACCTCTTCCCTGGAGCGACACACAACACTGCCCCCTCACACCTACATTGTGGTGAGTGCAAAAAGGGGGCAGCGTGGCAACACAGCTGATGCTGTGGCAGCACAACTGCCCCCCCAAACCCTTATGAAACAAAAAAAGAAAAAGAAACTGTACTGCAACCCCTGCCAATGGTGAGCCCTACCTGTGAGAAGCTGTTGAGAATTTCTCCTCTCCCTGGAGAAGTTCAATGAAATTGTCCCACCACTTTCTCTGCCCACCAACAGGGTGGAGATTAATTTCAAGCAGCCATTTGCACTCAGCGCTACAGTCTGTCACCTCCTCAGCTTCCAACACTTCAATTAAAGCTCAGGGGAAGCTTTAATGAAGTAATTCCTGCCATGGGGCTTTTTCCGATCAGGAAGCGCAGGCAGCCAGGGGGGCTGCAGAGCAATGGAGAGGTGCGTACTAGAAAGAAAATACACACAGCACCCTCAGCCACCTTGCAGTGATGGGGGAAGCTCAAACACATCACAAAAGTAAATGATAGAACACCCTGAGAATGAGGCAGATCATTCCACCTCCACCTCTTCCCTGGAGCGACACACAACACTGCCCCCTCACACCTACATTGTGGTGAGTGCAAAAAGGGGGCAGCGTGGCAACACAGCTGATGCTGTGGCAGCACAACTGCCCCCCCAAACCCTTATGAAACAAAAAAAGAAAAAGAAACTGTACTGCAACCCCTGCCAATGGTGAGCCCTACCTGTGAGAAGCTGTTGAGAATTTCTCCTCTCCCTGGAGAAGTTCAATGAAATTGTCCCACCACTTTCTCTGCCCACCAACAGGGTGGAGATTAATTTCAAGCAGTATGCATGCAACCTCCCTTCCCTATGGTTTTGTCACTGGCATCTGTTATTCAGAGATCGTGGCTCTGTTCCTGGAGGTTCCACTTAGCTATTGTGACTCATAGACATGGATATAGACCCATCCTCCATGAATCTGCCTAGTCCCCTTTAAAAGCCTTCAAAGCCATTGGCTATCTCTACATCTGGTGGCGGTGAATTCCATAAGTCAATTGTGTATCGTGCAGTGATGGAGGCAGGGCTTGCAGGGATGCAGTGCCAACACTGTTGTTGTTTTTTATTAGCAGGGACGCTGATGTCATCTGACACCCTGCTCAAACCCCCATTCCCCCTGAGTTTAGCTGCAATTCTCACAGTAGCTGCGGTGGGGGACCCACATTTTTACAGCAACAATATATTGTTCCTTGCCTTTTGGTTGGCTGGATCTTGAAGGGGCAATTAGCTTTGCAAAACACCTGCTCCTGGTGGAGATAAAACAGCTAGGACCTATTTGTGGATATGGATTGACACAGCTTGCCTGCATTTTTGGACCTTCCTTGTCCTTGCCATGTATGGCCTGGTCCCAGAGTATGGTCTAAAGGCACATGAGGCAGCCACCATGCTGAAGATAAGCAGGTCTGGGTCTGGTCAGCGCCTGGAAGGGAGACCACCTGGGGACCACGTGTAGTCACCTTGAGTTCCATGATGGAAGAAAGGTGGGATAGAAATGTAATACATAACTATAAATGTGTTGAGCTGCCTGCACTTCAGAATTTACCACTGGTGTTGTGTGTGAAGAAGTACTGTCTTTTGTACCAGGGATAACACTTTCTCAGTGTTAGCCCCACACCTTTGGAACTCCCCCCCCCCCCGGGAAATCCATATGACCTTATCAGGTTTAAAACAAAACAAAACCTGAAGAAACATGTATTCCAGTCTGCATTTGGTGTTTAAAAAACCATTAGCAACTCCTACTACTACTACTACCGGTGTGTGTGTGTGTGTGTGTGTGTTTAATTGTGATATGTGTGTGTGCATGTGTGTGTGCGCACACGCATGTGTGTGTGAGTTTATGAGTTGTAATATTGTACGCCTTCATGCTGGGGGCAGCGTGCTTTGAAAGGAGGGTTTAAAATCTTTTAAATAAATAAATAAATAATACCTTTAGTCTGCTCTGAAACCAGAGTTCCCCCTTAACCAGGGACCCTAAAATTATGCCTACTGTGTGGTGGGAGAAGAGCGAGCAAGAGCACATGATGTTCACCCTCCAACTCATGGAGGGTGACAGAAGTTGAGAAGTTAGCATGCTCATCATGCCCACTCTCCCTCACATGATTCTAATTAGGTTAGAAATCTTGAATGGGACTGTGGAATTTGCCTTTTTCATAGCCTCAAGCACACTGAATTGCCATTTTCATGGAGCTACCGATCACAGATCAAAGATCTCTTTCCTGGATAGTCACAGGCTTACATCCCCATCAGTTCCCCAGTGGTTTCCTCTGAGTTGTGACTGCCCTGAAGCAAAAGATTATAGTACCAGTTGTGTGTGCATACATGTGAATAAAAGGTGCCAAGACATAACAATAATGAAACATAACCCAGGATATTATTTGTGATATTTGATCTGATCTACAACTTGTCCTTTTCTAACATGTGAAATGTAATACGCTGTCATAAGCAGGCCTTAATGGCAAAAACAAAACATGTACCATCCTTAGTGGGTAGACCCGTGAATGTATTCTTGCACCTTATTGACCAATTCAAACATGCCCAATGCGCAGGATATGCTTTAAAAAGCAACACGGTTCTACTTTGATTTTCTTTTATGGACGTTTCCCTAGGTGCGTGCAGACTAGCAAAACTTGAGCTCATCAAGTTTCTCTGAATTCCTCCTTGAAACTTGTTCCTGCAAACTTTGAAGAACTTTGCACTCCAAAGGATAACTGTGTTTTTGATCTGGGTAGTATGAATTAAGATGATTCGCTTAAATATTTTTTTTAAAAAGTGGACCAAATGAAATTCTCCCCTCTTCTTACTTTGAATTGAGTTGGGGAAATTAATTGGTAGCCAACGAAGACAATATATTACATTGCCTTCGTTTTGTGTTGTGATGTGATCGACTGTATGGGCCAGTGTTCCAAACTCTGGTGGCAGGATTTTGCGCACAGCTGGTTCCATTCACTCATAGGGAGGAATTCTAAGGCTGCTTTCTTCAATATGGAATTTGGTTTGGCTTGTATTCTGATAACTTGGCAGGGGGGGGTCATAATAAAGTATCTTTAAACTAAAAAAGGGGGGGAAGTCCCTTCTCTTAGTCCCTAGTGCATCCGACAGGGGTAAGAAGAGATGAGAAGAAAGAGAAGTTCAAACAAAAAAGGTTACAATTGCTGCTATATTTTAGGTGGGCTAATGGGTTGAGTTGGAATGTGTGAGAAGGAAAATGCATATTCACACACATCCTTGGTGAGTGGGGAGCAACGGAGGTGAAGGGGAGAACAAACATGGTACCAAAAAGAGTGAATGGGTATGGATTTTGACTTCTGAAAATTGTGATACTTAATGGTATGGGGAAACTGAGACAGATATGCTTCACTTTTGAAGGGGGGGAAATCACCCCCTTCCTGCATTCACATTAGTGCTGCAAGACTTATCTTTCCATCCAATTTAATGATCCTCTCTTTCCCTCCCCTCCCACCCCCTTCCTCCTTGTATTCACACAATTATGAAACTATCATGTAACAATTTAACTAGGTTAACTACTTCTGATAGCATGAAGAGAAATGCAGGGCATCTAGCTCTCACAGGGGCATGCCAGCTTTCTCACCATTCTTAAGTATCAACAGAAATAATAATTATAAAACATCCTAAGGGGTGGGGGGGAAGCAATTTCATTTGGGTTTTCAAACTTATCCTACTTTAGCCTTAGAATATTAGCTTTCAAATAAACAATGAACTTGCTGATGGTCTCGCCTCTCCTGCCCTCACCATGAAGCAAAAGGAGCCACTAAATGGGAACGTTTGCTCTCTAGAGCATAACAAGAAGAAAAGAAGTCAATCCATTCCCTAAGCCATAAAAGCAAACATTTGTCAAAGTTCCTTTTCATCTTTTTTTTTTAAAAAATATATATTATTATTCCTTTGTTATGTACTATTGGGACTTGGACTTTGCCTCAGCAGCACCAATCTTCCTGGCTCTGCCATGTTTCAGTTTGCTTTGACTTCTGGCTTTCTTCCTTGGCATTGACTCCTGGCTGAACATCCTAGCTTGCCACCCCTCCTCTGTCCAATCCCCTGACAGAATTCCTGCCTCCCGGCTCCACTCTGAGAGCTGCCTGGAGCTCAGCCGAGCACACTGCCATCCATAGCTAATGGGCTGCACTCAGCTTTTTCATGACAGGGATTCTTGGGCAGTTGGTCCCAATCAGGGGAGGCTTGGTGATTCCTACATCAGTGG
The DNA here is from genome assembly GCA_021292165.1 of Shinisaurus crocodilurus. NCBI lineage: Eukaryota > Metazoa > Chordata > Lepidosauria > Squamata > Shinisauridae > Shinisaurus > Shinisaurus crocodilurus. The sequence continues at coordinate 26,996,270 of CM037887.1, forward strand.
GGCTCCTTATCCATTGCAGCTTTTACCCTGAGCATTATAGGAGCTATCCGTGGTGCTGTACTCCACCCCCAAAATAGGTTCACCATCATGGAGCACCATGGATAGCTCTGATAATATTCAGAATAAAAGCTGCAATGGATGGGGAGTCCCACTGACGTAGGAATCACCAGCTTCCCCTGGTCCCAGTCCCAGATGCAGAAAGATGCTCTTGCTAGGACGCGGGAAACACCCACTGTCAGTGTGTCACCAATTCAGCCTCATGCCCTGCCCCAGTGTCAGTTTCCTTTCTGTGCCTCGTTGCAGGAGCAGGTGGCAGCACTGATGGGAATTTGTGCAGGATCAGAGAAGTGAAAGTGAAAGTCCTGTTCACTCTGATCCTGGTCATGAGCATTTAATTAGGGCTTATTTGTTGATTTTTATTTAAGCTGCTTCTATTCTGCTTGACATTTCAGGGTTTCCAAGAAGTTTACATGAAAACACATACGATACAATATTAAAAACTACAACAATATAAAACAATAAATACCTTTAAGGACATTAAAAGAAAAGCAGGATAACAGCAGTGTCGTGATGAATTACAAGCCAGGGAAAGCCTGAGTGAACAAATGCATTTTCAAGAGGCGTAGGACGCTCCCCACAGTTGCCACCTCTTGGAGCACATGCGGGAGAGCATCCCAGAGGGTGAGCAGCACCATCGAGAAGGCCCAATTACATGCTGTTACCTGATGACTAGGGCCCTACAGGTTTTGTTAAATCTGTTCCATCTATGTTTTGCGGATTATCAGGCATCTTCTGTTCCATCATCTGCTCATTGATATAATCGGATATTTGTACAAAAATTCCATTTGTTTGCAAATGCCCATTCCCCCACTCTCAAAACTTTTTAAACAATGGTCTGCCACCAGTCCATGGAATCCATGCTACTTGGGGAAAGCTGGTCTGCTGCAGAATCCACAAGCTGGATTCACAGAAATCCAATCTCATTTGAATGCATTGCAGATTTCTCTGACATCGCTACTGATGATGACACACTGCTGATCATGGAACGACCAACAAGGCCTCCTCGGAAGATATCAGGGGTTGATTTGGTGTATATAGGGGAAGACAGTCAGCTAAGTACCCTGGCCCTAAGTTGCTTAGGACTTTAAATGTCAAAACAATGACAACAACAACACAATAAACACTTGATCATGTCTCAGTAGCTAATAGGCAGCCAATGCATTTCTTTTAATACATGTGCAGTGTAATATATGTATAGCTAGGTGCTTCAGTGAGCATCCTAGCTGCTGCATTCTGCACTAGCTGCGCTTCTGAACCAGGCCCAAGGGCCGCCCCACACAGAGCACATTTCAGCAGTCTAATTGTGAGATTGGCTTGTGACATTTAGAAAGCATTCAGTAGTGGCACCCACTACTCTGGAACACCCTCCCACATGCAGTTTGGGAGGCAGAAAAATGTGGTGAGTTTAAAACACCTCCTGAAAATGTACCTGTTTAGGCCAGCTTTCCTTAGCTTTATCATGATGCTGCTCTGTGTGATTGTTTTCTATTGCAGTTTTTTCTTGTTTCTGTTTACTTATTTATCTGTGTTTGTTGTAGCTGTAATTGTTTATTTTGTGAATTTTTAAAATAGTGGGGTTTTTTAAAAATATGCTGGCATGTAAACCGCTTAGAGATTTTGCTATATCAAGCAGTATACTATATATATACACACACACACACACACACACACATATGGTTGCTTGAGCAGTCTTTAATTGGCCTATACTCCCCTTAGGAGTGGGTGATCCACTGGGACCCAAGACACCTCCGGCTTGGTGGATGCCGCTGTTGCACCCGCCAAGCCGGGCCGAAAGCTGGCATGCGCCACGTCGCTTGTTAGACTTCCGGGTTCCTGGCGGGCTGCTGTTTACATAGAAAATGCCTTAAGATACATCAAAAGCAGCTCCAATTTGCACAAATTACACAAATTGAAGCTGCTTTGGGCTCATCGTAAGGCTTTTTCTACATAAAAGTGGCCTGTTGAGAACCTGGAAGTGACTTCCCTGGCTTGACTCGGGAGAACGCAAGTCGACACTGGGGAAGAGGTAAGCGGGACGGAGTTTGGGGGGGTCGAGTTCGGCTAGTCCGCCAGATTTCCACCCCCTGAACAAAATCCTCACACATCCCTAACTCCCCTACTTGAGTGTAGAATACTAGTCATGTGCAGAAAAATCAAGTGATTACATGCATGTGTGAACCCACTCTTGACAGTGCATTTCCACCCGGACTCCCAAACAGTAGTAGTTTAACCCAGCAGTAATTTCACTCTGCCTCTGCAAGAGCTGCCCTGCAATGGGGTTGCTCCCCACTGACCTGACAGTGCTTGGAGTACAGAAGCAAAGAACTTTACTGCTGGAATTACAGCAGGAGTAAATTACTGACTGCTCTTTGATAGTGTGGAGTGCACGTAATGCAGTTTGGAACATTTCAAACAGGTTTGAGTTTACAAAAGAAGTTTGCATTCCCATCGAACGACTCTGCCAACCTCTGCAATTAAAAAAAATGCAGTTTTTAAAAAAGCATTCTTGAGCTCCAAACGGTAAAAGCATCATTGAAGCATCATTTCCTCTGCTAAATTTCACCTGCATTAAGCAGACTCAGAAAAAGCATTGGCCACAAACATGCCGGTGATAGAAATTTCCTAATGCAAGCAAGTCTTTATAGATTCCTGCTTTTTCAACGCAGGTCTCTAAGGACCATTTGAATCCATATTAATTTCCTTTCTGGCAGTTATGTGGCTGAGTATGAGCTACCCTATTTCACTTTTAATCTGTCAGTAATTTAGTAATGTGCAAACTAATTATGCACAGATATTAATGTAATCGGTTTGCGGAGCTATAAAATCCGTGTGTTTTTACAGAGAGTGTTACGAAGAACTGCCTTATTATAATCATATGTCAGTTACTGATAATATTACGGGATTCAACATGGATGTCACTGACGAGTCAATATAAACACAGTCATCCATCCTTCTCAATGACATATTCATTAAACTACTTCTTCTTTAAAGATCCCAACTCTTACTTTTCAGAAGATGTTCGTTCTCTCAGGCAGAGCTACAGAGCTATCCTGGCTACCTAACAGTTATACTATGTAGGGGGGGGGGGGAGATCCACTGGCAGGAAATCCACCACCAAATCCATGGGTCTGACATTTTGTTGTGATCAGAACAGAACATGTGGGGCAACCATTCCCATTTCCCTGCCATTGGGCAGCATCCAATGAGGCCGCTTCGCTGGTCCTGTTGCGCTCATGGGAGCAACTGCTTGTGTAACGCGGCTTTCATGCTTCTAAGAACTCCAGAAATGAATGAGTGGAAACACTAGTTTCCAGACTGGGGATAGGTCCCTTCTGTGAGCCCTGCTGGCTGACCTGCTCTGTTCCAGCAATGAGCATTTTCTGCTCATTGGGGGTTATTTTTATTTTCATACTAGCCATTGACTACAGTGGGAAGGAATTAGCTACACTAGCCCATGTAGCTAAACTTATAGGTGAGCCTCCAAGCTCCTTCCACTTACATTCATATCTTCCCGCCGCCCCTTATGCTTTACTGATGCTCATTGATAAAACATTAGAAAATGAGAGAGCAGAGCACTCTTGATGTGGCCATACATATCACTGCATTAAGATTCCTTTGGGGCAGTGTTAATTACTGATGTACCTGTGTGCTCTCTTTATATATTTTTAACACACCACACACAAAAAGAATTGTGGTGCAAACATACATGCAATCATATCAAAGATTGCTTTGGGGAAGTGTTTTGTCAAGGCACACGTGTGTGCTTTAGTGATGTAGAGGAGAAGACACAAATGAACTGAAGGAACTGAATGCTGTTCCAAAGCTGCTCACACACGACCCTCTGTACAGAATTCAGAAAGGAAAAATAATAATAATAATGGAACAATGGAGAACTCCTACTTCAGGGTATGGTCTGAAGGCACCTGAGGCAGCCACCTTGATGAAGCTAAGCAGGTCTGGGTCTGGTCAGTGCTTGGAGAGGAGACCACCTGGGAACCGCATGTAGCCACCTTGAGTTCCATGATGGAAGAAAGGTGGGGTATAAATAAATAAGTAATGCTCAGTTAGACTTTGGAAACAAGGCGAGATAATTCAGAACTCAAAAATCTGGAAACAAATTAGGATGACAAGCATTTCAGAAGGAAACATCCTTTTCTTTAACACTGTAAGAGCATCACAGTCCCTATAGACTAATAGTCATATCTTCCATGAATTGGTCTAACCCCTAAAACTAGGGTCAGGAACCTTTGGCCCTCCTGATGTTGTTGGACTCCAACTCCAAATCAGCCTGAGTCAGCATGGTGAATGGTCAAGGATGATTGGAATTGTAGTCCAAAAACATTGGGAGGGCTACCAACTCTCCATCCAAGAAAATAAGGATATATCTGCTGGACCACAGCAAGAATGACTTCCGATGATAGTGGCTTGTTCCACGAATGCAAAGCTGGAGTGCAGAACCTCAGGCCTCTTGGCCAAATATGACCCTCCTCAGGTCCCAATCTGGCCTTTCCAGATGACCACACACCCACTTTCCCATGACCACCAATCATTTGGTGGTTTCCTAGCTTTTGTGCATTGTTCCCCATTCTAAAAGACTGAAATGCCTAAGGCTTAGTTACTGTCAGTAAGAGGCTGAAATAATATGTTTGTTGTTTGTTTATTATATTTATACCCCACCTTTTTTTCTGAAAGGAACACAAGGCGGCTTACATAATCCTCCTCCTCCTCTCCATTTTACCCTCACAACAACCCTGTGAGGTAGGTTAGGCTGAGAGTCAGTGACTGGCCCAAAGTCACCCAGTGAGTTTCATGGCCGAGCGGGGATTTGAACCTGGATCTCCCAAGTCCCAGTTCCAACACTCTAACCACTACGCCACACTGGCTCTGGTACTTTTATGCTGGTACTTTTTGGTATTTTTTCTTGTCTCTTTTGCCTTCATCCCCACCTACCAGTGGAATGTGGCCCCTGAAAGCTTCTCTGAAATAGAATGCAGCCCTCAGGCTAAAAGAGGTTCTGTACCCCTAATATACAACCTCATCACAGGTGTGTTCATGCAAGCAGAAGATCCTAGGCCTCCACAAAGGACGTGATTACATTTACATGTCCAGTAGATGAATCAATTAAAAAAAAAAAAAACAGTATAAAATTGGCATTGACAAAGGGCAAACTGACGTCAATGGTGACGTTTCCTGTCAGTCGCTTGACAAATCTCCTTAAAGTGTACATGCTTAAGTTTCTAAAGCTCAATATTGAGTTTATGAGGTGCGTAACTGCACTAGATTGTAGTGAATTATCTAGTTTTAGTAATAACCTGACCTGACCAGCTTCAAATTAAAACCAGAAGCAGCAAGTCTTCCTATTCCATAGCAGGCTTACTTAAGAAAAGCTAAAATGTATGTGCATTTACTAGGGTGGTGATGGTTAGTCAGTTAATTAGTGAGATTACTTGATTAAAATATTTTGATGGGCTCAAAAGGTGCCCCCAGTTAATTGGTCAGAAGAATTGGTGGTGTGTTTTTTTTGTTGTTTTTTTAAAGTAATTATTTTTTAATATAAGTACTTATAACTTAGAAGTTGGTGCTTAGAAGATGGTGTTGTATAAGGCAAGCACCACCTGAAAAGAGGCATTCCATCCTTTGTGAGGGAGAATAGGGGAAGCCTCTTCTAAGGCAATGCCTGCCTGTGCATCACCTAAAAGCAATGAAAGTATGCTTTTTTAGAGAACCATTTTTCCAATTAGATACTTATTCAGTCAACTAAAACCCATATTCCATTAATCAACTAAAATCTCATTAATTAGGTGACAGTCTTAGTATTCACTACTAAATATACATATGTATATGAAATAAATCAGGAGAGGTCCTTGAAAGAGAAGATGTAACTGAACTTCATACACTTCCCAAAGGCACCAGATGTCAAGGATTTTCTGCTGAGGAGATATTCTCCCTCATCTTTTGTTACATGTACAAGTATAACTTTGGATAGCCATAAGGCAACTTCTCTTTCTGTATTTATGCTAACAAAGAAAACACACACCATGGCTGCAGTCATATGCACAGCTTAGCCAGAGTAAGCCCAGTGAAATCCAGTGGGACTTACTTCTGAGTAAACATGCATAGGTTTGCACTATTCTTTAAGCTGACTGTTAGCTGTTAATAATGGCTGCTCAGACTGAATAATTGCTGTTTTCATGTTGTTAGGTGTTTATCATTAGTCTATTTGCAGTGTTTGGATATTTTTAACCACCCTGTTTGAACTGTTTTGATGTTTTATTTATGTATTTTTTTTTGGGGGGGGGGAATCTTTTCCAGCCACTTTGAATATGGTTTTTAGTTACTATAGAAATGTAGGAAACAGAAACAACACATCATTTGGAAAGGGATGCAAGAATTAAGAGGGTTAAATAATTTGAGATGTGGGTGGACTCTGACTTCTTGATTTGGTGAGTTGATCCTTTCTGGATATATCTTGGACGGGACTCCAGACCACTGCGAGTGTAGTCTCCTTACAGCAGGGATGGGGAACCTCCGGCCCAGTGTCAAAATGCAGTTCTCATGGGGGTCCCCAGATGACGAGGCCCCCTTGCCATGCCATGCCCCCTTTCCCCCAACCACCAATCATTTGGTAGTTCTGTGACTTGGAGGATAAGGTTACCATGAAGGGGACGGTTATCAATGGCTACTCGTCTTCATGGCTATATGCTTCCTCCAGTATCAGAGGCAGTATGCCTATGTGCACCAGTTGCTGGGGAACATGGGTGGGAGGGTGCTGTTGCACTCATGTCCTGCTTGTGAGATCTCGTGGGCAGCTGGCTGGCCACTGTGCGAACCGAATGCTGGACTAGATGGACCCGTGGTCTGATCCAGCAGGGCTCTTCTTATGTTCTTATGTTCTCATATAAATAAATAAAAGCTCCTGCTAACCCTGGGGAGTCGCTGCCTGTCAGTTACCAGTAATACTGGGCTAGATGGAACAAAGGTCTGACTCAGTAAAAGGCAGCATCCGATGTTCCTAGCCAGGCCCTGCAACTGTGTTTGTCTAGTCCACCCTAAACTCTTGCCTAGTCTTGGACATGATTTTATATAAGTGGGTATATATATAATATTTTTTTGGGGGGGGGTATACAATTTGTTAAATTAAAAAGCGGGCTAAGTTAGCTACTGTAACATAGTGGGCTTTGGGCCCTTGTGTCTTGCAAGTTATAACCATTTCAACGAAGACAAAACGTTCTATAGCCAGATTCTTTTAATTAGAAGACTTGGCAACTGCCGCTTTTGTTACATAGCAGCAAACTCCCCATAAAAATAAAAGGTGTATTGGAGGATTGGAAAGAGTCCTCACTGAATAGCAGGGACTCAACATTTCCTTCTAGGGCAGAGGTGGGCAACTTTGGGCAGTCTGGGGGCCAATCCCCACCCCCACCCCAGACCCACTGCAGGCTGTGGGGAGGGCGACAAGCTAAAATTGACCATTCCAAGCCTCAGTGCTGGACTAGATGGACCCTTGGCCTGATCCAGCATGGCTCTTCCTATGTTCTTACGAATTTGCACAGTTCGGTGTTTTTTTTTCCATTTTAAAAGGTTGAACTATCTCTCGTAAGACTTGGTTATTGACCGTAAGAGCTTTAAACTGCACTATGCTGGGGTGGTGTGTTTTTTTTTTTGTATTTTGGCCCCACACCTTTTGCCCTTTGCCCCACCCACCACAGGAATGTAGCCCACGAGAGCATCTCCAAATTGAATTCATCCATCAGGCTGTAAGAGGTTCCCCACCCCTGTTTTACAGCCTCTCTCAGCAGTCTCGCATTTCAGCCTCTATGGGGGGGGAAAAAAGACCTTGGAACCAAAGCACTCTCTCTCGGATACACTATGAAAATTCTGCAATTTCAGCTTGTCTAGAGCTCATCTTTTTTAGCATACAAGTTCTCTCTTCAGCAGTATCAATGTGCATGGGAAGCTCGCATAAAAGCCAGCATCATAGATTTCATAGATCATAGAGTTGGAAGGGGCCTACAAGGCTATCGAGTCCAACCCCCTGCTCAATGCAGGAAACTAGAGGAGGGGTCTCCCATCCAAGTCATAACCAGGCCTGACCCTGCTGAGCTTTCCATCCTCAGACAAGCTGAGCCAGCGTAAGTCACAGGCCTGTATTCAGAAGCCCTATTGCTGCCAGTCAGTGGCAACATGAACCATGAGCAATGGATGAAATATATAATTTCAGCATTGGAAAAAAGGCACAGTTTCATTAGAAGGGAGGCACGGGGGGCTTTCTCGTGTCTCCAAAGAGCTGGTATCGACCCAGCTATGAAGCTGTGACAATAACACTGTATGCTATTGACCGCCACTGCAGGGGCCTCCAAATATTAATTATTGAGGCAAGGAAGAACACCGCCACGAGAGCGCTGCCCCTGTAATCAGTGGTAATTGCTGGGAAGTGAGGCATGGCACTCCCTGTTGACCCCTGCATGCTGAAACAGCAATGGATTATATTTAACTCTATTAGGATTGACGTTATCAAATGACATAACTGCATCATGGAACAAGCAACCTCCATTTGAATCATTGATTTTCGATTACTGCTGATCTTCGGCACTCTGCAGATGGAGCTCCTGTTGAGCAGCAGTGCAGTGTCACTGGAGATCTGCATGAGGGACCTGGGAGAAGGAAAACAGAAGAGTCATAACCGCTGGTCAATTAAACAGTGCTGGGAAAAGGATGCTGCCCCCTGGGCAAACATCTGGATGCTAGAATGTCTTGCAGATTTAGGTGGTTGGCTTCAGTCAGTGGTCCTGGAAGTCAGATGCTCCAGAAGCAGAGGCAACTCCACAAAATATAGGCAGGGAATGGAAGAGCAAGAAGATATCCTGTCCTCTGCCTCAACACATGTCACACACACCAGGTCCCCACAGATTAACCCCAAAAAATGCAGGCCACAGACAGAGAAGAGGATGAATACAGCACACTGATGCAAATGAGCCAAGCTCAAACTCATAGGGTGAGGCCAACAATAAAATACATGAAAAACATTGACTCGCAAACCAACCTGAGCTCTAAGGCAGAAAAACATTGTGCTCCCATATGAGCCTACCTATGTTTTTAAGATTGTCCTCAGAGGTTCCTCTCTCTGCCATATGCAGTACAGTGGAAGGTTTCCTGGGACAAGGCCTTTTTGACAGTGGCACCAAATTCTATAACTTCGCCCTCACAGGAAGTTCGCTCTGCCTCTTCTCTGTAAAAGTTGTGATGCCAAAGAATGTGCTCTTCTAGTTCTTTTGCTGCTGCTGCTGCTGCTGCTGCTGGTGGTGGTGGTGGTTTTTGTTATCATCATCGTCGTCGTCGTCGTCGTCATCGTCATCGTCATCGCGTCATTGTCAATGATGATGATAATGATGATGATAAATTTATAACCAACTTTTCTTCTCTTATAGCATTCAGGGCATTGTATATCAGTCAAAAGTAGTACAGTTACAACAAGAAAATTAGAAAACACTGCCATTTTAGAAAGTAATCCAATCCAAAAGAGCAGTCAGTAAGAATTGGTTTAAAACCAGTGGCAGAAATTACAGGAAGAAATAAATAAAAATGTTTTAGATGTCTGTTTGAAAGACAGCAGCGGGGTGGGGTGTCTTAAGGGAGGATATCCCAGTGCCATGGCACCAGCTCTGAGAAGGCCCTGTCTCTAGGAATGTCTCCATTCGCCTCACATGAGCATAGTGGGCTGAAATCGGGCCCACTAACACTCGTGCGAAGCTCGCACGGACTCACCTTTTTCTTCTGGTGGCTCACCGCGGAGAGGCGAGCCGCCCGTGCTACCTGCGCCAGTCCTGTCGCATCACTTCTGGCACGGCGGAAGTGATGCAATGGGACCCTGCTCCGGCGCGCTGGACCCCCGCACTATGTTTTGGGCGGGGGAAACCAGGGCAACAGGGCTTAAACAGCCCTGTTGCCCTGGTTTCCCCCGCCAAAAACATAGCGCGGGGGTCCAGCGTGTCGGAGCAGGATCCCGTCGTGTCACTTCCTCCGTGCTGGAAGTGACACAATGGGACCGGTGAACCCGTCGGCGGCAGCTCGAGCGGCGCGGAGAACGCTCCACACCACTCAGAAGAACGAGGCGGGGGGCCACCGCCGCGGAGAATCGCAGTGGCGGTGAGGCGAGCCCCCCCACAGTACGTGAACTCCACTACCTGTCTCTCATGCCCACCTGCATCATGGCCTGGGATGAACACGACACAATAAAGCACCGCAGGGCCTCCAAGTTACATCTCAAAGCCTGAGAAAATCTGTATTTGATCAGGCAGGAGTCCTGGATCCAAGGGCTTTTTGGGCTTTCAAGGCCCAGACCAGTACTTTAAACTGAGCCTGGGAAACAAAGAGCGAGCAAATATGACTCCATTTTGTGTGACCCTCCCTCCCCAGCAGATTTAGGGAGGAAAAAGTTTCTTCCACTTCTTGTTCCTTTCATTAATATATGCTACAGAGGCGTCAAAAAAATACCAGTCAGTTCTCCAAGTGCAATATTAAATATATTAATAGTTATCACAGTATCATAATGAGCCAACAGTTCTAAAACAAGGTAATGTGAGATAAAAACAGCGGAGCTTATTCCTTGGCAATGCCTAATAATCTTGCTGTCATCTATATTTTTGTCAACTGCAAATAAAATAGGATTGGCACTAAAATGGCTTCTGGTGCTTTTGTTGTTGTTGTTGTTGGGTATGTTTTAAGAAAGATTGACCTAAGGGCCACCATTTTCTCAGTCTCAACAGACTGAGATGTTATTCTCTGAAACGTTTTCCTCCCATTTACCTGGAAGGACCAGCCAACAGGCAGGGGAGGCTGGTGACTCCTATTTCAGTGGGGCTCCTTATCCATTGCAGGTTTTGTGCCATTTATTTGGAGCTTTATTGGAGCTGTCCATGGTGCTGAACTCCGCCCCCAAAATAGGTTCACCACCATGGATAGCTCCGATCAAACCCCAAATCAAAGCCGCAAAACCTGCCAGGAAGTGAGGGTGAAGCTGTAGAGCAGTGCTCTCCAACCTTGGGTCCCCAGATGTTGCTGGACTACAGCTCCCAGAATCCCTTGCCATTAGCCATGCTGGCTGGGTGTGCTGGGAGCTGTAGGCTAGCAACATCTGGGGATCCAAGGTTGGAAAGCCCTGCTGTAGAACAAGGGCATTGAACCTCTCTCAGCCCAAGGGCTGAATTCCATTTCAGAGAAGCTCTCGGGAGCCACATTCCAGTGGTGGGCGTGGCCAAAGGCAAAAGAGGCAGGGCCAAAAATGCCACCATATTTCAGCTTAAAAGCTCTCACTACCAGTAAGGCTTGGAGAGGCATTTCAACCTTCTAGAACGGGGGGAAATGGCATAACTGCCTGGAAACCACCAAACGTTGGGGGAAAGAGGAAGGGGGGGTGGGCTTCTGGGGAACCCCAGAGGGCTGTATTGGGACCCCAAATGGATTGCATTTGGCCCTCCATACCTGCGGTTCCACACCCCTGCTGTAGAGAGAGCCTTAGGTAGTGCTGGACAACTTTGTCCGAAGAATGGGGAATGTGTAGGGCCAGCCCCTGGGCCTACAGATGAGCGGTTCTTTGACTTTTCTGTGGCTTCCTGCCTGGCAGGTTCCCTGTGCCATTGGACAGGTGCATTAGTGTGTGAGCCACTCGACCCCTCTGGCAACTCCGGCTCGGTGGGAGGTGTCCATGCGGGTCCTAGCTCAGGCCCAATGGACTCCAGACCACCAGCACCAGGTTCCCCAGGCTCCTGAATACTAGCCTGAGGTTCAGAGTGAGGAGGCTGATCCAGTTCCCCAGCTGTTGGTACACCAGCCTCAGACTTGGGTGGCTCTTCTTCCTCTGACTCAGAGCTTGAGCTGGGGATGGGAGAGTGAGTAACGCTCAAGCCCATCGAGGTTCTCCATTTCCTATCTCGATGTTCGGTTTGCCTCATTCTCATTCCCGAACATGAGTGTCTTCTGTTCTTTATTTTTTTGAACAAGAACATATAGGGCCAGCCACAGGAAGGAAGCCACAGAAAGTCAAAGAACCACTCACCTGAGAGCCAGTGTGGCACAGATATTAGAGTGTCGGACTGGGACTTGGAAGCTCCAGGTTCTAGTCCCCATTGGGCCATGGAGCTCACTCAGTGACTTTGGGCCGGTCACTGACTCTCAGCCTAACCTACCTCACAGGGTTGCTGTGAGGATGAAATGGAGAGGAGGAGGAGGATTATGTAAGCCGCCTTGGGTTCCTTGCAGGAAAAAAGGCGGGATATACAAATATAACAAATAAATACAGACAGACAGACATAAAATCCGCAGGCCCTGTACATTCCACATGCTGCTGACAAATTTATCCATCATTTTTAAAGGGCACATTTGTCAAAAAGGACAAATGTGATCACAAGCTCAAGAATGGATGAACTTTCCCAGAAAGTTCATACCTGACATTGCAAGTGGGGCGTGTTTGGGTTTTTTTTTGAACTGAAACAAAATTCTCATACATCCCTACCGGGAGTTGAGGCCAAGGCCACGACTGGGAGTAGCAGCAGCCAGAGGCCAAGCTGAGGATGATGGGAGATGGGTAGTATGCTCACCCTCCCAAAAAGTCATTCCACTCCTTGCTCTCCACAGAAGCAGGATCACGCCTGTAGCGGATGAATTCCATAGACCACTTTGTGTGATCACGATTTCAAAAGGCGCACTGCACAGCAGAGAAAAATGTCAAGGAAGTCACAGCATACGGTCTTCCCGTTTTAGGATAAACGGCTCTCCCCCGGTGCTGCCTCCCCTGAGCTTGCTGTCTTCAATTTTACATGCGACGTACAATATAGGTCATAAGCCATCACAGTAATGACTCCAATATTATAACATCTCTCTCCCTCCTAGGTTGTAGCTAATAATTAACACTAAATGTCATACAGAAATATGTCACACTTTGGTCTCTTGGGGGATTTTTTTCTTTTTTTCTTTTTTTTCATTCTTTCGTGGCATTTGGAAATGATCATGCTCTAAAAAATAAGGTTGTGAAATTGAGGACTAGAAGAGTAGAACATGCTCGGAAAATGTGTGGCGTAATCATTGATAACTAGATCGACATTTGATAAAGGGTTCCGTCTCTAATGTCACTTCAAATACTTTTTTTTTTTTTTAAGTTTGCCATAACCCTATCAGTCATAAAGCTGGTAAACGATTAAAAAGTGAAATGATGTAAAGATTTCTCTAAATGATCTAATAAAACAGGGGAGTCAAGGTCCCAATGGATGCAAGTGCATTTTATCATCAAAACGTTGAGCGAATAGATCACAGTGGGCCAACGACCTCCTTTTTGGGCCAGTGTGCCATAGGCCCCGAACTACCCAGAAAGCTCCATCAGTGGGGCATAGGGAGAAGGTGATGGAGGCAATGAAGTCGTGCTTCTTTGCTGTCTACACTGCCACTAAGTAGGCTCAAGGTAAGCACCAGGACCTTACACTGGAGTTAGACATTATGGAGGCTGAGAAATAGAAGAGCAAGTTGATCATGCAGAATGAGAAATGGAGCGGCAGAAGGGTACCTTTGGCTCTCAAGTCATGCAGCACATAATTATGATGAGCAATGCCTACTCTGCCTCCTACAACAAAAAAATCCATTCCAAAAAAGGTCTACAGGGAAAGAATGCACCCCTGTTGTGTACAGCGTTCTTGGGCTGAAATGAGAACTTCTTAATTGAAAGTTATGTGTCCTAGTCAAGTGATTCAGAGTCGATCCCATTACACAGATTAAATTCCCATCACCATTTGTAACCAGAGTGACCAGCAGGTTTTCGGTTGCTTGGGATTCTGGCTGGATATAATTTTTGGCTGCTTGGAATTCTGGTTGGATGCGGTTGTTTGAAGGTGGTCCAAGCCAATATAAGAGAGCCAGTGTGGTGTAGTAGTTAGAGTGTTTGAGTGGGAGATCTGGGTGACTTTGGGCCAGTCACTGATTCTCAGCATAACCTACCTCACAGGGTTGTTGTAAGGATAAAATGGGGAGGGGTGTCATGTATACTGCATTGGGCTCCTTGGAGGAAAGGCGGGATACAAATGCAACAAAATAAATAAAAATAAACATGTGGTAATCTTAACTCTGCTACCAGAATTACACAAGTGTGTGTGGCTGAAGTGTGATGAAAGACATTTTCATGCAAAGAAAATGATCACTTGGAGAATGCATTAAAAAAAAAACCCAAAACAAAACACAACTCACAATCCTACAGAATCTTCTTTTTGGGAAGGCAAGAAGAGCAGTTTCACCATATTCAATGGACCACCATGGCATGAATTGCCATTAATATGCTATTTCCTTTTCCTGCTATCACAATATAAAAGACCTTTGCTCTGACCTTTCTGTGAAAACATCCTTTGTTTGGAATGAAAGCGACTCACTGTTAGACCCTTATCTATAGAGCTTAGCCAGCAGATCAAATCCAAAAGGGCAGAATTCATTTACTTTGTATTAAATGAGCTCAGTTAAGAAGTTTCAATTTTGGCAGAAAGGTGTATTAATCACAAGGAAAAAGAACCAATCTCACTTTTCACAGCTTCTGGTTTGCTTTCAATACAGTTCCACAGTGGAGCTTTTGTTCCTCACTTTTGAAGAAAAAAAGGAAAAAAAGAGTGAGGGGGGGGAGTAGCGCTGTATTTAAATACAGTAAATATAACAAAATGAACGTTCTTAAAATTACCCCAGAGTTCCTACAGTACAGGATGTCCATAATGACCTCAGTGTTACATGATGAACTTTACGGCTTCAGAACCCAAACTCCTCCCCCCCCCTCCCGCAAATGGTTCTAAATTAGTTTGGACAGATGGGTTTTATCCCAGGGAAATCAATGACTTTTTTGTGAGCTGGCTTAATTTTTATGCAGCCAGCACTTTTGAGATGAAATTAAAATATGGATGAAAAACATTAAAGTTTCCCTCGGGCAAAGGGATGTTTGTATGTTTACAAGGTGCTAAAGAGATTATTTCAAAAAATGAACTCTATGAGAGATCAATTACAGGTAGGGCTTGAATTTACGGACCATCGTGACGTTGCGTAAAATGGCCCAAATGTCTTCTCTGTTTTGAACCACTAATTATCTTTTAATTCATAAGGGGTTTTTGGTAGGATTTTATAAGTGTAATATAATATATATGGAGCCCTGTTGCATGGTTTTAAAAAGCATGCTTTACAACTTGTGCCGAGTAGGTAACTGGTTTATGAATCAAGATGTGCCGACCCGTTAAACCGCCGCGTACACACATGAACACAACACCTTCAAGATGGGGGGTCAATGAAGCACAGTGCATACAAAGGTTAAAATCTGAGTAATATCGATTAAAACTGAGCAGAATTGGGGCAAGGTGTTTTGCGTGATAGCCGGATCACATCCATTACTGCTGGATGATGCATGCAGCAACTGGGCAACTAGGATTCCCACAGTGAGATCCAATGCATGTTTACTCAGAAGTAAATCATTCAGTGGGACGTACTCCCAGGTAAGTGTGCATAGGACTGTAGCCTCCATATGTCCCAATACTCATATCTTATTGAAGTATCTTCATGGCATGATAAATCTCTTAATGTCTTCAAACATTAAAAGCAAAAGCAAAGAGGCCTATATTTCAGAGCAGGGATGTTGAGCTGCTTTCAGACACAGGGCCAAATTCCATTTTGGAGCAGCTCTCAGGGGCCACAGTCCAGTAGTGGGCTGGGCCAAAGGGAAAGGGTGCGTGGTGAAAATACCAACACCTAATTGCTCAGTTGCTGCATGCATATTTTGGCTCAAAGCTCTTATTCCCAATAACTAAGCTTTAGGAGAGGCATTTCAACCTTTTAGATGGAGTATGTGGGGAGAGGGAACAGCACCAAAGCTGGGAAACCACCAAGTGATCAGTGTTGCGGGAAAGGGGGTGGAACTAGGGGACAGGACCGGTGCAAGACAGTTTGGTGCCCTAGGCAAGATCAAATATTTAGCGCCCTCCCTCCCTCCAGCCCTATGCCCATTATGAAAGCACCTCACTCACCTCCGCTCCTTCCCTTCTTCTTCTATCTGGCTGCCCCCGCCCCCAAAATGAGGGGCGGAGATAGATCCATGCCACAGGCGAGTGGAAGCGGCTGCAGCAGCACCAGCAGCGGCCCAGAAGAAAGCCCGCAGCCCACGCGAGGAGGAAGTGCTCAGCGCACCAGCAGGAGGAGTCCCAGCCCAGCTCCTGCCGCGGATCGAGACGCGTGCGCCTCCGCAAGCGGCTGCACTTCTTGGAAGGCAAGATCCAGGAGCTTGCCGCACCCACCGCCGTCTTCTTACAAGCCTCGCTGTTGCCAGCCCGGCCTCCTCCTGCTCAACCCGCGGTAGTTCTGGGGCCATGGCTCGGCTCTTCCCCCACCCCCCTCACCGTGAAGGAAGGAAGAGGAGGAAGAGGAGCGTCCCCGCCCCTGGGGAGGACTAGGAAGTCCGGATCCATCAGGCACCGGCCATCCGCTCGTCCGCCGCCAGTGCTGGCGTTTGGTGGCGCGCACCCAGGGAGCTGGAGAGGAGCCACTGCGGGAAGCGGCGGAGGATCCCCCCCGGCTGCCGATAGGCTGGCCGCGCCCCCTTTAACCACGCGCCCTAGGCAGCCGCCTAGTTCGCCTAATGCAAGCACCGGCCCTGCTAGGGGAAGGGGGTGGAGTCATCTGGGGAGCCTTGGGGAGCCATATTGAGACCTCAGGAGGGCCAGATTTGGCTTTAGGACTGAGTTTTTGCAACCCTGTTTTAGGGCAAATATTTTAGGAGGAGTGGTGAACAATAGAAAGACAAAAATAGATAAAAGAAACAAAAACAATACATTGAAGACAAACTAAAATTACGTTGGTGGTTGAAGGGCAGAGAAGGCTTCCAGGAACAAGGAGGTCTTCAGCAGGTGCTGAAAGCAGCACAATGTCGGAGCCTGCCTAACTGAAGGCCCTTCTCCTGGTGGACTCCAATCGGGCCAAAGGTCCATGAGGATCCACCAGGAGCATGCCATCTGATGACCTCAGCGGCCGGACAGGTTGGTATGGGAGGAGGCGCTCTCTCAGGTAACCTGGTCCCAAGTTGTTTCGGGCTTTGTACACAAATACCAGGACCTTAAACTTGACCCTGTTCGAGTTCCTTCAGCAAAGAATTGCATTCTGAAAATGGGCAGCTCCCGACAATAGCCGAGCTGCTGCTTTCTGCACTTGCTCCATTGCAATTTGCTGCTCTTCCTGCTCTGCTACCCAGTGCAGGCACATCATCCTGCGTAATGGTAGGGCCGGCCCTGCCTACTGAATCCCCTGCTTGGTTCCACTCCCAACCAGGGATTGTCAGAGAAATCTGCAACAGATTCAAATGAGTTTGGATTTCGATGAACCTGGGTTCTGCAGCGGACCGGTTTTTCCAGGGTCACAAAGATTCCGCAGGCCTGGCAGACTGTTTTTTTTTTTAACTTTTTTACTTTCCAGAATCTTAAGCAAATTCAGTCATAGAAAAATATGGGGGGGGGGGGAAACCACACACTGGACAAAAAAATGTGCATTTCCCCTCTCCCATAGGCTAAAGAGTGAAAATACACATTTTTCGTGGGATTTGCACATTTTGAGGGAAATTTGTGTATTTTCAGAAGTGCAAATTTACGCAAGTGCACACAAACGCAAGTTCAGGTAATGGGGAAAAAAATTTGATCCCGTCAATGAGCGGACGATGGAATGAAAGGTGCCTGACAATCCATGAGATGCAGATGGAACGGATTTAACAAAACCTGCACATCCCTATGACCCAACCACATACCAACATTGGATCCAAAAGGCTGCTACTGTTCTGGCTGGGGAGCTGCAGTTGGATCCTATGAACCGTGGCCTCATGCAGTTGGCACTGAGTAACATATAGGACTGAGCCCCGGCATGTCTTCAATATGTCAGCACATTACAGCCATGTAACTCAGATTAAAAAGGAAAGAAAACTGTGTCTTTACTCTTCAGTGGGATATCAGTTATAACCTTTTTTGATAGGGGAGAGGAGAGACTATTAACTTTGTTGTTGTTGGTGGTGGTGGTGGTGTTATTCCTAATGTAAAGAGATGAAATTCTAAGCAAGTAGGAAGAAATCCACCATCTTGACATTGCTATATTTCGCAACAAACCACAGAAGAAAACTTCAGTATCTCTAATGAATCACATGTTTGACTGTGTAGCTTGGTCAGCTTCCAAGAAAATGAATCCTGTTACTGTTCATCAGAAACTGTAGACAGCAATTTGGAATTTGTGTGTGTGCATGCGTGCACACACACATACACATAATATTTTTTTAAAAAAACCACTCGGTTAATTTATTCGTTATGATTATGATTATTTAGATAGTTTCTTAGAAAGTATCAGTAATCATGAAAAAAAACTCAACCCCAAATGCAATGGCCTTTTTGTGTATTTCTTGAGTGGGCCAGGAATGGGCCTTCTCAATGACTGTGGGGAGAACCCTCAGTAATTACAGTCCATTTTCTTTAATAACATCAAGTACCACATTTTGGTATTCTGAAAGCATTATGAGAGGTTCACTCCTGAGGTAAACATAATCTGATATTGCTGATCCGGCTGACCTAATGGTTCATAATTCAAAGCATTAGCTATGATTTTCGACATTATGGAATCCAGCTGAGATCATAAACGGTGTACAAATCAACCATTATAGATTAGACGCTAAACCCAGTCCATAACTGCTAAGTAAGGGTCATGATTTCTGACAAACTAATAGACTCTTACATTCTGAGTTATCCCACTGAACTGAAATTCAATTGCAATTCATCATAAGTGAGATATTAAACACGTACACACACAGGCCAAGTTGATATAAAACGTAGGTAAATGGAGTGTCATTACTGCTGGCTCATGCATCAGGCCTTTCGCTTTAGAAATATCTGAGTGGGGAAAATATTCTGAATGGTTGGTTGGTTGGTTCCCTAGGATATGATTTACACTGTATATATTGGCAGTTCCCTTGGTCAATGGAAAAGCAAGCAAAGCTAGTCTTTCAAGGAGTTTTGGTAGCAAGGGGTATAAGGCAAAGCTTGCGTTGTTTGCCATGTAGTTGTCTTTTCCAATTAAAATCAGATTTCATGAACAGCAATATGTCTATCTCATGAACCAGCTGTTTGTTATAGAATGGAAGGGAGAAGGTGAGCCTATTATTAATGTATTGGTTTTGTTTATGTGCTTTTTAATCACTCAATTAATATATACGGTGCTTGAGGACGGACGAATAATAAGATTTGCCAAAATAAGAAAGAGGCACCGCCTTGGAGAGCTTAAGAGTCTAGAGCTGCAAACCTACACTCACTCATCTGGAAGTTAGTTAGCCACATTGAACTCAATGGGACTTATTTCTGAATAGGCATGCATAAGATGGCACTGTAAGTTAGACTCTGCTAGATCTGCAAATCCACATGTAGGCACTTTCAAGAAACAACACACACACACACACACACTATCTGAGGTCGTACAGTCCCATAAGGCCTGTACCATGTACCGTAGATATATGAATTAATTAATGTGTGGGTGCAGTGGAGGACCTAGCTGTCCCCCTACAGCACTATCATGCAATGGGTGGTATGTGACCCCAATTCATGTAAGGGTGAAGGAAGAGGAGGAGCAGTGCCACTGTCTCTTAGTAGGACCTACCTTATAGGGTTATTGGAAGTATAACGTTGGAGGAAGGGAGGCACTATGGCACACGGAGCTCCTTGGGAGAAGCTCCTCAGACAATGACATACAGTGAAAATAGAATATGAATCCCTGATTTCAAGATAATATCACCTTAAATCGGCCTTCCCCATCCTGGTGCCTGACAGATGTTTTGGACTTCAGCTACGATCAGCCCCAGCCAGCATAGAAAATGTTCAGGGATGCTGGGAGTTGGGGAGGGATGCTTTATACTATACCAGATCGATCAGCGTTTGCATCTGCAGTGAATAAAAATGGAGACACACTTCACTCACTAGGTAGGAAGGTTCTCTCTGCGTATAATAATAAAAAAGGATGCCCGTCTGTCTATATATACATCAGTGCCATAGTGCCAAGATGGTGAAACTGAAAGTTGGCATGCATGCTAAGGGGAACCTATGGGTGTGCATCCCAGGGTTATTTTGTTTGAAAGACACATTAATTAATTTCGGTTAATTTAAATGTGCCCATGTTGTTGAAGCCTGCAGCAGCAGCATCTTCAGCCATTAGGGGCAGGCTTCCCTAACCAGCACATTGCTTTGCAGTCCATTTAGTTTGAAGCCAGGGGTGATTAGTAGTCTAAGAGGCAGAGTTATACACCTGCCCGCTGCTCCATGCTGTGGAGCAGGCCTCCCTCAGAGGAATGGAGTGGACAGACCCCTCCCTCAGGGGTCTTTATAGGGGTGCACCATGGCAGGGGACATGCCTAGGGGTACCAACAGGCATGGCTTCACTCAGAAGGGTGGCCCAATGTGTCCAGCTCCAACAGCTCTATAAGTTTGCTTGAACACTTTGCTGTATCAAGCTAACAGCTATTCCTCCTGAATTTCCTACCCGTATGAAGCTGGGTCCATTCATATATATATATATATATATATATATATATTGCAGTAACCTGATAGAAACAAGAAACAGCTCTTGCCATCAGCTCTTTCCTTGCACATAAGGGTAAAGAGGTCAGCTCCCTGAGCTATTTCAGCTGTTTGGCACTAGCTGCTACATGACCCTCGACAATTTAGCCGTTGTTGTAGCCTCTGAAGATGGGCGGAGGAGACGGGGAGAAAAACAAGAAATTGATGAATGTGTTTTCTTATAAAACTGTAAAACTAAAATACCCAAGCAAAAATAAACCGCGCCTGGCTTCCTTAGTCAGGCACTTAGCAGCGTTTAAGTACACTCTGGGAAGCTCCAGGACAGATTAGGATGTGTTTCATCTCTGTGATTTCTATGTGCGTGTCAGAAGGAGGCTTGAGTTAAATATCTGGTCCATTAGTAAAACTTTGAAGGGAGCAAATTCACCCGACTGGTGGCGACAGTTGGGGCATTATGATGAGGCTAGGAATGAATGGAACAATCTATTCCCAGTCCATGTCAGTTTCATATGTGTGCATTGATAAATCCGTTCCATCCTATGCACACCGGCACCGCATAATCTGCAATTTGAGAAAAACAAACATGAAATTTGGGGAACCCCAGGTGGGCTGGATTTAGCCTGCAGGTAGGGATGCGTGAATCAGCAAAACCAGCTTGCCAAAGTTCTCTGAATTCCATCTTGAAGCTCATCCCAACTTGACTCTGTATCAGATTGTAAGGTTTTTTCCCCCGTTTGCATGAAAATCCATGCATATTTTGTGCATTTTTCCAACCATACACATGAATTGTGTGCCTCTTTGAAATGTACACATTCTTCTCCTATTGATTAAAGCATATCAGTGCCCATTTTTAAAAAGCACACATTTTATCATGCCCATTTTTTCAACTGCATGCATGCTGCTGAATGCAATCTCAAAAATGTACAGACTTCTATCGCAGATTATGTCCGAGTGTGTGTTCAGCCCTGAAGGTGTGAACTGGGTAAATCCTGATCAAAAACCAACTGAAACAAATTTCTCATACAACTCTACCATGAGCCAGAAGATCAACACCCCTGCCCTAACAGCTGAACTACAACTGTCTTCAAACTGACATACAATGAACATTTCATATAAGCCGACAGTGTAATAATGTCCGAAGTTGCTAATGAAAATAAAATGCATTATGAAGAAAGGAAAGGCAGACTTGTAAACAGGTAGAGACTAAGTAACATTAAGCTACCATAATTACTAGTCAGCAGGATATCTTCACTTTGATGTAAAGTATCTCCTGTACCTCAGAGAGGAGGAAACTTCAAAAGCTTTAATTTCAAGACAATAAAGCTCTGCTTGAATTATCTAAAGACAAAACTGCTTTCAAATGGTTTAGCCCAGTAAGACACAAAAGGAAGGGGTGATGCTGAGGTTGTGGGTGAACACAGAGGGTATTTCACATCGGTGTAAAATGTGGAAGAAAGAGTCAGAGCAGCCCAAATTTGGTATCCAGGAAAGTGTAATGCCACTCTCCCAATCAGTACTGAAAAGAAATAACATTGACCTAATTACAAATGCATACAAGAGATTTTGCAAACTGGTGGTGTTTTGTTCTTTGTTCCTTTCTTTTTTCCCTTTCGTTTTTTTGCAAAGTGGCACAGGGATAAGCAAGCACTAATAAGGAGACAGGATTTGTCTCCTTATTTCCCAGGATGTCCCAGGATAATGGAAAAAAGAAGGATGCAATGACATGACTGGAAGAGACCCGTGTGTGGCTTGTGTAATAGGGATATTTCTAAAATCCTCATCATGCCAAATTCTCCCTGGACTTCCAAGTCCTGAATGGTCCAGTTTTGTTTCCAAAGTGGAACCACCACATCAGGACGCTTCCATGTTTTTGTGTTTTTATTTCTAAATATTGCTGACTGAGCTCGTTGCAGTTCCTTCAGATTATTTCTGTCAGTTTAGAACGTAAGAAGCGCCACGCTGGATCAGACCAAGGGTCCATCTTATCCAGCATGCTGTTCACACAGTGGCCAACCAGCTGCTCACGGGAAACCCACAAACAGGACATGGGTGCAACTGCACCCTTCCATCCAAGTTCCCCAGCATACTGCCACTGATACTGGAGGTAGCACATAGCCATCAGGAATAGTGGCCATTGATAGCCTTCTCTTCCATGAGCTTCCCCTCTCTACATTACCAATGTGCTAAGTTGCATCTTCAGCAGGGAAGCATCCTTTGCTGGGATCCAGGGATTACATTCTGTTACTGCCTGCTTCCTTTTTGGACCCCTGGGCAAAATGACCTCTGGTGGGCCCCCTCCTTCCCCCATGAACCGCCTCTTCTGGCTAACCTGATAGTGGCAAAGCAACGCAACAAGCAGCATCAGGTGGGTGCGACTAGCTGCCTTTTTTATTTCCCACAATGACCCAAAGTGAAGGTATGTCAAGTGTACGTACACCAGAGACTAGATGCATCCAATTCCCATCCAAAGATTTAACTTCCAGGCACTCTGGGGACGAGGCTGAAGACTAGAGAATGATGACAGTAGCTCGGACTAAGAAAATACTAAAATGACATCCGCAAAAGGCAAAAATAGGGATAAAATAGAGTGATTTACCAATGAAAAGGACCAGAAAAGAGGAAATCTATTGAGTAATCACAGGGACAATTGGAGCATCTGTTTTCACTTAAATGGGACAAAAATCTTACATGATGTAGAAGGCCCTTGGTAGAGAAGTGTGGGATCAGGCCCTCATTCACTAAATTCAGTGAAAGGGGGTCTCTCTCTTTTTTCCTTTTCTGAGCAGCAACTTGAAGGATTTGACCCATAATATTTGAAACTTAATATACATGTTTGGATTGTAACATGTGTTAAGATTTACGGCTTGTCCATTAAAGAGAGAGAGGGAAGAAGAATAAGGGTCCTTATTGTGTGAAAAAAAATCAATGGCAACTTTTGAGAGCTCTTTAACTGTGGGTTCGTGTTTTTGTATGTGCCAGCTGTTGTTTCAAAACTATAAATGGAAGACAACAGGATTGGGGTGAACACTTAATTCCTTTTTTTTCCCAGAGAGCAAACATGAACCACTGGGCTAGTGATTGGACCACCTGCAGTGTGTTAGTCATTACAAAGGTCACTGTTACTGAGCATTTTAAAATGGTGAATAGCTTCAGATTAAATTAGGTGTAAAAAAAGTCATTTCCTCCCTGTGATAAACTGAAAACACCTGCAGCGTGGCTCAGGTTTTAGTGGGAGACACACACAAAGGCTCTCCCAAACATCTGCCAGCTGGGGAGGCATAAAAGCACCCAATTTTGCCTAATGAGGCTACCCTTGGCTACCTTGAGAATAAAGTTGCCAGCTTCTTTTCTTTGGCAGGGCTCCCATGCCTTTTAGCCTCTGTGTGAGGAGCAGAAATGTAACAGGTGAAAGTTTTTCCCTACATGTGGATCCTTTACATATGGCTGCCCTGGCATAGATTCTAGGGATAATTAATCTCTGGAACTCACTGCTGCAAGATGTGGAAGGCTTTTAAACCTGAGCCTTCAGAGCCCCACCCAGAGTATAGCTGCTGGCCATCAGTGATACACAAGGAATGGTCTATTCATGAGTAGACCCTTGTTCATGAGTATATACCTACTCATAAGGAGTCCTTATTCCACAGGCAGGCATTTCTGCATCTGGTATCCCACCAAGCCTGTCCTTTTAGATGCCTGCAGTTCCCGGGGCTAGGTGGCCACTCAGCATCTGCCTCCGAGTTCAGTTGGTCTTGAGGGGAAGGCACAATGGCCATCTCCCCCAAGGGCCCAGGATCTCCCTGATGTGCCTCAAGGTTCCTTGGCACAGGCTGCTCCTCCACAATGTTTGGCTTGGAGGACTCCAGTAGGAATGTATATGAGGATTTTGTTTCAGTTCACAAACCACTCGAAAATACCCCATGAATGGGAGAGAGCATGTTCTCTAAAAAAAAATCCCAAACTTATATTCGCATTCGCAAGATGCACTTTTTAAAATGCTCAACTTTCAAAATGCCCAACTTTTGAAAAATGCACAACCTGGAAAGCTAAGCAGGGTCAAGCCTGGTTATTACTTGGATGGGAGACCTCTCCTTTAGTTTCCTGCATTGAGCAGGGGGTTGGACTCGATAGCCTTGTAGGCTCCTTCCAACTCTATGATCTATGAAATCTAAAGTGTGCATTAAAAAAAAAACTTTAAACATGCACAACTTTTGAAAAATGCACAACTTTCCCCAATCAAAAGAACAACAACAATAACAAAAACAGGTCACAAATGAGAAGAGGGGCGATCTGGACCGAGCTTGAAGTAAAGTTTGAAGAATTTGAGCAAGCTCAAGCCTCCCTGGTTCTCCCATCCCTAGCGACTCCAGGTCATCCTCTGATGAAAAGCCCTCCAGAGGGGTCATGACACCAGGTAGAGCTAGAAAAGCTACTGGCTGTCTGTGCTGACAATACTGCTCCAGATTGGCTTTCCCCAACCTGTAGTCCAGATGTGTTGGACTACAACTTTCAGCATCCTGGCTGAGGGATATGGGGAGTTGTAGTCAAACACATCTGGAGGCCACCAGGATGGTAAAGCTGACCTCGTTGGACCTATGATCCAAATGTGTATAAGGCATCTTCCTAATGGGTATTTTGTGGATATTTTGTTACTATCTGACATACTTTGCCTCTTGCTTTTCATATTCCAGGCTGTTATTATCAATAAGTTCCATCAAAGAAAATCACAGCATGTATCTCCCAGGAGAGAGGTTGTTTGTCATGTAACCATGTCAAGGATTGGACTTGCTAAAAGAAATGCCTCCATTAATGTGGGAACCTTGAAATCCTTCGCTGATCATGTCACACAAAGTATAAACAGAAAGATCTATTTCCTTGCCTAGAAGAAACTCCAAAACATGGACTGTAAGGACCACATCATCATCATCATCATCATCATCATCATCATCTACAGTATTTGTATACCGCTCCACATCAAGTAGATTCCGGAGCGGTGAACAATAAAAAGATAAAAACAGATAAAAGATACAAAAACAATACATTGAAAACAAACTAAAATTACATTGGTGGTTGAAGAGCAGAGAAGGCTTCCTGGAACAAGGAGGTCTTCAGCAGGTGCCGAAAGCAGCACAATGTCAGAGCCTGCCCGACCTCCAGAAGCAGGGAGTTCCACAGAAATGGAGCAGCCACACTGAAGGCCCTTCTCCTGGTGGACTCCAACTGGGCCAAAGGTCCATGCCATCTGATGACCTCAGCCAGCGACCAGGCAGGTTGGTATGGGAGGAGGCGCTCTCTCAGGTAAGCTGGTCCCCAAGTTGTTTCGAGCTTTGTACACAAATACCAGAACCTTAAACCTGACCCAGTATCTGGGACCGATCCTTGTTGTGCCAGGCAACAGTCTGGACACAATCCAGCAAAATCTCCATGATTTAGGCTGCAGTCCTATACACACTTTCCTGGGATGAAATCCCACTAAACTAAGTGGGACCAATTTTTAAGTCAGTAGGATCAGTTTGGAAAGCAGTGGAATGTGATGGGAAGCAAAATCCTATACATGTTTACTCAGAAGTAAGGTTCTCTGGTTTCAATCAGACTTACTTCCATGAAAGTGTGCATGGGATTGAAACCTTAGTCATGACTAGCTGAAAGCTTACTGATTTCAGTTGGACCTACAGTCTGATTCCATGCATGATTACTCAGAAGTAAGTTCCAGTGAGTTCAATGGGGCTTGCTCCCATGTTTCTGGCAGAAAGGGCGGCAGTGGTACCTGGAATGTTTATTCTTTCTTCTGCTTCGTATGCTTGGAGATTTGATATGTTTCTCTCTCTCTCACTTTTGGAGGTCAGGAGGGGGTGGGGAAGACATCAGCTAATTACCTGAATATAAACACCCCTACCACAAACCCCACCCCTTTTCTTTCGTAGTCCCTGAGGACTTCCCCATGCTTACTTAAGACATGCTTACTTTAAAATATTCAAATTCTTAACAAATAATAGCTTCTGTCAATAGCTTCTATTAATTTTGTTCTTGGTCTTAGTTTAATACTCCCATGAGCTCCTTTAAATGACTTGATTAAGATGAGTTGTATACTCTTGCATGAAAAGGTGTTGTGCTTGCACATGTGTACAGTTTTTGGGGGTGGGGTGGGGTGGGTGGGGGGGAGGGGTGTTATTTTTTTTTTTGCTTTGTCTATGTTACAATTTCTTTCTTGAGTGTGTTTCTTCTTTGTGATATTTAGATGTGTTTTTGTCTCTATTATGCAGCTATATCGGCATTTCATTTTGTAACGTGCAGCAGTTATATTACTCATGCAGATTTTACTCTGCCACAGCTCCTGATTTTCAAAACGTTCTAAAATAAAGTGGGTATATGCAGATCTAACTCATGAAAACACAAGCACAGAAAAGAGCACATATAAATATCCCCAGATTGCTGGCATTGGCTCATTTGTTGTTGTTACAGGGTGTTAGCCAGGGTGCACAATAGCACAGTGGTTTTCAAGCTTTCTGCCTTCAGCCAGTGGAGGCTGGTGACTCCAATGTCAGCGGGGCTGTGTATCCACTCCGGATTTCACTCTGAACTTCAAAGGAGCTATCCATGGCACTGAACCTATTTGGGGGCTGGAGGTTCAGCACCATGGATAGTGCTGGGAGCCTTTAAAGCTCAGACTAAAATCCAGAGTGGATACACAGCCCCACTGACATTGGAGCCAACGGCCTCCACTGCCTTCAGGGAATCCTTCATCGCAGCCTTCCCCAAATCTGGCGCCCTCTAGATGTGTCGGACTACAAATCCCATCATCCCCAGTCAGGGTGCCCATTGGCCATGCTGGCTGAGGATGGTGGGAGTTGTAGTCCAATACATCTGGAGGGTGACAGGTTTGGGGAATTGGGCTTCATACTTTGGCATGTCTGCAATGGAGCTCTGGGTAGTGATGGGTGAATCTGTCCACTTCACTTTCTCCCGCACTCTTAAAAAATAAAATAAAATAAATTAAAAACCTCACAGTTCCTTCCCTCGCGAATATGAAGAAGTCGTGTCAAAATTCAAGAGGTACAGCTGGGGAGGACCATGATGTACTTGCCTGCCATGTAGTTGTTAAAGACGAGGAGCACGTAAAAGAGAGGGTGGGGGAAACCCTAAGTCATGGTTCAGTACACAGGGATTCAAATACAGACTTTTAAGAGCCAAGAACTCAAAGTCTTGGGCCTGGAAAATGAATCCATCAGTTTCAGTTTCACTCTCATTCATTATTTAAAAATAAAATAAAAATCTCAAGTTCTTTTTGTCTCAAATCTGGATAACATTGCAAATTATCAAAACTGAACTGAAACAAATTTTTCACCCATCCCTACGTTTAGTACAAATTGTGTCAGATTCTGGAATATATTCTAGGGCTCACCGTGACTTGCTGGATTAATGGCTCCTCCTCAGCCACACCACTCACCATGGGGGTAGATATTACCACTACACATAGCCAGTTCTGCCAGGATCACATTCATACTGTTTGCAGATTGCCCTGTCTATACAAGGGAGCAGAGATCCAATTACTGGCTGGTGTACATTAGCACAGTTCCAATAGGCCTATATTGAACTATGGTCCTGATGTCAGCTGGGGATTTGGTTCATGGGCTAAAGCTCAATTACTTCTTACCTAGGATTTCCATCAGACGCTTTTCCTCCATGACGTCTCGTATTCTGCTGAGCCAGCTAGCAAGAGCAGCAGGCAATCTCTTGGTTCAGACAGATTATTGAATGGGCTGGGAAACTTCCAGCGTGCGATACTCTTAACATTTTGGAGAGGTCACACATTCAGAGAGAGGGTGGTTTTCACTGTGTTTACCGTGTATGAGAATTTCTCATGTGTATGAGAATTTTGTTCCTGATTGCAAAATCATGCGAGCGTGTCCCATTCGCGACCCTGAATGCGAACGTGAGCACGAGTGCAATTCTCAGGAAAATTTTGCAGTTTCCCAAACTTGCATTTGCATTCCAAGTGTGCACACTTCGGCAAGTGCACACTTCCAAAAATGTGCACCACCCCCAAATGTGCATTTTCACCCGTTGGCATATAGGGGAAAATACACATTTGGGGGTGTGAGTGAGGCAAGCCAAGCTTCAGGGAGGAATTTGGAGAACCCCAATGACCTTTAAAATCACACAGCTTCACCCATCCTTAGCAAATAACTTGCTGCATGAGTAGTCAGTCAGCACCACCCAGGACCCACAGGTTTATGTCAGGGCCCAAAGGTGCCACTAGGCAGGCAGAGGTACCACCAGGTTTGTGGGGAACCCCAGGAAGTTGCTCTCCACACACCCCTGCAACCACCCTGACAGTCCTCCTTTTATATTTACCAAGAGGGGCAGCTCAGCTATGGCTCCTTCTTTTTCTCCAGTGAGAGCACAGGGACAGTGAAGGGGTGGTCTACCCTCTAAAGTCAGCATCTAATTGGGCAGAAAGAGTGAGTGGTCAATAAGGACACCCCCAGTGTTGCCTTTGGGCATGCTTTCTGAATGTCTGGGGATTATACCTGTGTTTTAGGATTAGGGTTAAAGCTCGGGTTAGGGTTAAGAAACCCATGTGCATATCCATTGGCCTGGATATAGCCTAAAATGGGCAGAGAAAGTGAGTGGTCAAGAAGAACAAGCTCAGTGATGCCTTTGGACATGTTGTCTGAATGTATATGCATTATACCTGTGTGTTAGGGTTAGGGTTAAGCTTCAGGTCAGGGTTAGGGTTAGGAAAACCTGGGTCTGTGTGCATGTCCAGGGGCCTGGAACTAGCCTTGATGGAGCAGAAAGAGTGAGTGGTCAAGAAGAATACCCTCAGTGCTGCCCTTGCGCATGCTGTCTGAATGTATATGGATTATACCTGGAGGGAGAGGGATTGTACCTTGTATTAGCATTAGGGTTAAGTTTCAGGCTTATGTCAGGGTTAGGAAACCCTGGGTCCAGTGTGCATGTCCAGGGATGGGAAGTACCTAGATTGGGTAGACAAAGTGAGCGGTCAACAAGAACACCCTCAGTGATGCCTTTGGGCATGCTGTCTGAATGTGCAGGGATTGTACATAGATTTCATAGATCATAGAGTTGGAAGGATCCTACAAGGCTATCGAGTCCAACCCACATGTTAAGCTTCAGGCTAGGGTTAGGGTTAGGAAAACCTAGGGTCTCTGTGAATGTTCTGTGGCATGGAACTAGACTTGATTGGACAGAGAAAGTGAGCAGTCAACAAGAATACCCTCAGTGATGACTTTGGGCGTGCTGTCCGCATGTACAGGGATTATACCTGTGTATTCAGGTTAGAGTTAGGAAAACCTGGGTCCGTGTGCATATCTAGGGGCCTGGCTGGAACTAGCTTCCACTGGGCAGAAAGAGTGAGAGGTCATCAAGAATACCCTCAGTGATGCCTTTGGGCATTCTCTCTGAATGTGTGTGTTTTATACCTGTGTGTTCTAGTTATACTTCAGGTTAGGGTTAGGAAAACCTGGGTCTGTTTGCATGTCTAGGAACTTGGAACTAGCCTAGAATGGGCAGAGAAAGTGAGCAGTCAACAAGGACACCCGGAGTGCTGCCTTTGGGCATGTTGTCTGAATGTATAGGGATCATAACTGGAGGGAGAGAGATTGTACCTCGTGTTATTATGGTTAGGTTTAAGCTTCAGGTTAGTATTATGGTTAGGAAACCCTGGGTCCGTGTACATGTCCAGGGATGGGAAGTAGCCTAGATCAGGTAGACAAAGTGAGTGGTCAACAAGAACACCCTCAGTTATGTCTTTGGGCATCCTGTCTGCATGTAAAGGGATTGTACCAGCATGTTAGGGTTAGGGTTAGGAAATCCTGGGTCTGTGTGAATCTCCAGGGGGCTGGAACTAGCCTAGGTTGGGCAGAAAAGCAATCAATCAACAAGAACACCCTCAATGATGCCTTTCTGCATCCTTTCTGAATGTATAGGGTTTGTACCTGCATGTTAGGGTTAGGGTTTAGCTTCAGGTTAAGAACATAAGAAGTGACACGCTGAATCAGACCAATCATCCATCTGCTCCAGCATTCTGTTCACACAGGGCCCAACCAGCTGCCGATGGGATTCCTCAAGCACCCTCCTGCCCATGTTCCCCCAACACCTGGTGTACAGAGGCATACTCATAGGGGAGTTACTCCAGCCCCTTGATCATTTAGTTGCCCTTTTCTGCACTTTTTCTAACCCTTTAATATTCTTTTTTTAGATCTGGTGACCAGAACTGTACACAATATTTTAAGTGTGGTCGCACCATAGATTTTTATAAGGGCAGCATGATCTTGGCAGTTTTATTTTCAATTCTTTTCCTAATTATGCCTGACATGGAGTTTGCCTTTTTCACAGCAGCCACACACTGCGGAGACATTTTCATCATGCTGTCCACCACAACCCCAAGATCTCTTTCTTGGTCAGTCACCTCTAGCTCGGATCCCATCAGCTTATCTGAAGTTGGGATTTTTTGCCCCAACATGCATGCATTACTTTACACTTGCTTACATTGAACTGCATTTGCCATTTTGATGCCCACTCTCTCAGTTTGTAGAGATCCTTTTGGAGCTCCTCACAATCCCCCCCCTTTTTAAACTACCCTAAATAATTTGGTGTCATCAGCAAACTTGGCCACTTCGTTGTTCAGTCCTAATTCCAGATCATTTATAAATAAATTGAAAAGCATCGGTCCCAATACATAGGCTTACCTGGCAGCACCTAAGTCTGAGAAGCTGTCCACCGCGTTAAAGTTCCCTTAATGCTCTGGAGTGCCTGATGTAACACTGTTCTGGGGCATTGTGGAAAATTAACATTGCTGGCAGCTTCCCAGGCTGCACTGTTGATACTAGGGAATCCCATGGTTTGAGGGCGTCCCAGCGAGGGGCACCGTGAGTAGACTCCCAGATATGGATCCCATGGCATTAAGCAGTTTTCTCCTATCTTGGCTCCAATACTGGAAGTGAACAAGGAGGGAGGAATGGCTTAAATCAATGGAACAGAGCCAGGAAAAGTAGGGAAAGAAAGTGGACCTACATTCTACATCCACCTTCCCCAACCTGGTGCCTGATGTGTTGGATTGGAACTCCCATCAGCCCCAGCCATCACGTCCAATGATCAGGGATCATGACAGCTGCAGTCCAACTCAACTGTTGGCGCCAACTTTACAATATTTTCGGTGCCAGGTTAAGACTTCCCTCTATATTGAGGCCTTTAACTCTACATAGTGTATGGTGGGGTGGTTACTTTGGGGTGGTTACTTTTTAATTGGTCTCACTGCATTTCTTGTTTTATCTATATGTTTTTTTTAAAATCTGTTTTTTAAATTTTGTACAATGTTTTTATTGTATATTGTATTGCGTGTTTTTATGGATTGTTGTGAACCGCCCAGAGAGCTTTGGCTGTTGGGCGGCGGCGATATATAAATCATCATCATCATCATCATCATCATCATCATCATCATCATCATCATCATCATCTCCATCTCATCTGAGGGGCACCAGGTCACCCATCCCGGTCTTATACATGAACAGGAAAGGTACATGGACAAAGTACCTGTGGATCTATTGTAAAAAAAAAAAAAAAAAAAAAAAAAGACAACATTTTAAAAAGGGGAGGGGAAGGAAGGGCAAAAATGGTTTAAATAAATGGGGTGTTGAACCTCTTTCAACCCAAGGAGCCAAATTCTATTTTGGAGATGCTCTTGGGGGCAGGGCTGGTGCTACCATTAGGCCAACTAGGCAGCTGCCTAGGGCGCAGGGCTAAAGGGGGTGCCAGAAATAGGGAGGGAGGGCTCAAGTGGGAAGGGGGGGCGCTAAATATCTGATCTTGCCTAGGGCACCAAACTGCCTTGCACCGGCCCTGCTTGGGGGGCATATTACAGTTCTAGGCAGGGCAAAAGGAGGAAGAGGAAAAGGGATGGGGGGCAAAATACAAAAAAAATAAAAATACCAGTATATTTTAGCTTGAAGCCCTTCCTTTGAGATAGATAGGGGGAACAGTGCCAAACCCAACTGGCAGTCAGTCACTGAGGACAAGTTTGTGAGCTCAGGTAGGCCAAATTCCATCCATGGGTCTCACATCCAACACCTTTGAAGTATATGAATACAGTGGCTACCTTTTCCATGGGCCTCCCTCTTGTTCCTTCAACAGCAGCCTGTCAAAAAGCAATTGTAAAACTTTGTACCAAACCTTTTATTTTATGTTATTTCATTTGTTCCCTGCCTTTCTACCAAAAACCCCAAAATGTTACTCAGCTGTGAGGATGGAGGGGCATCTCTCTGCCCTATTCCCAGACATTTAATGGCATATGATGGGACATGTCAGCTGTTTTAACAGGTCTAGTGTTTTTTTTTACTGAAATTGTTTTAGTTGTTTAAACTGTAGATGGGGATTTTATGTTGTATTTTATTATTGTATTTGTATTTTATTATTATCTATTCTATTATTGTACCTGTGTTATGAATTAATAATCATAATAATATTCCCCTGGTGCAAATGGATGAGAATAGCATCATTTTTCTGAAAGAGATGCTGGGATTTGTAGTCTCATCCCTCATCAGGAATATATGCCTCTCTCTCTCTCTCTCTCTCTCTCTCTCTGTGTGTGTGTGTGTGTGTGTGTGTGTGCATACACTGGGCTAGATTATCTGCAGGTTTTCATATATGCAATTAGAGCAACTTGTAAATAGAAAAAAAATATGTCTGGCAATATTTTCTGAATGGTGGCTTTCTTAGGGCCTTCTCCAACCCAAATGAACATCAATGGGTCTTCTCCGTGTGAAACTCGACAAGCTTCCTGTGTTGTGAATTCCTACTGAACCAGACTCTACCTCGCTGTTGAAACCGGCTCTTATATAATAGAGTCCTAGCCGGCGGATTAACGTGACTTTATGGGAATGTCCCAGAGGGATTCATGTGGGTTGCTGCATAATAAAAAAAGGCAGTCATTGAAAATGGGGGGGGGGGAATGGACGAATACAAGTTTCTTTAAAAAAAAAGCAGCCTTCCTAAAACAAAAATCCAAACAAATGTAAAACTGAAACCCAAACAAACCCAACAGCATTTCTCTTCAGAATGTTGCATGTTATTTTGAATGCTGAAGCTGTGTGGATAAATACATACCTGTACATAAAGTATAAATGTGTCATTCTGCTTATTGCATATGAATCCACACTACGGGTAACCCTGGAGGGGAAGCCATCCAAAGATCACATCTAAGGTAAATACATGCCGAGCGAACAGAGGGGACTGCCTGACGAGATCTACTGAAGAGGAAAGACCATTTTGAGATGAGTTCTTCATGTCATGGGTCAACTGACTGAACCAATTTGCATTGCTTAATCACAGAATTCTATATCATCCGAGGTGGGGAGCCTGTGTCCCTCCAGATGTGTTTAGAATACAAGTCCCATCATCCCTGACCACTGGTCATGCTGTTTGGGGCTGATGGGAATTGGATTTCCAACAACCTCTGGAGGACCACAGGTTCCCCAACCCTGGTTGAGGGCAGGGCCATGATGACACGTGTTCTCGTCCTATTTAAATTATATTAATTATTTCTCAATTTGCATATATATATATATATATATACACACACACACACACGCACGCACACACACACACACACACACACTTACATATGCAAATCTGATGTTACAGTTCCTTTTTGGGGGGAGCGGGCAATGTGTAACTGGCCACTAGATAGAGGGGTGCAGAACCCTAGACCTGGGGGCCAAATCCAGCCCTCTGGGGTTCTCCAGACGGCTATGACCCCTTCTCCTGGCCCTACCCCATTCTGCCAACCAGCAGTTGTTTGGTGGTTTCCTAGGTTTTGCACAGTTTCTTCTAAAAGCTTGAAATGCCTCTCCTAAGGCTTAGTAAGACTGGCAGTAAGAGCCTTAAGCCACACTAGGCTGGTACTTTGGGTACCTTAGCCCTGCCCCACTGACTCTGGCCTTGCCCACTACTGAAATGTGCCCCCCCCTGAGAGCTTCTCCAGTCCAAAGTGGAATTTGTCCTAAGGCTGAAAGAGGTTCAACATCCCTAGAACACAGGAGTTCAAAGTCCATCCCACTGGACTAATCCAGCCCATACTGGGGCCCAGTCCAGCCCATGGAAGGTTGAGCATCTCCACCAGCCCCACCCCATGTCCTCCCCAACAGAAAGCAAACTATTAGGGGTCGTGGCATTCAAGAAAATGTTTTTTTCTCCCTCCGAAGTACCTCACTTGATTCACTTTTGCTCTTTAAAATGGTTTTGCTTTACTGAACGTGTGTGTGTGTGTGTGTGTGAATGCTAGTTGTTCTCTTCCCACCACAATTACTGCAGCTCAATTATGCACTTGCATATGTCAGGTACACTACGGTCTAATTTCATCTTCATTACACATTGCCATATTGCAATTATATATGCTATCGGAGTGTTAACACATATTTAAACCTGTTATTCCTTTGTCACTGATTTACAAAGAGCTACCTGAAAAGAAACAGATGTCATAATTATAAGCTCATTCAGCTCAATTTTCATACCGGAACCTCCGAGTAAATTACGGATGAACTCATCTTGTGTCCTGAAATTAATGTACTGATACCACCGCACTAATACTGTGATCATTATGGATTGCTGATGCATTTTTCCATTTCAGGATTGTGTGATAAAATTATATTAATACCATAGGGTAATGAGATTAATGAATTTCTACATGGAGGAAGAAGAATAGTTCCCTTTATAAGACTATGATGTGCGGGGGGGGGGATATAGGTAATTAAAAAGAATTACTCAAACCTTGTACAACCTCATTTATATTAAATTAATTTGTTGGGCATCATTTCTAATAATTGATCACTCTTGAGAAATGAGAAAGAAGAAGAACTGCAAGGGCACCGATCCTGAGGTATCCTGAACTATCGAGGTGGTCTCTGAGGGTTCATATTAATTAAGGTTTAACAGTTTGGAAAATTGTAGCAATATTTTATGATTCATGTAATTAAACTCTTAACGGAATGTCACAACTGCTAGTTATTTCTCTGGTGGTAATTTATATCATGTCCTTACTTCAAAGGAACCTGAAGTAATGAAATATTCTTAAACACACAGACAGTCAAAGGAGAGAGAAAACTCTACATTGGTTTCAGTGATCAAATGCAGTTATATTACCTTTCTGCTCCCCACTCCTTAATCATAAAGAATGGCCATAAGATGATACAAACTGAGGTAAAGGCTATTATTTAGTATCATATGGCTTAACGCAGTGTTCTCCAACCTTGGGTCCCCGGATGTTTTTGGCCTACAACTCCCAGAATGCCCCAGCCAGCTATGCTAGCTGGGGCATTCTGGGAGTTGTAGGCCAAAAACATCCGGGGACCCAAGGTTGGAGAACACTGGCTTAACAGTTAAAGACACAATTCAATTCTAAAGTCTGTTTTATGTCATTGTGTGCACTTCATGGACGGCAGAAATGAGGTACAGCACTTTGTACACGGACAGAGAAATTCCATTTCTTTCCATCTTCCAGACCTCCAGAACTTAGTCCCAACACTTGTAACAGGTACTAGGATGAGGAATTCAGTGTGAATCAAGCAAAACCCGAGCTTGCCAAAGTTCTCCAAATTCCATCTTGAAGCTCGTTCCAACTCGACTCCGTATCACATTGAGAGCTTTGTTTTGTTTTGTTTGGTTATGGCATGAATATCCATGCGTATTTTTGTGTGTATTTTTCTAAATGTACACATCACGTGTGTGCATCTTGGAAATGTACGCATTCTTCTCCCATTAATTAAAGTGTATTTGTGTGCATCTTTCAAATGCACACAAATACACATTTTTTTTCATGCACATTTTCCAAATGTACACATGCTGTTGAATGCATTAATTTTGGGTCTGCAAATCATACTGAAAGATTTTGACGGATAGATAACTGAGTTTCAATTTGCATAGTGGTTCAAAAGTGAGAAATTATTTTAAATCATTAAAATGCAAATGGAACTGATTTCTCACCTATCCTATCCTTACATCAGAGCAGGTCAACCAATGGCTAGTAGCAGCTCAAAGAGTGACAGATAAAGCAGCATGGGATTGCTGCTGAAATCAAGTGGATTGTGCTGTCACAAACACATAACTCCCCTTGACAAACAAAGGCTATGTGTTGATTCATAACACTACACCATGAATCAGTCAACTGATTCACTGATAATCAATAAAGCTATTAATTCTGTTCTAATTGTATATTGGTTCTGAATGTAACTGCTTCAGATAGCACACTTCAGAGAGAGAGAGAGAGAACACACAAATGACAATTCTGGTTCCCAGTTTAAAGCCCCATCTTCGAGGGAAAGGGTCATGATACAGAGTACGGGCAGGTAACCTGGTCCCCTTCAGATGTTTTGCATTGCACTACAACTCTGAATATTGGCCATGCTGATTGGGGTTTAAATGAAGTTAGTGTGTTACTTTTGCCTCCTCCTCCTCCTCCTCCTCCTCCTCCTCCTCCTCCTCCTCCTCCTCCTCCTCCTCTGCTTTCTTTATTTTGCTCTGTGATGCAGAGTCACTGTACCTCCATGTCTCTCTTGGTCAAAATCCTATTGGCAGGACCGGCCTTACCATTAGGCAGAGCGAGGCAGCTCCCTCAGGCAGCAGTTGCTGGGAGGTGGCAGCAAGGTGCTGGGGGAGAGAACTGTGGGCCACACAGGCTGCCCTGCATCCCCTAAGCGAGCCTTCAGGTGTGGTGGAGGATGCTGCCCCATTGCTAGCGTTGAGGAAAGATTCAACTGCCCGTCCAGTCGGCTTTTTGGTACATGGAATGGGAGGAGGTGCTATCCTGTCCTTTGTCTCAGGCAGCAAAAAGTCTTGATCCAGCCCTGCCTACTGGCATTGTATTGGCTGACAGTCAGTCATGTGACTGGGTTTAGCTGGAAGCCAGAACTGCTAATTAAACTTCACTGGGACTTGTTATAAATGGGAGTGGAGTGACAATGCTGTACACCACACCACCCTAAAAGCAATAAAAAATGTTGTGGTTAAAGTGTTGGACTTGGATAAGGGAGACCCAGGTTCAAATCAGGGGTAGGCGATCTGCCCAGCACCTGACTTGCTGGGCGTTCGGCACGCGCTGCCACCATGCCTGCCGAGCTGGGCCAAAAGTGAGCGCCAGCCGAGGCGCTCGACGGACTTCCGGGTTCCCGGCACTGTATTGTTTACATAGAAAATGGCATAAGTAAGATCCGGTAAAAGCGGCCGCGATTTGCGTAACATGTGCAAATCGCGGCCACTTTTCATGTATCTTACGCCATTTTCTACGTAGTGCCGGGAACCTGGAAGTCGCTTCCCCGGTGCGGCTCGCGAGAACGCGAGTCGAGCTAGGGAAGCGGGTAGGCCAAGCAGAGCTCAGGGGATGGGGTGGGCCCAGCGAGTTCATCCCCCCCCCAATTGAGCTCCACACACATCCCTAGTTCAAATCCCCATTTTCACATGGGGCCAGTCAGTTATTATCTCACTTTCCTCACAGAGAAGTCAAGGGGAGGGATCGAGCATTTATTTATGAACAATATTTGTATACCACTCCATCTCTATGCCGATTTTGGAGCGGTGAACAATTAAATGATAAAGACAGATACAGAGTAAAGACAATGTGTAGAAAAGAAGGTATTATTAAAACTGTGGCTGGTCAGTAAGGAAGGCTTCCCGGAACAAGGATGCCTTTAGCAGGAGCGGGAAGCAACACAAGGTCAGAGCCAGCCTGACCTCCAGAGGCAAGGAGTTCCGCAGAAATGGAGCCACCACACTGAAGGCTCTTCTCCTGGTGGACTCCAATCGGGCCATAGGTCCATGTGGAACCACCAGGAGAATGTCATCTGATGACCTCAATGACTCGGCAGGTTGGTAAGGGAGAAGGCACTCTCTTGGGTATCCTGGTCCCAAGTTGTATAGGGCTTTGTCCACTAGTACCAGAACCTTAAACCTGGCCTGGTAGCAAATAGGTAGCCAGTGCAGTTCCCTCAGCAAAGGAGTTGCATGCTGAAAAGGGGCTGCTCCAGACAACAGCTGAGCTGCTGCATTCTGTACTAGCTCCAGCTTCTGGAGCAGCCTTAAGGACAGCCCCACATAAAGCACATTGCACTAATCCAGTGTTGAGGTTACTAGCATCTGTATCACTGTGGCCAAGCTATCCCTGTCCAGGAGAGGCTGTAGCTGGCAAACCAATAAAAGTTGGTAAAAGGCACTCCGAGCTGCCACAGTCACTTGGGACTCCAGCGACAATGATGGATCTAGGAGCACCCACAGACTATGAACCTGATCTTTCAAAGGGAGTGCAACCCCATCCAGAGCAGGCAATGAGCCTATCTCCTTTACTTGGGGAGCGCTCACCCACAGGGCTTCCGTCTTGCCAGGATTCAGCCTCAGTTTAGTTGCCCACATCCAGCCCATCACTGAGTCCTGGCGCTGATCCAAGACTTGCACAGTCCTCACCTGATTCAGACATCACAGGGAGACAGAGCTGAGTGTCATCACATCAGCATACTGAGGGCACTTCACTTGGCTCCAAATCCCCTAATGACTACTCCCAGCAGCTTCATATAGATGTTAAACACCATTGGGGACAAGATGGTACCCTTTGGAAGCCCCATTAAGTGTGTGCATCATCCCAAACTCGTTGGAGGAAGGACAAAATTTTAAAAAGTGAAAGACAGGGAGATAAGGAATTCAGTGCACCATTCAGCACATGGTTTTTAAAAAAATTATATTTATACCCCGCCTTTTTTCCTACAAGGAACCCAAGGCGGCTTACATAATCCTCCTCCTCCTCTCCATTTTATCCTCACAACAACCTTGTGAGGTAGGTTAGGCTGAGAGTCAGTGACTGGCCCAAAGTCACCCAGTGAGTTTCATGGCCGAGCGGGGACTAGAACCCGGATCTCCCGAGTCCCAGTCCAGCACTCTCACCACTACGCCACACTGGCTCCAGTGTGGGAGATAGCCTGTTAGCAGGGCCATGGGGCCTCTTACAAATTAAATTATTAATCTTAATTTGTATGCCATTTTCCCACACGCATGTGCCCTCAAGCTGTCCGCAAAACAATGCCATCATAAGAGGAACATATCCTACCCGATCATCATCTATTGCACCTCCCTAGAGCAGAGGTGCAGAAACTCAGGCCCAGAGGCTAAATTTGGCCCTCGTACGGGCCCAATCCCTTGGCCACACACCCACTTTCCCCCAACCACCAATTGTTTGGCGGTTTCCCATCTTTTGTGCTGTTCCCCCCCCCCCATCCTAAAAGGCTGAAATGCCTGTCCTAGGGCTTAGTTACTGGCACTAAGAGCTTTAAACTAAGATGTGCTGGTATTCTGGCTCCAACCCTTTTGCCTTTGGCCCCGGACACCAATGGAATGTGGGCCCTGAGAGATTCCCCAGAATGGAATTTGGCCCTTAGGCTGAAAGAGTTGCAACACCCCCTCCCTAGGGCATCCGTTGCCTCTTTCCACCCCATTGTATATCAGCCTTTTTGTATTTGAAAGCACAGTTTTTCCTGTCCTTGGTCTCTGTACGATAGATAACTAATCCTGTAGCTGGTTATGACAGCCTTAATATTAATAGGGAAAAGAGGGGGTGATGGTTCCTGACAAATGATGATAAAGTGAAATCTTTAAGCAATAATAATATTAAAACACACACACACACACACACAAATATGCCTTCTCTTTCCACCAGTCACTCAGAAGTGACAAGTGAGAAGCCATTGCCAAGACGGCATCCGACCGCACGCATATCACATTTATGATTTAATTCCCATCTAACATCAGTCAAAGCAGATTAATAATCACAGTCGATGAAAAAAAAATGAATTCCTCGGTGCATTTTCTTCTCGAGAGCACGCTATGATCAAAACGGAAAGGCCCAATTAAATCTTTAAACTAGCAATATGTTTTATACATGTAACACTTGTAACTTGTTCAGTCTTCCGAACGGGACCCTGGTGGTTTCTCATCATAAAGCAAGACTGACAAAGCATCATGGCAGCTGCCAGGGGCTTGATTAATGTCAATTTTTTCCTTTTCACAAAGCTTCCCTCCATTCAAACATTCCACCGCTTTAGAGTAGAGGTGTTGAACCTCTTTCAGTCCAACGGCCAAATTCCATTTCTGAGAAACTCTCAAAAGCTTGCATTGCAGTGGTTCTGCTCCTACTTGGACAGCTGGCTTCAGAAGGTGGTGCTTGGGGAATACTGCTCGGCCCTGTGGACTCTCCAGTATGGAGTTCCTCAGGTGTAGGTCTCATAATCTCATCCTCCATGCTATTCAACATCTACATGAAACTAGTCAGTGGGGTCATCTGGAGTTTTGGAGTGTGTTGCCATCAATACGCTGATGACACGTAGCTGCCTCTTGTCATTTGCCAGTGCCAACTCCTCAAAATACAAAAATGATTTATAAATGATGAAAACCCTACACTTCGTAAAACCCTCCACCTGCTGATTGCAATTCTTTCATATGTCATGGGGTCTTAAAGCCTGCATGATTATAAAAAGATTCTGCTGAATTATTCAGGGTTGAATCAAGATGTGAAGACACCTTTCTTGAGACAAAAGAGGAAAAACATAATAATTGGCAAATACTCCAAGATGCCTTGCAGTCAAAAAGACCCTGCTCCAGCTGTTGTATCTACCACACAATGGAAGCTATAAAAGATGGTTCTCAAAATACACATGAAAGGCAAGTTCTTCAACCTTCCACATTGGGGGAGAAATATCCATTCTCTTATCAACTAATATTAAGTGGTAAGGCCAAACTAGACATGACGTAGGAGATTCACAGTTAGGATCTCCTACTTGGCTTTTAAAAAACTAATTAAGAGCCCCCTGCAGCTTCATTCACAGTGTGGAGCAGGGGAGGGGAGATTTGGGAGAAGAAGAATGTTAACTGGTGATGCTGGAGAAATCCACAACAGACTCAAATGAGTTCTAATTTCTAAGAATCCAACCTGCAGATTCTGCAGCAGACCAGTTTTCCCCAAGTCACGTGGACTTCACGAAATTGCGGACCATTTTTTTGTTTTATTTTCCATAATTTTACTCAAAATATTGAAGTAATATTCAACTAACTAGTCTGGTTGGTTGTTGTGGGTAGAACAGGGAGTGGTAGGTCTTGTCTGCCTCTGGCAACAAAATGCCTTGGACTGGTCCTGCAAATGTGACCAAATGATAATGCCATCTGCAGAGGCACATCTCTGGGTACCCCTGCCTTAGGTCGCTCAGTGGGTGACATCCTGGCCAAAGGGCCTTCTCAGTTGTGGCCCCCTGCCCGTAGAATGTCTTCCTTCTGCAAGGAGACTTACCTGGCGCCAAATCTCACGTCTTGCCAGCACCAGCTAAAGTCTCATTTATTTACCTAGGACTTGTTTTAATATTGCTTGTTAGAATGGTTTTAAAGCTGTGACTGTTTTATCCTGCCTTGATGCTTTTATTAAAATTGTATATATTGTTTTATATTGTTCCGACAATATATTGCCTTGCATTTATTATTATGTCAGTAGGCCTTTGGACTTAATTATCTGCTGCTTCGTTCATTTCTTTTAGCTATTAGCTGGCTGCTGGTTTATTCTTTTCTTTTTGTATGCTTAATATTTTATTGTATATTACTGTAATTTTTAGGTGTCATGTTGTTGAACCACCTTGGGCATCTCATATAAAAGGCAGTTTTGTTTTGTTTTTAGAAGTAAATACATCTGCAGATTGTTTTTTTGTTTTTTGTTTTTTTTAATTTTGTTTTTATGCTGCCTGGGAGTCACAGCACTGACAGGAAAGAAATCATTAAATAATATATATATAGAAAGAAAAGTAAACAAATACATTTAAATCAGGTGTGTGCAGGGGACCATCCCAGAACACTGCACCTCAATTTTTAACACAACTATAGCTTGTTGCTGGTGAGTTTATAAGCACACAAATATTGGGAGTTTTCCATGATTGCACATGCCTCTTATTGTCTTGCATTTATTAAAAAAAAGAAAGATGTAGGGGCAAATGTTTCCCCTCTTCAGGCAGAAACACTTGTGAAGACAAGGACGAAAAACAACAACAAATAAATTCACTTGCCCCTCACACAGCCATTGGCAACAGCATGTGCATTTCAGCAGGCTTAATACAGACGTTATGTATCGTGGTGCCGACCTCACTACAACACTTGCTTTGCGTGTCTGCACAGTTAATGCTTTGAATGCCTTGACCAATTTATGTAAAGGAATATGACGCACACTTATCACTCCCTTATCACTTGTTGACAGATGGGTAGCTGTGAACACTCTGGTTTCCGTCTCTTTTATGTGTAATACAATCCCCCGGCAAACTGGATTGCACAGAGGTATCTAGTTCAGGTCGCCGTAATTCACGGGGCTGGAATCCCCCGACGAGACATTTTTCATGCTTCGTGAAATGTTGACACAGACCTCGAGTAAATCTGTCCGCTGGGTGCAGTTATAGGAAATTATGACAGGAATGATGCGTAGCATGCAAGAGAGAAGCTACCCACTGCCTCTCTGTGGAATTTAGTGGTGCTGGCTTTTTCTGAAATGGCTAAACTGCAGGATCTGCTCAGGGTTGGTTCACACTTGCATGTTCGCCA
Source organism: Shinisaurus crocodilurus (assembly GCA_021292165.1). Taxonomy (NCBI): domain Eukaryota; kingdom Metazoa; phylum Chordata; class Lepidosauria; order Squamata; family Shinisauridae; genus Shinisaurus; species Shinisaurus crocodilurus. Next base: position 27,039,541 of record CM037887.1, read on the forward strand.
TCACATGATGACTTCAGCCTCAAGGGAGGACTGTCACATCATGGACTTTAGCTGTCAATGTTCTAAAGTGATACTCTTGTGTCACCTCAGAGCTAGTGCTGAGCTAAAATGCGTACCCCCGTTTATCTGCCCCATTTGCTGACAGGGCATTTTGCTAATTCTCCACGGGTATTGGGAAGAATGCTGCGGTGGGTGTGAACTTACCTCTTCTGGAGAGGTTCTCTTTTTGGCGGCTGCCAAGAGACTTCCCCCCCTCTTCCCTCCCCAAACGGGTGGTGCTAGGTACTGAAAAGATTTGGGGCTCAGGCTCACAGGACCAAAAAAAAATGCACAAATTTACATATGCTAATTTGCACATGCTCTAAAGTCTGTCTCTGTGTATGTGTGTGTCTTTAAGGGATCCTGTCTCTATTTGTAGAAAGGGATGTATGGACAGGGGAGAGGAAGGCATTTGATTTCAGAAAAAAACACAACCCCTCAGGCAGAAAGACTCAAGGGGGGGCAGTAGCAGGGGTTGAAGCACATGTGGGCAAAAAGCCAGCTAATCCAGGGGGGGTCCAATGCATCAGAGATCATCAGGGCCCCTGTAGCTTTATTTCAGCAAGTGCCCCTGGACAGAAGGGTGGTGGGGCAGATACGCTCCCAGATATTCGGGGCTCCAAATGAAAGATTCGGGGCTCCAGCCCTATTGGGCCACCCCCTAACACCACCTCTGCCTCCCCATTCCTTTTCCCATTCCTTTTTAGATTGTGTAAGCCTGCGGGTGGGGACTGTCTTGTTCTATTGATTATATGTAAGCTGCTCCAGGAAACCTTTTGGCTGAGGAGTGGGACAAAAATACTGATTTATAGATAGATAGATAGATAGATAGACAGACAGACAGATAGATATGGCAGCTGCCATGTCCCCCTCTGCACGATGCTGGAGCAGGGCATTATCCAGGGGTAAATGGCTTCCACCAGCTGCAGGCTTCCAAGAGGACCGCTGCTGCCCCTGCCACTGGAAAACACAGGTGGCAGCAGCAAGGAATATCAAAAGGGGGAAAGTGATTTTGCACCCCCTTTTTGCCCCACCCAAACTCCACCCAATTTGAGCCAAATGTTGTTGTTGTTTTTTAACTTTCAACCCAGCTCTACTGGAGGGTCAGCTATATGTGATGCTTCGTAGATTGGGCATGCTCATAGAACCAGCTCCGTCACTTGAGGCCCAGGTGTCCTCAGTGGCACAAAAATGTCTTTTATCAGCTTCTGCTGATAGACCAGCTATGACCCTACTTGGACAAAGTTCGCCTGGCTGCAGTTATCCAGGCACTGGCTAACCTCCCACCGGGATTACTGCGATGCATTATACATGGGGCTACCTCCGAAGACGGTCCAGAAACTTCAGTTAGTGAGGCAGAATAGAGCAGCGAGACTGCTTATTGGGACCACTGGCCATTTTTGAACACTATTTCTCCAGTGCTGCATCAAATGCACTGGCTGCTGGACAGTTCCCGGGCCTGATTCAAATGGTTGGTGCTGACGTTTAAAGCCCTAAATGGCTTAGGACCAGTCCACTTGAAGGAGTGCCTTCTCCCATATGTTCCTGCCCAGTTCCTAAGATCATCTTCACAATGGTGTGACAGGTGGCTACCAGGGAAAAAGCCTTCTCTGTAATGCCCCCACCCCATCTGTGGAATGCCCTTCCCAGGGAGATATGCCTGGTGTCTTCACTGTACATGCTTAGATGCCAGGCTAAAACCTTCCTCTTTCAGCAGGCATTTAATCTCTAATCTGTGTTGCTCTGGTTATTAACTTTTTTTACTGCTGGCTCTTTAATATTTTTAATGTTTTTATTTGGGGGGGGGCATTTTAATTGGCTGTATCATTGTGTTGCTTGGTATGTTACTATTGTTTTGGGTTTTTACGATTGTAAACTGCTCCAAGGGTATTGCCAGTTGGGTGGTAGACACATTTAATGAATGCAAAATGCAGGCGGGATGGATGGATTTAACCAAATCCATACATCCCTAGCAGTGCCTCAGGGTATAGGCAGCCTGTTGCCCTCCAGCTGTTTTGGACTGCAACTCTCATAACCAACATAGCCAGTGGTCAGGGATTCTGGGAGTTGTAGTCCAAAACATCTGGTGGGCACCAGGTTGTTTACCCCTGAACTAGGTATCAGGCCATATGGGTAATCACAACCAATTGGGAATTAATTACCAGGGGAGGCTGGCAACACCTGTGCCAGTGGGGCTCCTTATCCATTGCAGCTTTTATCCTGAGCTTTATAGGAGCTATCCATGGTGGTGAACCTATTTTGGGGATGGAGTACAGCACTATGGATGGCTCTTATAAAGCTCAGGATAAAAGCTGCAATGGATAAGGAGCCCCACTGACACAGGAGTCACCAGCCTCCCCTGATAATTACATATTGCACTGGATGATGTCACAGTGGAACCTGTCCAGTCAGCTTTGGCTATGTTACAATGACCCAAAGGGCAAATGCGAGTGAGGGCAATGTAGATGAATGGCGAATGTGTTCATGAGGAAAGTGTTGGAAATGGGTGGATTTTTTTGGCTTTGGTTTTGTTGGCACTGCTTAAAACATTTGCAAAAAGTGAGCAAATTTCAGTTCAGTTCTAATTGCATATGGAATATAAAGGCAAAAGCCTTATTGTGTAATTAAGTACTGTGTGTAAGTAATGAAGAACCTTACTGTGAGGTAGGAGCAATCTACTCAGTGTAAGGATCTGCCTAGCCAGTGCAGCACCACAGCTCCACCTGGTGGCTGCTGTCCAGCTAGCAACCTGGTTAGCACTCCTCTCTTCGCAGGATCCGGCCCCATACCTCCAGCTACTCTCAGGCCAGTTAATGCAGAGCAGCTGGGAGCTGCATGTCAGGATCCCCTCTTCCAGGGTAGCGCCACAGCTCCACCTGGTGGCAACACTACCTCCCTGCAGGAGCGAGCCCATGGGTTGTAGGCACTCGGGTGTAGCCTCTTGGTCCTGGTCCTGGCTGCTTTCAGGCAGCCCAGCTGAAAGCAGCCAGAGAGACCTACATAAGGACTGCAGTTTGCCTCCTGCCTTTGCCACAGCAACACTAACCTCAGTGTTGTCTGTAGCTGGTTCCTGTTCCCAGAGACCAACCTTGTGCCTTGCCTCGTGTTTGAACTGTGACTGATCCTGACCTACGCTTTTGCCTCTGGCCCTTGCTCTGCCTGGTATGTTCTTGAACCCTGCTTGTACTTTGGACTTGTCTGCCTCTGACCCTTGCCTGGACTCTGCTTGACCTGCCTTCTGCCTCTGGCCCCTGCTTGGACTCTGTTGCCCTAACATCTGCTGGACATTCTGCCTGTTGCCTGGACTTGCCTTCTGCCTCTGGCCCCTGTTTGGACCCTGTTACCTGGAACCTGTGCTGACCCTTGGGCCTACTGCCTCTCTCCGTCTCCATCTTCCCTGGCCCCGGCGTTCCAGCCCTGACCCCTTGCCACCCACGCCCCGGATCTTACACTGCAGGAAGGCCTACTTAAGGGCTTCCTCTTGCCTCCAACCTCTGCCACAGCAACACTAGCTACTGTGTTGTCTGTAGCTGGTTCCTGCTTCCAGCAGCCAACCTTGATCCTCACCTTGCCTGGAATTTAACCTGTGAGTGCTCTCAACCTATGGTTCTGTTGTGATATGTATCACATTACCAGCTGTGGCACATTGTTTACACATGGAAGGGACAGAATGGCGGGGTAAACAGGTTTATTATGTCTCTCTAGAATCTTGTTTTTTCGCAGGGGTTACTAAAGTGTGAGAGCAATATGAGCTAGTCACATGGTTTGTATGTTCTGATGACGTGCTAACTTGTTTTCTGTCTAAAGCCATTTTAGAGAGAAGCTGAACTGCTTTCTTTGTTCTTCTTCATGGTGATTCTTGCTGGACTTGTTACTGCTACAATGTAACGTCTTTGCTGCAGTGGAGTGAGCACAACTTACTCCACTGGATGAAATGCTTGCTATGCATTTATACTCTGCACATGGACTGTAACTAGGAATTGTATACTCTGTAGAACTTTACTTGCTAAGTGAATAAACAGGTAGAATTAGACCTGTGGTGTTTACAGAGTGTTTCCTGATTCCATGGATTAATCTGCAACGGAGAAGCTTTGCTGGTTCACTGGCACACATGCTGAACGCTGCAAGCGGGAGGAGGGAGGTGAGATCTGGAAGATCTGTGTGTGGAATGTACAGGCGTCTGTAGGCACACAGACAAGGATTATAAATCTCCAACCCGCACACAGTCTGCTAAAGTCCAGTTCGAACAGGTTCTGTCTCTGGCCCTGCTCTGCCTGGTAGGTGCCTGAACCCTGTTACTCTTGGATCTGCCTCTGAACTCTGTTGCTCTTGAACCTGCTTCTTGCCTCTGACCCTGCCTAAACTTGCTTGCTCCCTGGACTTGCCTCTGGCCCTTGCTTGGACTCTGTTGCTTTGTGCCTGAACCTTGCTTGCCTCTCTGGCTCCACCTCGCTTGATATGTGCTTTGACCTTGGCCTGCCTTCTAGATTCCACTTGCTCTTGACCTGCTCCAAGCTCCATCCTTGCTGCCCCTTACCTGGATGTAACACCCATTCCATTGCTATTACAGTCTGTAGGTGTCCCGCTTTGCAGTTCTTCTAACCTAGTGTTCTCCAACCTTGGGTCCCCTGATGTTTTTGGCCTGCAACTCCCAGCATGCCCCAGCCAGCTATGCTGGCTGGGGCATTCTGGGAGTTGTAGGCCAAAAACATCTGGAGACCCAAGGTTGGAGAACACTGTTCTAACCCTTACTTATTACTTATTTACTTATTATTTATTTACAGCATTTGTATACTGCTCCATATCTAAGCAGATTCTGGAGCAGTAGACAATAAAAAAAATAAAAACAGGTAAAAGAGTAAAAACAGTGCATTTCAAGTCAAGTCAATCTATTGTTTGTAGCCAATGGCCATTGCAACCTAATACAAAACGTTAGAACAGTTAAAACAATTAAAATATTAAAACTAAGTAAAACAACAAATGTATGCACATTGTCTTGAATTAATATGATACGCCTTTTGTGATGGCATACATTTAAAACATGGCATTATGGGGAAAAAATGTAGCTGGTCAGCAAAGAAGACTTCCCTGGAATAAGGATGTCTTTAGCAGGAGCTGAAAGCAACACAAGGGCAGAGCCTGCCTGACCTCCAGAGCCAAGGAATTCCATAGAAATGGAACTACTATACTGAAGGCTCTTCTCCTGGTGGCCTCCAACCCGGCCATAGGTCCATGTGGAACCACCAGGAGAATGTCCTCTGATGACCTCAGTGACTGGGGCAGGTTGGTAAGGGAGAAAGCGCGCTCTCAAGCAAGCTGGACCCAAGTTGTTTCAGGCTTTGTACACTAGTACCAGCACCTTAAATCTTGCCTGGTAGCAGACCATAGACACTAGGAATGGCACAGACTTAGGGGCCCAGGATGTTACTCTGGGCCTCCCAAAGGAGCAGCCTTATGGCGTCAGTTTGAAAAATTGTGTGGCAGCTTCAACTGGAATGACCTTGGATTTATAGACATATGGAAACAGGGCAAATGCACTGGGACAAACTTTTATAATCCAGGCTTCTGCAAATAAATTGGAGAGAAGATGATTTGTCCTATACTCCAGGAACCAAAAATAATTCTGGTATACACACACATGTCTAATGAGGATCAGCCATAGGCTGCAGGCTAATGCTGTTTATCATATTCTGTATAACAGAGAATCCCCAGGGTTAGTTGCTGAAAGAAAGATTTAATTTGAGGGGGGAAAGCACAACAACAAAAATGTAACTAGCTGTAAACAATAGTATTTAAAATCCAGCTGAATCTATCAATATAAAAACAGAAGTTAACCTCATCCTTCCATTACTGTAAACATATTAGATGCTATTTATTGTGATTACATGTGTGTGGCCGAGCAAGGAACAGTTTCGTGACTAAGAGATCTAAACATCAGATTGCTCCATCATCATTATTCCAGCTTGCAGGATCCAAAAATCTAAATATTAATTTGAATAGAAAGGTTAGCAAATCAGCCAATGACACACATGAAAATAATTGCAACATTTGCTGCTGGTACAATGGAGAGTTTCCAAGGAAACTTTTAAGAAGGCAGGTGGGCCCCACTCCTAGTTTATAGGAAATCCTGACAGATATCACAAACAATTGGAAGGAAGGAAGGAAGGATGAAAAAATGAAAGAAATACAGATTTTGAAAAGGGATGCTATTAAAATGGGATAAGGAGAATTATCATGGTTAACCGGTCAAAGGTGAAGGTCTGTAAAGGCTCAATCCTATGCAATTTTAGATGGAAGAAAATCCTACAACTCCCAGCATTCCCCAGCCAGCATGGCTGGCTGGGGAATGCTTGGAGTTGAAGGATTTTCTTCCATCTAAACCTGCATAGGATTGTGCCCTAAATCCATAATATTTCTTTTGATATTTTCTCTCTTCTCTGTTTAATAGTTTAAAAATTGCCTGTCAACATCCTAACTAGAGATGGGTGATAATTTTGTTTCAGTTTGGTTCTGATAAGAATGTACCAAAATTCATAAAGTTCTCCATATTTGAGACAAAAAGAACTGGGGATTTCATTATTATTTTTTTTTAAATGGATGTAGCAGAAACAAAAACAGACCGATTAATCCATCCAGGGCTTTGAGTGCTTGACTCTTAAAAGTCTGGATTTCAATCCCTGTGTATTCATCCATGTCAGTTCTAAGTTAGGGTTGCCATGTCTTCCCCCGCACCCGGCAGGCTTCTTATCTATAACAGCTATGGCAGACAGGCACATCATGGTCCTCTCGATGAAGGGAATAACTGAACCAATTGAATTTGGCTGGTGCAAATGGGTGAGAATTTGTTCCAGTACATTTTTTTTAATGAGAATTTATGAAAAGTCATATTTGGGAGAGAAAGGACTTAAGATATTTTTTTAAAGAAAAGAAAGCAATGCTGGAGAAAGTGAACTGACAAATTTGTCCATCCTTAATTCCAACATCACTTTTTGAGTTGTTCTTACAGCATGGAATCTAAAAATCATTTTAACCACTCAGGGGGGAAACCATAGAATGTTGACAAACAGTGTCGGTTCTGTGTGGGAACTGGAAGGTCAGGTTAGCTAAGAAGAAACTTCACATGGGGCCTAGGGACAAGAGGATTCTGGCATGTTTGCATCAGGGCTGGTGTCAAAGGTAGCCATGGTTGGGCACCTGATGAGGACTTGCTCCTCCTCTTCACCAATTGCAGCCTCCTTGTTCACTGGAGATGTGTGAATCATCAACATTCAAGCTTGCCAAAGTTCTCCGAATTCCATCTCAAAGCTGGTTCCGACTCAAGTCCGTATCAGATTGCAAGCTCTCTTGTTTTCTTTTTGCATGAATACACACACCTATTTCTGTGCATATTTTTTCCAAATCTACTCATCAATTGTGCACATCTTCCACGTGTATGCATTCTTCTCCCATTGATTAAAGAGTAGTTGTGCACATTTTTTCAGGAGTACACATTTTTATGTGCATTTCCCCCCTCAAATGTACACCTGCTTGTTTTTTTGGTCCACCATGAATCACATTGCAAACTCAGAAATGTATGGATTTCGACCTCAGATTGCATCTGGTTCTGTGTTCAGTCTGGAAGGTATGAACTGGGTAAATCCTGATCAAAAATGAACTGAAACAAATTCCTCATCTATCCCAATTGTTCACCTGCCCCTTGCTCTGGCTTGGACAACAGTGGTGGTGAGAAAGATGAGCAGGAGATGCCACGGCCTCCTTGCTCACTGACTCTCTGCCTGTCAAGCAAGCAAGCAATAACAATAATGAGAAAGAGACTGAGGAGGAGCGATAGCACTTGGTGACAATGGTGCTGAGAAGGTATACTCACTGAGGGAGGGGCCCATTGAGGGTGTCTTGCCTAAGGGCCCACAAAAACCTGGAGTCAACATTGGTTGGCAGGAAGTGGAGAACAGAAGCAGAGAGGCTGAGAAACGAACTGAATAAGAAAAGAGCCCAGAGGCATGGAGATTGAAGGAAGTGAGAGAGTGGACCATAGGCTGAGTTGTACTGCTGTCTGATGCGTAGAGAAGGGAGATATGTGAAAGACAGATTGTATATTATATTATGCATCATATCTGAAATTAATGTGTTGATTTTGGCTGCATAAACGTACCCCACAGTTCTGTGATCTATAGCCTCAAGATTTTTCACAGACTGAAGCCTCGACACACCATAGGCCTGTAAGAATGTCGGAATCTAGTGTGAAAAACACAGCGGGATAAAGAAGCTCAGATAAAAATCAGAAATATTCAAAAGACCCCAGCACAGGGAAGGTGGAAATCAGCATGAGGCAACCCCTCTGATGTTTACCTTGCATAATAATTGTTGAGCCACATATGTTCTTAATATCCAAGCCTAAGGATTAACATATGAACTCAACAACAAAACAAAAAAACACGCTGTAATTTCAGCCTAAACTTTGGGTTGTTCACCACTCATTCGAGGATCAAAGATATAGTCTGGTGTCAAGTGATTCTTAACAGCAAAGATGTATGTTTATCAATATGTTATATTTTTGGAATACGGAATAGTAATTGTTTGCTGCGATGGAAATATATCAATTGGTCCCTAGGAGGGTGGGGGGGTGCACTGTATGACTTATTGTATGTAGTTTTAGTTTTAGTTCAAATTTTGTGCCATGGTTGTATTTTGTTGTTTTTTGTCTTACTTTGTTTTGGGAAAATTAAATACATCTTTATATATATATATATATATATATATATATAATTTTTTATGTTTATCTCCCCAGTTATCTAGAAGGAGGCAGTAATTGTGTGCACTGTCATTAAGAGCTGCAAAGTATTTTCCCAGTTACCTGGATTGCCTGTCCTTTGAGCTGTCATAAAACAATGCGGTCGTCTGTATGTGAGTGAATGGTTTATTTTTGGGAGGGGAGAGAACCCTCATGAAGTTGCCTCTAAACCAGAGTTGCCTTCTGCACATAAGATACAGAGCGGAAATGAGCATCAGTAATCACTGTCAACTGCTCCTTGTAACTAAGAATTGAATCATTTATCTGTCTGCATGTATAAATTATCACCAGTTCCCATTCCAGAAAGAGGCCTAATGCCAATTTGTAGCGGCCGCGCACGCACATGCACTATCATAATGTAAGGAAATTTTAAGGAAATTATTAGTTTTTAATTAATAGGTGTGTATATTAATAATTACTTATTAATTAATTTCCGGGGGGGGGGAGGAGGAGATACACTTCATACTGGTGGGGAGGGCCAAGCCTGATCAATATATGCATACTATTCAGTTCACTGAGTCATGCTAGCCTCAGTTCCTGGCAAATACAGGACTGAAATCCTGATGATCAGAAGAAGAGAGGCCCTCATCTCACAGCCAGTTTTGGCAATGCAAGGCAGGTGCTTATTTAATCTGGTATTACACACTATGATTGGCCTCTAGTCCAGCACTCTGACTGGCCAAATAACCCTACATATAGCTCAGTGTTAGACATCTGTGACAATGAAATGGTTATGCATCTTATCTATCTTGGCTGTTGTTTTAATTGCCTCCCTTGTCGTCTGACCCTGCTATTAAATCCTGCCAATTCTGGTCTGTGTTTTCACACTGCTCTGTGAGATGCCTCCCATTCCAACATACCTTAGCCCTGCTTGGCATCCTGATGGCAGTAGTACCACTCAGTTGTTGTTTTCCTAGAAGTGACTCAAACAGGATTCACCTCCCAGATAAAGCTTGGCCCTAAAAAATCTATGCCTTTGGACCCTTCCTGCCTCAATGCGCCCTGCTCCCTCAGTGAGTCCACCTTATCACTGCCATTCTCATCATCACTACTGTTCCTCATCCTCTTTTTTTATATATTATTTATTTATAAATAAATTTATTTATTATTTATTTAATACATTTTTATACCGCCCAATAGCCAAAGCTCTCTGGGCGGTTTACAACAGTTAAAATAATAAAATACAATATAAAATATAAAATTTAAAACCACAGATTAAGAACAAACAGCAGAGCTATCAGCAGCAGTTACAATAATGGAATTAAAAACAACTACAAGATTAAGATGATTAAAATGATTAAAATGCCTGGGAGAATAGAAAGGTCTTCACCTGGTGCCGGAAAGAATACAAAGTAGGCGTCAGGCGAACCTCTTTGGGGAGCTCATTCCATAACCGGGGTGCCACAGCAGAAAAGGCCCTCCTCCTGGTAGCCACCTGCCTCACTTCCTTTGGCAGGGGCTCTCGGAGAAGGACCGCTGATGCAGATCTTAGTGTCCGGGCAGGTACATATGGGAGGAGACGATCCTTCAGATACCCTGCCCCCCAAGCCATTTAGGGCTTTAAATGTTAGCACCAGCACTTTGAATTGGGCCCGGAAACATCATTGCTCCCACTTGCTTGCTTGGCAGGCAGAGAGCCAGTGAACAAGCAGGCAAGTGGCATCTGCTTCTCTCCCTTCTCACCAGCACCATTGTCTGGGCCAGAGTGAGAGGCATGTGAACAAACAGGTTACAATGGTAAACAGGAACAGCAAGTGCAGGGGGCTGTTCAGTGGGCCCTGGCTGGAGTGTGGGCCCTTGACAGATGCCCAGCCATGATGCTGCCCTGCCCATGCAACCTCGTTGGCTCTGCCCTCAGCATCCGCACACTTGGCATGGTATCCAATGCTTGAGCTTGGTACCATGAGTAATTGATTTATGGCCGAAGTGGTGATGGCCACTAGCTCAGATGACTTCTGAAAGGGGATTAGCCAAATTCACGGAGGACAAGGCTACCAAGGGCTCCTAGACTTAGGGATGTGCAACACTGGAAAATTGGTTCCGATTGAGCTTACGGTAACAGGCTTTTGACGCATTTTTGACACATTTCTGTGACCCAATGGCCAAAAGCAGGTGTGTGTGTGTGTGTGTGTGTGTGTGTGTTCAGCTTCCGAGAAATTGCTCGAGATATTTGTGCAAATTTGGAGCCGAGAACTGAGTATCTGTAGTGCGATTTGTGCAAATTTGCAGAGTGGTGGCCTGAATTTTGCACAAATTTCCCCAGGTTTTTTTTGTTTGTTTTTTAAACAAATTAGGCAAATCATGGCCCATTTTAAAAATGGAAGTCCATGTGCTGGCTCAACTCACAGCAGATTGAGTTGGTGCCAACGCAGGGTTGGCAGACCAGAATCTGCAGGGCCAAGTTGAGAAAATCTGTCAGATTTTCAGATGTTCCTACTCATAATGGCTACATGCTACCTCTGGGTTCCAAGGTATTACTTGTTTATTATTTTACTTATTTAAAATATTTATATCTCACCTTTCTGCCGAGCATCACATCTTCCAGTGCAGCTGACAATAAGTGTAAAATAACAGATAAGGAAGGACAGGTTTTTCTTCTTCTTTTCTTTTGAAGGTAGTGGTGACTTATGAAGACTCTGGTGGGACAATGATGGAAAATGTCCATTCCCCATGCCTTAGGGATGGCTGCTGCTGCTGTTGTAGCTAGCTGTCCCTCCCAAGTGATGTTCTTCAACGTTCCATGGTTACTTTTCACCACCACCATTGTCTGGGCCAGAATGAGAAGCGGGTGAACAAGCAGGTTGCAACTGTGAAGAGGAGGAGCAACTTCAGGGGGGGCTTGTCAGTGGGCCCCTGCTGGAGTGCCCAACCTGCTTACCCTTGTTGCCAGCCCTGGCTGTTAGCTTATTTTATTTTATGTTATGTATTTGCATTTAAATTATTCCATATCAGTGTTCCCATGGGCATTCTGGCCTTCTCCCAGCAGGAACCGTGGCAGGACTGGGAGATTCTGGCACCCTTCAAACCCACTCTGGGTACATGTGTGGATTTTTCAAAGTTAGAATCTGGGGGGAAGCCTTGGCACCCCATTTAAGAACCATGAATCAAATCCTCCCCCTCCAATGAAAAGTTCATTGAAGTAGTTCACCTCCGTCCTTTGGAGTTTTCTATTTTTGCCCTTTCCTCCCTATGAATTGCTGGAAATATAGTCAAAAATATCAGTTCAGCATCAAAAGTTAAGATGGTGATCTACATGTGATTGGGAAATAGTCTGCCCCTTATTAACATTTCTATTATTATAGCTGAAGGATGAGAGATAAATTTGTTTGGTTCACATTTTCATGCAAACTTAGTTAATTTACACATCTTGAACCAACATGGGAAACAAATTACAGTTATATTTCAGTATTTGCACTTTTACAAATTTTGTGATACAGTTCTCTAATTAAAATAGTCACACAAAAATCTGTACATTAGGTCAAAATGTACACACACACACAAATGCACATATTCATGAAAATAGCACACAAAATGCAGTATAATTGGGGAAATCACTGACCAAAAATATGTATATTGGGGGGGGGAGAATCATTCCAAAATGCATATATTAGGAGAAATGTGCAAGAACATGCATACGCGTGCATGTGATTTCACTCGGGATTTCCCCTCCCCTCTGCTCTGTGGTGAGGATTTCTCTTGGTGCCAGAAAAAAATAAAAAAATAAAAGCTACCTCTCTGAACTACTATATTTTGTTTTCTTTGTAAAGCTAACATAACAGTACTCCTAAAAAAAACAGCCTCCATTTTGTGGCACTTTACAGAAGAGGATTGGGAGAAATGTTAAAATGTACAGATACTCATGGTGAGAGAAAGCCACTCGTTTTTCCTTCGCATGGGGGGCGGGGAATGTCGGTGGAAGAAAGGCCTCTGTGGGTATTGATTCTGAAACAATCTTGCACATGATAAATGGGAGGGCGTTTAGCCGAGGATTCAGTCATGAGAGCTCACAGATCAATCAGCTTGTCAACAGGAAGGCTAAATTCAATTTTTTATTTGTACTAAACTCTTATTTGGTAGTGAGCTATCATTCCCTTTGAAAGTAGCCTGCACACGGAACGACAAACACGACAAAAAACCAGATAATCTTTCAGAAGCATATTAGAGGCAAAAGGCCGGGGTGTCGGCCTGGCTGAGCTCAAGGAAAGCTGATTACTCTCGGTTTACTTCATTTTATTAAGGGGGAACGTCCTGTTCTTTGGATCAGAAACACAACAACTCCCAAGTTGTGCTTTTTTTCCTCTACTTGTAGAGCTTGTACTCTTTTCATAATTAGGGATGCTTGCTTCCAAAATTCTTCTTGTCCAAATTTCTCCTTAGATTTTGATGTTCCCAGTTACCTAGTTTAGTTTTTGAAGTAGAACCAGTGCTATATATTAAAAAAAAAAAAAGCACCTCTGTTGGGGCCAGTGTCAAAAGTAGGCATGATTGGGCACCTGTCAAGTGCCCACACTCCAACAGGGGCCTGCGCTGACAGGAGCCCTCTGGTTGCTCCTCCTCTTTACCATAGCAACCTGTTTGTTCTCCTGTCCTGCCACTCTCTGAGCTAGAGAAGGGTGATGATCAGAAGAACTGCCTACTCGTTCACTGGCTCTCTGCCTGTCAAGCAAGCAGATATATAGCAGTGATGAGAAAGAGGATGAGGAGCAGTAGCAACTGGTGTGGTAATGGTGGTGAGAAGCTAGACTCACTGTGGAAGAGGGTCCATTGAAGGTGTCTTGTCCAAGGGCCCTCAAAGCCCTGGATCCAGCATTGTCCTCCATTGTTTCATTTTTTAAAAAATTGCCAAATCATGTGCAGTTTGCTAAAGTTTTCTTTTCATGAGGTCTAGCCCAAGGCATTTTTCTGCCTGAGATGAAGGACAAGATTTCTCTCCACCCACCCTCCTCAATTGCATGTGCAGCAGATGCTGACTGGCATTTTATTCTAATTTCAACACTGGTGATAGGGCAGCATCTATCGTCACACCTGTGGGAAGCAACCTAGCTTAAGGGGCTTAGGGAAGGCCGTGGTGCTCTACACTCCAGCACGTCACCGCCACTTGCTCGCCACTCAGCCTGGTGCATGCTCACTGCCCACTCAAACAAATGTGGCAATGGAGCAACACCAGCAGCACCAGAGCAACAAGTAGAGCTATGCATGCACTGGCGTGATACCTCCTGGAGGTAGAGGCTATTTGCCTCTATTTCCAACTGCACTCTCTGTGACATGTTGGGAGAAGTTGAATAGGTGAGGCAATCAGCCAGTCCAGTCCAGTCCAGTCCAGCAATGAGCAAGCATGATTGGGGCAAGGGCACTGGATCATAATGAGTGGAACAGCCAGTCTCTGGAGGAATGGTCCAGGGTGCTCCCCCCCCCCACTTTTGCTGTCTGAGGTGGCTGCCTTGCTACCTCATGGTAGGGCCCGCCCTGCCTTCTTTCAGATAATTTTGTCATTTTCCCTTCTCTACATGGCCAAAGTGCATATGTATGTTGATCAAACACAACACACACAAACCTAGTGACTGGATCAAGATCCTTTTTGTGTGGTGTTTTACCAGGATGCAGGAGTGTATGTGTTTACATCTTTAGAACACCACACAAAGGAACATTGATGAAGAGTCTTCAGGATAGTTTTTTTTTTTTGCTTGTTTATTTCTTCTAAATCAATGTCTATATATGAACTGGAAATGTAGAGGAAGAAGAAAATATGTCAATGAACTGTAAGAACTAAAAGCTGTAGCAAACTTCTAATTCCAGAGTTAGTTTAAGAAATCCATATAGGACTGGAATTAAGAAAGGGTATTAATTTATAGAAACATAGAGTTGGATTTAGGCCATCAAGTCCAACCCCTGGTTCAGTGCAGGAATCCAATCTAAAGCATCCCTGACAGATGGCTGTCCAGTCTCTGCTTGAATACTTCCAGTGGTGGAGAGCCCACCACCTCCCTAGGCAGTTGGTTCCATTGTCTGACTGTTCTGACAGTTAGGATTTTTCCCCTGATGTTCAATCAAAATAATCCTTCCTTTAACTGAAGCCAGTTTATATAATGTCCTACACTCTTGGATGATGTAGAACAGGTTGTGGCCCTCTTCTGTGTGACAACCGTTTAGGTACTTGAAAAATGCTGCCATATCCCCCACTGTCCTCTCTTCTGAAGGCTAAACATACCCATTTTCTTCAATCTTTCCTTGTAGGACTTAATTTCTAGTCCTTTGATCCTCTTTCTAATCCCTTGATTCCCTTCTCTAAACTCATTCCAATTTATCCGAATCCTTTTTAAATTATAGTATTCAGAACTGAGAGCCAGTGTGGTGTAGTGGTGAGAGTGTTGGACTGGGACTCGAACTGCCTTGGGTTCCTTGCTGGAAAAAAGGCGGGGTATAAATATAATAAATAAATAAATAAAATAAAATAAAACTGGACACAGTATTCAAGGTGAGGTCTGACCAGTATTCAAGGTGAGGTTATTTCCCCTAATTTTGCAACTATACTTCTATATTAATGGGTACTTAGACTATTTATTAACTAGTGGGGGAAATAATGAGAAAGCTGCTTGTTTTCAGAGGGAGAAAAAATATGTCACCCACACAATGAGAGAGGAGAGTGGGACCAGGCTCATCAGCCTTGCCACTTCTGTTGGGTCCCCACAACCCATCCCGCCAGCTGGAAGAGGAAAGTCTGAAACAGGGAGCCCATTCTATGCACGCATGGCTCCCTGCATCATTTAGAACCCTGCACGGTCAGGGATCTTAATCATGTGCAGGGCCTACACTGTGTGGAGCAGGCCCTCCACTTCAGACTTTCCCCCTCCAATGCCTGGAAGCAGGCGACGAGGATGAGTTGGGGCCAGAAATCACAGCCCCACTCGCCACTCTTTCACAATTGGGATCACATGGGGGACAATGACTGGATAGGGCTTATAATGCAGTGCAGAGTAAACAACCCGGTGGCTCACGCTGGCTCAGCTTGTCTGAGCATGGAAAGCTAAGCAGGGTCAGGCCTGGTCATTACTTGGATGGGAGACCCCTCCTCTAGTTTCCTGCATTGAGCAGGGGGTTGGACTCGATGGCCATGTAGGCCCCTTCCAACTCTATGATCTATGAAATCTTGTACATGATACAGCCAGGCCAGTCAATGTGTTTACCCATCCATCTGAAGATAAAAGGAAATTCCAGAGATCAGGTGCCACCACTGAGAAGGCACTTGTGTCCAATGCTACTCACCTCAGAAAGTGGGGGAACCCAAAGAAGTCCCTAGTGTGTTCTGGCCTCTGTCCCTACTGTATACAGGCCTGTGGCTTATGCTGGCTCAGCTTGTCTGAGTGTGGAAAGCTAAGCAGGGTCAGGCCTGATTATTACTTGGATGGGAGACCCCTCCTCTAGTTTCCTGCATTGAGCAGGGGGAGCCTTGTAGGCTCCTTCCAACTCTATGATCTATGAAATCCAGAAAAATAAAGACATGGAATGAGGGAAGTGGTCTAATCCATATTTGAAGGAGGCCTTTTGCTTAAATTCAGCAAGGATGATCAGCCAACAGAATTGGGTTTCTGTTTTGCAATCTCCCCTCCTGCTTTCTCAAAAAAAAAAAAAAAATTCTACATTCTGCATCCGTGTGTGTGTGGGGGGGGGGAGTTACTCCAGTACTCAGCAGCATCTAAAAGATATTTAGCTGGATTATCTCTGTCCGCACCAATCACCTGTTAAGACTGGGGAGAGGGCTCCAGGTCCATTCTTGGTACCCTTTCCCTCCATGGCAACCTAGCATGTGATCTGTCAGAGCTAATCACAGGGAGGGGGAGGTGTCACAAGCACAGCTGTGGCTGCATGGCCTCCTGCTGTGTCACCGCATTGGGGCCAACATTGTTGTGATCATTTTACACTGTGGTGCCTCCTCTTTTACCTCCTCGTATGTCAGGCTTTAGGTAGACACTAAAATTAGGTATAATTACAGAGTAAATATTCTGATTGTCTCGTGGAGGGACTCTGTAGAGATTTACAAATTTCCTACTTCTTCTTTTTTTCTTCTTTTTAAAAATAATAGTGCCTGATCAAAAATTTCCCTTGTTTTTCTAGGGGATTCTTCTCATCTTTATTCTCCCTTTTGTTATTTTTCCATGAAGTAGCTGCAGCCATTTCCTAGGACGGAAACTATGTGGATGAGAATAGAAATGGTATGACTTCAAAGAATCAGGTTTACAAAGATTACTGTAAAAATGTAGCCAATGCAAAGAGAGAGTGAATGTTTAGGATCATGTGTCAGCAGATACTAGAACTCATAATACTAAAACCCAATGGTGTCGTCCCACAAAGCTGATTGGTGGGAGGTTCAACATAGTTGAACTGTGGAATTCACTTCCACAAGATCTAGTGATGACCACCAATTTGTATGGGTTAAAAGGGAGATTAGACAAATTCAAGGAGGATACGGATATAAATGGCTACTAGTCCTGATTGGCTATATGCTTCCTCCAGTATCAGAGGCAGTATGCCTATGTACACCAGCTGCTGGGGAACATGGGTGGGAGGGTGCTGTTGCACTCAAATCCTGCTTGTGGGTTTCCCATGGTCTGCTGATTGGCCATTGTCTGAACAGAATACTGGACTAGATGGACCCTTGGACTGATCCAGCATGGCTCATCTTATGTTCTTATGAGATAAGGATTTCATTTGTGAAACCATAAGTGAGAGCCGGAGAGTCCTCTCTAGGATGGCCAGTTACACATCCCCCCCCCCGAAAAAAAATAGGATCCCAAGGTGGCTTACATAGTCCTCCTCCTCTCCATCTTATCCTCACAAAAACCCTCTGAAGTAGGTTAGGTTGTGAGTCAGTGACTGGCCCAAAGTCACCTAGTGGGCTTCATGGCTGAGTGGGGACTAGAACCAAGATCACTCAAGTCCCAGTGCAACACTCTAAACACTACACCACACGGGGTGTCTGTGGCATGTCTTCATCATGGAGAAGATGGAAAACCCAATTAAAGGAAAACCCTCCTTCCTCTCCCCTAGGCCCCATTTGGGTACCAGTTCCCTAATAGGAGAGTAGACAAAGTTGCTAGGCGGATGTGCAAATCAGCAAAACCTGAGCTTACTGAAGATCTCAGAATTGCATCTCAAAGCTCATTCCGACTCAAGACCATATCAGATTGTGAGCTTCGCTTTTTTTTCTTTTCACACAAAAATCTGTACGTATTCTTTGCATAATTTTTCCAAACGTACTCATCAATTGTGTGCATCTTTGAAATGTACACATTCTTCTCCCATTGATTAAAGTGTATTTGTGTGCATTTTTCAAATGTATGCATGCTGTCGAAGACTTCTTTTTATTTTTGGTACATGAATGGCATTGCAAGCTCAGAAATGTACGCGGACTTCGACTGCAGATTGCACCCAAGTCCTTGTTCAGTCCAAAAGGTGCCATCTGTGTAAACCCTGCTCAAAAACAAACTGAAGTGAATTTCTCTAAAATCCCTACTTTATGAAGCGCTAATTTGTTTACATATATCATCTCCTCCCCACTCTCTCTTTATCCATATTCAAATTCATACACATCATCCTGTTCCATTTCTTACTGTATAAAATTAAAGTTCAATTCACTCTTCAGAGCAGCATATTAAATTACCTAATAGGGGATATATATTCTGATCTTTTTCAAGCTGCACATCTGGTATATTTTAGCTGCAGGAGATTGAATCGCTCTGCTCTTCACAAACATTGTCTACTGTAAACCAAATTGAACAAGTTTAGAAGATGTTCTGTTCTGGCTGAAACATGAAACCCAGGCATAATGCTTTTTGCACACAGGTTAAGAAATGGTTATTTAAAATGTTGCATGATAACAAAAATGATTTTGGTGTTGAGGATTCTGTTCATGTACAGCTTTATTTCGTGGTGAGGAGTTCAGGGCTGAATGACAGTCTGATTCACACGTGCACAGCACCAACTTCAAGTGATGTCCTGCATGTATGAATGGGCTATTACAAATATAACACCACAAAGAGTAGTTTACCGTCTCATATCACCCCCCACACTATGCTTTTCAGCTATTAGTTGACACATTTCAGCTGCAGTCAAGTGTATTGTAATCAGGCATATAAAGATCAAGTGATGTGCATGCATGTCTGAACCAGGCCTAGGATCAAATGTGATATGCAAGAATCGTGATTTTTTATTTTTTTATTTATTATATTTATACCCCGCCTTTTTTCCTGCAAGGAACTCAAGGCGGCTTACATAGTCCTCCTCCTCCTCTCCATTTTCTCCTCACAACAACCCTGTGAGGTAGGTTAGGCTGAGAGGCAGTGACTGGCCCAAAGTCACCCAGTGAGTTTCATGGCCGAGCGGGGACTAGAACCCGGATCTCCTGAGTCCCAGTCCAACACTCCCACCACTATGCCACACTAGCTCTCAATTTCCGTATTTGTATGTGGTTCTTCACCAAGAATGGTACTTAGTGGTTAAATAATGGGAATGGGAAATAGATCTTAAAGGCCAATGTTATGGCTCCCTTGGCTACCAAGGAAGGAGACAAGATGATGTGAAGAATATGTCATGACATTGCAGCATCCAGCACCTGTGGTATGGTGCCAGGAGCTTCTGCGGCTAGAACCAGGAACCTTCAATTCTGCATGTGTCTCCCTTGTGAGGTGAACTATCAAAACTGCAGCTTGGAACATTTTCCTGGCAGTGAAGACTTCTCAAGTTCTGGACTGGCTCCATCCACCCACCCAGGCTGCCCATTGGGTCCTCCAAGACAGGAAGGACTATAGAAGATTTCTCAGCAACATTGCCTCAGCACAGCAACAAGATCTTCCTGGCTCCATATTTGACTCAGTGGCTCAGTCCTTCAACTGAGGCTTGACTCCTTGTTCCTGCCTGGCCCACTTCTGACAGCTGTCAGTGGTTCAGCCTTGACAGATGGTGATGATTCTTGAGATGATCCAGAGCTGCACCACAGGTTGAGCCAGCTCTACTACAGGTGCAACAGCCTCTATTGCCAGATGGTGAATAGGGGGATTGTATAAAGCTGTTACATGGGACAGAAATAAGTAGAAATAGGACATGTTGGAGCCTTGGAGGTGACCTGGAGGTTAGGATGTTGATGATTTGCCTATAGAGTACCTCTCACAACATCAGTCAGTTCTTCAGTGTGTGACATTAATGCCTTAAATAGATAATTGATGACTGAACGTGTGGTGGTGGTGGGAATCATGCCTGCAGCAGTTGACCCTGTTTCCCCTAGTACCTCAGTTGCACAACCAGTCCCCTTTAACATCTGTGCAAATTTCATGTTCGATCGCAGCTCATTTTGTGCAATTTTCCCATTTGTGCAAAGCAAGCAGCGATATGAAATGTGAACAGGAATCGGGCACGGGACGAGCTGCAAGATGTTGTCTGGAGAATCCTAGCAATCTCAAACATTCCCTTTCACCCATTCCTAGACAACACCCCCTTGGCCTTTGGTCCCAGCCACCACTGGAATGAGGTCACCTAGAGCTTCTCCAAAATTGAATTTGGCCCTTAGGCTGAAAGTGATTCAAGACCCATGTGTGGGGGTTCAGTGTCAGTAATACTGTGGTTCATTACCAGAAACTGGTTCTAGTTCATAACCAGAAACTGGTCAGCAATAGTTTGGAAGGGTTTGGGGCCTAATCAGTCTGTGGAATGTCGAGAGCAGTGTGAGCTTATTACTGTCAGAGTTCTCAAGAAACAGCAGGCAGGAGTCGACTTGTCTCCCCCATCCAGCTGCAACTTAGACCTTGCAAAGATAAGAGCTGGCAGCCTTGTCTGGGAACTTCAGGAGAGGGGAGGGGTGGTTTGCAGAGGTGTCACTCTGGTTGAAGCCTCACCCCTGAAGGGCGGGATAGGGGCCTCGTGGATGGGCCAGTTCCTTTGTCAATTAGTGGTTTGGAAGGAGGGTTAAGATAGCCACACCTTCGTTTTTAAAGTCAGTGCCTAGCGTCCAGAGCCTATGCTAGGAACATCTCTCTCATCTTCCCTGTCTGCATCCCTCTGTCTGAGCTAGGCCCCAAACCCTTCCAAACTGTTGCTGACCAGTTTCTGGTTATGAACTAGAAGGCCCACTGTATTACCGACACTGAATCCCCACACCCTGCACTATATTAATGTAGGCTCTATCTACACAGAAAGCACACCAGGGGAATGGGAAGCAAACAACAGTAGTCCTAATCCCCCATCATGCATTCTTTTGACTGGCTGCATAGGCTTTAAGGCTGCAGCCGGAAACATCCTTACTATGAAATGAATCCCTTCATGAATCCCTTCAGAGTAAGCATGTTTTAGGATACAGGTGTTACAGTGGCTTGGTTTCGGTAAGAATTTACCAGAATTCATGAAGTTCTCCATATTTGAGACAAAAAGAATTGAGATTAAAACAAATCAGATGTGTGGGAGAAATTGAAATTGACAGATTCATCCATCCAGGCCCAGGACTTAGACTGCTTAGCTTTAAAAAGTCTGGGTTTGGATCCCTACGTGTTCAGCCATGTTTGTGGTGTAGAATTAGGCTTGCAACCTGTGGTTTGTTTGTTTTTCTTTTCCTTTTCCTTACAAGCGCCTCATCTTTAACAGCTCTATGGCAAGCATGTACATCATGATCCTTTCCATGCTAGGAATAGCAGTACCTATAGAATTTGGTTGATCCAGATGGGTGAGAATTTTGTTTCATTTGTATGTGTTTTTTATAAGAATGTACCAAAATTCACCAAGCACTTTATATTTGGGAGAGAAAGAAGTTGAGATTTTAAAAAACTGAATGTGGGAGAAAGTGAAGCTGGCAGATTTGCCATTATTTAAGGCTGAACTAAACATTTTGGAATGTCACAGTCCCAATAATTAAAACCAAAACCAAAACCAAAACCATGGGCTGGCCAGATTTGCAAGTTTGGCTTCAATGATTCAACTGAAACAGTAAAATAAAT